>OZ002740.1:282199557-282309057 GCA_963924295.1 Dioctria rufipes | reverse complement strand
TGAAAATATATTAGTAAATAATGTAAGTGGCGAATTGATTGAAAGTGCATTCTTTTATTTCATCCCCAATTAACACAAGCTAAACCAAGGAAGGATACAACGGGACGTACGATCGGGGTGGATGCACCCCTACAGCTCTAATAAAAACAAAATTTATACTCTAGAATATTTAGAAAAAAAAATCTTTTTAAAAAAGACTGCCTTTAAAATTCCGAACTAAGAATAGAAAATAACTTTTCCCCTTGTACATCATAAAAGTTCTAGAGTTCCTTTCGATTTGCATTTAATTAAATTTAGAAATTATATTACATTTGTCTGTAAATTTTTAAATTTTCAAGGTACACGAAGAAAGCAAGATCTGGCGTAGTTCAAATTTTAACACTACAATAAATAACAATTTCTTAATATTGTAAATCAACCCAAAAATCCCCTGGAAATATCACCAAAGGGTTTTGCCTCCGATTTAGCCTAGATATTCACCGGGATTTTTATTTAGTATGGGAAATCGCCCCCAATACTATTGATTTCTCGTTTGACTTGAGTTTCCTGCCACACTTCACTTGGATATATCCCCGAAATGAAATGTTTTGTGAAACCCTTACGTTAACCTTAGTTAATTGGATATTTTCCCAAATTAACTTTGTTGAATAGTTAGTTACAAAAAGATGAGACAAAAAATAACTTGGGATTGCAGGAATTTTATTCTTAGCTTGGTTAATATCCCCAAAACTGCGAATTAACCTCTCCAATCTCAGTATAAAAAAAAATTTAATGAGAAATTCTCTGGTAATATCCCAGAATATTTTCCCCTTTTTTATGAAGAAAAAGATCTGAAATCATAGAAGTCTATTCTTAATTTGGTTAATATCCCCCAAAATCTTGAATTAATTTTTGATTAAATAGAAAACTTATGGTAATATCCCAAAAAAAATTTCTATTTTTCATTTACCTGTATGTGAGGAAGACTTGATTGTGGTGGTGAATAACCCTACAAAAAATTGAGCACAAGTGAAAAAAAAATGCTAGTGGCAATGGGTCTAGCTAGCTAACTTTACTGGTGAAATACCAAGCAATAAGTGATTTTTCTTCTGAAATCGCCCCCCTTTTTATATGGTTGGGGCCAGCTGCCCGCTTCGGCTTAGTTGCTGGCTATTGTTTTCGACCTTTGGCGCAAGTTCACCACGGGCGCTGTGGGGTGTTTTACGATTTTTGACATGACGGGGGGCGCCCACAATTTAAATGTTGTGTGGTTTGACATTTGTCCATTGAATGACACAAATTTATTTCTGGGTTTTGTGTTTTTTTTTTTGTTTATAATAAAACTTTTATTGTGAAAAAAAATATAAATACATAAAAATGTATACTTGTGCAATATTGTGTTTGATTATTTGTGAGGATATATACGTCCTGCTACAAAAACGCTGCACTGGATATTGAAGAAGATGAGATATGTGTCATAAAAGTTTTTGTCAAAACCCGTTGTGATTATGTTTTAATTTTTAATTTTAGCTATGTTTGCTGGTGTTTACAGCATGTTCTAGGCTTGCGTGGACAGAACTTTATTCATTTATCAGTTGGAAAAGTACATTTTATTTCACCAAGGGTGTTCCTTGGAAGGTCGTTTTTTCTTTGGAAATCTTGCATTAGATTTTCAATAAGACTGGTGCATTTATGCATGCTGCTATATTGCAAAGTATAGTAAGACCTGGAACACCCTTACAACTTTAAGGTGAATTTTACAAATGTTCAGCAACCTGGCTGCAGTATGTAACTTTTTACTTGTAAGTAAAAAGTGGAACAAGTGGCACAGATTTCCGTCCACTGGAGGTATGTATATGTTGCTTAATATTTTTTTGCATATTCTATATTTTTATATATATATATTGTACATATAAACAAACCATATTGTTTTTATTTTTTTTATTATTCTTTTAAATATATTTCTGGTTGCTAAATGCAACAGTTTCAAAATTTAATTAAATGCAAATTGAAGGGAAAGTATTCATGACGTGAAGTGAAAATTATTTTCTATTTTTTCTAGTGCGAACTTTGAAGCAACATTTTTTTTAAAGATTTTTTTTATATTTATCAAGTATATTCCTTTTTAGCCTCAAATAATTCTCAAAAAATTTAAAATTATATCATTAAGCAATTTTCAGTACTAGAAAAATGTTTGCATTTTGTTGTGATCGAAAACTTTCTAATGCCGGGGTATTTGATGAAAGTCCATAGTACGTTGGGAAAATTATCATACTCTACCAACCTTACCAAATTAGCACCTCTCCAAAATTTCACTAACAAAGTGTCATATCTGAATGTTAATGAAATGTTTATTCATAATTCAAAGCAGGAAAAATAATGAAATTTTCTTTTATTTCTATAGTTAGCTGATGAAAGTGGAATCAGCTGATTTCATGGTCAATGAGAGTTTTTAGCTAGACAAAACTATGATTTTTCTTGGTTTTGGTGCCCCCATATTATATCGAACTCAATATTGAAAATATTAAAAAATTGGTTTGCTCTGATGCCAAACTAACGAGATAAATTGCAACCCAAAAATTTATGTGCTTATTGTCCTAACATAAAAAAGCATCTGGCCTATTTTCGGCTCTATATGGTGACCTGCAAAAAGGCTTCGTAAGTTCCACATCGCGGCTTTCGTCATTGTATCTTTTTATAACCAACACTGATATTGTTATAGCCCGCGCACTTCGCGCTCAAAAAGAAAGATCGCATATAGGAGTTTTATAAGAAGAAAAACCACTACTTCCTGTATTACTATTATTTGCTTTTCCACACCTTGCTTTATATTCAGCATTCCTTATTTTCCTTTTAAAAGAAAGCATTTCTCTTAAGAACTCAAAACTTACCTTTATATTAAACTTTTCTTAGATTTTATCAAAAAAAGAGTTTCTCTCAATAATTCCCGATTTTTTTCTTAAACTTCTTTACACGACAGTTGAAAAACAAAAAAATTTTTTGCATTTTGCGTAGAAAACACCTACATGACAATAGGCAAAAATTTTGATGCAGTAAAATTGCATCAAGAAAATGTAATCTGATATGCTTGTTATCGTCGTTTTAAGATATTAATTTGTATACGGCAAGAATATTTGTATGTATGTACACACAATTTGGAGGAATTAAAGCATTATATGTATGTTCTGTGTACATGTGAAGAGGAAAACGACAATGTACGTAGCTACGTAGTTATATGGTGGGAGTGGAATCTGTGTCGTGATAATAGAATCCAAGTTATGCTTAATTTATTTTTATTATAATGTGAAAGAATGAATTTTAAATGAAGTTTAAATTGATTCAATTTTTGTTTTCAGAGTCAAACTTATGATGCATCAATATATTGTATATAGCATTGAGCACCTCAGTCACAACAACAATATGAATACCGGGGTAAGAAAGAATAGAAGTGCATAATGTCCACAGAAGCTTATCCCGTTTACACGCTGCTTTTAATTAGTTTATTAATTTCAATCATAGTGTACAATATTTTGTAGTTTGTTTATTAAATTAGAAAAACAAATCATAAATAAAACATAATTTCTGAGTATCTGGTAAGTCAAACGGGTACTAAAATATTTAGCTGTTCATGGGTGCTTAGTTTGCTTAATGGTTAATCCGGACCTGGCGAAAATTTGGAATCCGTACCGTCCTATAAGTAAGAACTAAGAATACGCCTTTATATTAGAGCATTACCAGATTTCTGATTTTAGAGAAGAAATTTATGTTTCTAATTTTCCTGTAAGAAATAAGGAATCGTTACAAAAATGAATGAAATAATGACAGAAAAGACAGGTGATGAGTTATTCCAATATGTGAAATGTAAATATGAAAATATTTTTGGCATCTATAAGGGAGCATAAATGGCTTTCATATAAATTTTTCCTGATTTGTAATGTCTTCACTATGTGTTTCATCAAATACCATTAGAAAGAATATTCTTCTCCCATTTCGAAAAATGTATTATATAGCGGGTCGTGTCGTGAGCGTGTTGGGAACTTGAGAGAATTTCAAAATGTTTCAACAAGAAAAATTACTTTCCGTTCATTATGCACCATCATTACTTTAATTTTGGAATATTAGATAAGTGAGTAATGAACAATCATGTTGTATTGGTACTACACTACTAAAATTCTATAGATTTTAAGTAGTTTTCTCCAAAACTGGTCACGAAAATCTTTTAGATTGAGATTTTACGACAGTTGTGGTAAAGATTTACTTCGCGAACTTTTCTTTTCTGAGTGTAGGAATTAGTTCTCCCCAAATTATTTCTTATTATTATGCGTGGCTTAGTTTTTGTCCAATACTACTTTATACGCAACATATTGCTTAAAATTATGTACAGGTGTATCAAATTTTATATTGTCTCAAATTCATTCACTCTTATATTTCACCACAATATGTATAATATAACATTGTTAACAATGTGCTCATGTTTCTACAAGTGTAATGTGTCAGTAAGTAATATATATAAGTAATTGATGGCCAAAATTTACGTTATGGTTTATAATATAGAGTTTTTGATTTGATTTTTTTTACCAGATTTTTTTTTCTTATTTGCAGTTTTATATTCCCACCCAGCCCCCCCCCCCACCACTCCCAGCCAGAGCAAATATCTGAATCTGCCGTGAAAGAAATTCGTATATTCCAAACAGGTGACCCGATTTCAATGTTTTCAAATCATAGGCAGAACGTTTATTTGAAAAATAAAAGAAAATTTGCACGATTTAAAAATAAAAAAAAAAATGGTGTCGTTTAATAGAAACCTTTGTTTTCCACTTACCCTCGTTTCCTTCTCTCACGTTTTAAGGGAAAGAAATCAGAATGCTCAAGTTCTATACAAGAAACTGGTATGACAGTGACACCCTGCCTAATGCCCAATATTTTACCATCTACATGAGTTTCAAAAAATAAAGTTAGATATAATATTTTAGAACAATTATATCTATACGTTTTTATTAAGAACTAATAAGGAGATACCTATAGTAAAAGTCTATATTAGCTTTAGTTAACGGTTCTTTCCGTAAACTTTTCATTATGTTTCTTTCCTATAAATATAGTCAGCCTTATTATTGAATCTTTTGGGATCGGAATCGAAAAAGCTTTAAAAAGCCTTTTTATAGAAAATTTAAAAAGGTTTTACGAAAATTTCAAAACTCCATTGATGTCAAAAGTTATCCTTTAAAATTTCTACACAAACTGTCAACATTGTTCCGCATAATTTCTCCTACGGAATACACCTTCAAACGCCTTTGTTAAAAACTCAGTAGAATCAGAGCTGTTTCAGAACAGTTTTTAAAAATTTTGAAAAGATTTCAATAGATTTTCTAAAGAAAGGCCTTTTCGAATCCGATCCGAACGGAATCAATTTAATTCGGTCTAAAATTGTACTAATTCACGAATATTTTTTGGAATTTTTATAATTTCCGAGGATTGGGGGATGGGGGAGGGCACTCGTGTCCCGTCCTTGTTCCGCCAATGAGTGCCATCTAATGAAGAACTGATAAAAAATGTACTGCAATGAATATCGCCCGTACAAACTCTGCTTGCACTTCCATTGTGAGATCTGTGCTCAAGCTAAAGGGGGGTGCCGGTTGTAAAAGGATAACTCAGCTTTGTCTTAATTCAAATATAAAATTTATTCAGTATGTTGCTTATAAACTATTATCACAAATTCAATTCTCTTATGGCTAATCTAGCTTACGATTACGAATTCAAAAAAAACTTATACTACCTTAAGCTACCAATTCAATACAAATTCAATAATTCAAAAAAAAAAACACTGCTACAGAGATTTGTTCTCCTTATTTCTGAAAAAGAAGAGAAAAAATGAATTTACTATTAAATTCATGAACAAATGAAATAGAAGTTTTTGTGCTGCACGTCTAAGCGCTATAGTAGTAATGGAAATAACTAATTTGACAGAAGTCAATTTCTGCAGCAAGAGTAGATTCCTGCTTCGATGATGGATGAAATAAGGCAGAAGTAGATTTCTGTAGCAGGAGTAGATTCCTGCTTAGACGTAGGCTAGAATTAAAGCAGAAGTAGATTTCTGCAGTAGGAGTAAATTCCTACTCAGGTGGGAGATGAAAAATAAGCAGAATTAAATTTCTGCAGTAGGAGTAAATTCCTACTCAGGTGGGAGATAAAATATAAGCAGAATTATATTTCTGCAGTAGGAGTAAATTCCTACTCAGGTGGGAGATAAAATATAAGCAGAATTATATTTCTGCAGTAGGAGTAAATTCCTACTCAGGTGGGAGATGAAAAATAAGCAGAATTAGATTTCTGCAGTAGGAGTAAATTCCTACTCAGGTGGGAGATAAAATATAAGCAGAATTATATTTCTGCAGTAGGAGTAAATTCCTACTCAGGTGGGAGATAAAATATAAGCAGAATTATATTTCTGCAGTAGGAGTAAATTCCTACTTAGATGGGAACAAAATTATGTTTGGATAATTTAGGAAAATCAGAGTAAATTCTGATGTTTTCAGATCAAATTCTGAATTGGGAATGGATAATTCTGCTGCAGCTCGTCGCCCTTTTATAGCCGCCGCGAACCGCTACGCTTCGGCTTCATGATAGGTTGCCTTGACAACGCTCGTTCTCAAAGTTGTTATACTTTGATGGCGGCGTCCCGTAGTGACGTCATATGAGACCATTAAAGTTGCACTGAACTCTGACTGCGGCGAAGGCGAGAACATCTGATGTGATGTGTTGACATTTTGACATGTCAATTTGTAAATATACAGCAGTAGGTATTTTTGGTAAGTTTGTAATATTTATTGATTTTATTAGTTATTTATAAGATTTTTTGTTTATTTTCAGGTGAAATATCATGGAGCAAGCCCCAGGACGGCGTTGGACCAAAGGGAGGAAGTTCCCTTATATTAGATAAGTATTTTTGTTTTAAATTATTTTAAGATGAAATTCTTTGTGTTTCTATAAGATTTTTTGTTTATTTTCAGGTGAAATATCATGGAGCAAGCTCCAGGACGGCGTTGGACCAAAGGGAGGAAGTTCCCTTATATTAGATAAGTATTTTTGTTTTAAATTATTTTAAGATGAAATTCTTTGTGTTTCTTTTTTGTTTCTTTTTAGGAAATGCAAACTAGGGAAGGAAGCTGCATCGAGGGATTTTATATGTGGGCTGAACATCCATTATACTGTGCTCGAAGGCTCATTATTTAGACAAGTTCAGGATCTGAGTGTACTTCCTTACTATTGAGTTATATCATAGATGGCACAAGAACTAGATGTCGCATGCAGTACCAAAAAAGTATGCTAAATTTATATGAATGGGTGGTCCATTCCGGAATGAACCAGTCGAGTAGTTCAGATTTTTTCAAATCTGATGTGTTAAGGAAGTCGATCAAATGTATTCAAAACCGCTATTATAAAAACATTTGCTTTCGGCATGCTATAAAACATGTTATGGTCCATTCCAGATTGCACTTCCCATTTCACAATCTATATACTCTGCTCTAGTATGCCATGCGACATCTAATTCTTGTGCCATCTATGCTTATATGAACATGGAGTGATTAAATTTCCTATTTAATTCGCGCCAATTTGAGGTTGCTCAAACTCTAATTATTTAAAACTTCATTTCCAATAATCTCAAATCTGAAAAATTAAGGAAAGAGAAAGACCCACTGCCACTTAATTCTGTATCATTAGGCTCCTCAAATTCAATTATTGTTGATTATAAGTAAGACTACGTCACAATCCAGAAGAACAGTTGATCCCGACTTAAACCGAAAAGATAAAGTTTGGTGGCGAAATGAAGCCTGGTGTGGAAAAAAGGCTAACTATCCCCGAAACTATTGTTACCGTTTTGTTGCAGAGCAATCAGAATTTTATCTTATTTTAAAGATCACAACTTTTCCAAACTGAAACGTGAAAGGCTGGCGGGCGCCGGTACACCATAATCCTTCACCAGCTCAGTATAAAGTTGATTCGCGATGGTGGTAACTCTCTTTCATGGTGCAGAAAGTTTAAACAAACAGCAAATGAAAGCCTTAGACTTTTCCTTTATTTTCGCGTTTTGTTGGCGGGTGGCTTGCCTTTATCGTAAGCAAAAGTTTTTTGCTGCGATAAGTTGCCTACCATCTCGCACCATGAGAAGCGACTTTACTTGCAGGAACTAAGTTATTTCAAAGTTAAAATCAACAAATAAATGTTGCAATCTAATTTTAGCTGTGTATATGCATTGGTTTCATCGAACAATTGAATTTAATCAGCAGCAAAGGTTCGTGAATTTTTAAAGACATACAACAGGTAATTTATTGTTTGTGCTACAAGATTAACATACACATAAAAGGATTTACGAATTCTTTACTGCTTCATTTTAGCGTAGCTAAATTTAAAATTTAATGTGACTCGTCATCGGATTCACATTGGTCAGCCATTTCATTATTTGGCTCGAGTTCAAATCTCTCATTTTTCTTCAAAACGTCTTCAATTCCACACGGTTAAAAATGTTGGGTTAAAATACAATAATTATTGGGTTACATATAAGTCCACACCAAATTTGTATTACATTTTAAGTTTTATCTGGTATTACATTTCTTTTTCAACCACACGTAGTATTAGATTTTAAGTTAGAACTACTTGAAATAATTTTTGTTATTAACACTTCAAATTTAAGCCTGTCGTCTTAAATTTTAAGACAAAAATTATGTAAATTGCAACCCTTTGCTCTTAAAATTTAAGTTTGGGACATTTAAAATCGTAATTAATTTGTATTTAGTTTCAACCTTTTTCTACTTTGAATACAAACCAGTTTATATTAAAATTTAAGTTTAAGTAGCATTATATTTTAATGTTTATTATATTAAAATTGAATCAAGAATAAATTAAATTTTTGGCCAAAATGTATTGGAGTTTATTAAAACTCGTATCTCCCCTTAGATAATGAGATACCTACTACTTTTTTCGCTTTTATTGATCCAATTGTGATAATTATACTTAAATTTTTGAATTGGATACCCACCTACCCGTGATAGATGCTGAACCAAATTTTTAAAATAGTCATTATTGGCGTTATAACAAATATTCGGGATATAAATGAAAGTCCTGATAAGATTATTTATTAAGTAAATATGTAATTACAAAACATGTATAAAATAAAAGTATCTAAAATAGTATAAAAGGAACAGCTACATATATTTGCTTGTTTAATAAATTCATTTCTAAAGGCATCTTAAAACTTATTCACTCAGTTTTACAATGAGACTTATTTTTAAATTTTCTAGCTCAAAGCAATTAAGAACTTTATCAAAAACTTTGTTAGTAAATTTAACACAACTCAAATAAATTTGATTATCAATGTAATATATATCGCTTATTTTTGATCATTTTCTTTTTTCAAATATATTAAAAAGGCAGGTTTATAATGAAAACCATAATTAAACTCAACCCAAGCAAGAGAATAAATATCGGAATCAAAATTTATTTGAAAATTTGGAAAGTTGTTTTGGAAATTATATTTATTAACAGGTTCCATTTTTCCAAAGTTGAATCTGTCTTCTAATTTAATATAATTCCACATATGAGACATCATTACTTGGTGCCGAAGACTTAGAGTTTGACAAATATTTACACAAACATTGAACTGCACTAATGCACGCCGATACCGAAGGAAAACTTATAGCGAACAACAAATAAAGAAATATTCTCTCTTTCTTTTTGATTTACGAAGAAGGGCATGACATCGAACTATACCAACTATACCAATAGTATTTAAATTTAATTCGAACTGTATTGAATATTCTATTTCTAAGTCTTTTGGAGTTAATTTTAAGATACAATGGTTTGAAGCATTCTGGATTAAGATTCAAAGGAAGCTTGCGTTTAATATATTTGTATTAAAAATTAAGAGTTTTGGGGATAAAATCAAGATTTTTGTTCCTTTAATACTAAATTATTGAATTTTAATGCACATTTTCTTTAAAATAATTTTAAGTAATGTGAAGGTTTAAAATATAAGAATTTTTGAATTTAATGAACTTGTAAGACAAGTGCTGACTTAAAAAATATGTCTACTTTTTTAACCGTGCAGTGATGGGCACAATTCGAATAAATTTTCAATCAAATAATGATATCTTTCAAAAATCGAATAAAAAATTATTCGAATAAATTTTTATTTGATTTTAACTATTTGTTATTCGAATTTCAAATATGCAATTATTTGTTATTCGATCGTGCGTTATTTGTTATTTGATGATCAAAGAATTATTCGTTATTTGATGAGTTATTGGCAAATAATTATTTGTGATGCTTATTATTTGAATTTCAAGCAATGATTAGTTATACGTTTATCAAATATTTATTCGTTAGTTGCAGTTCGTTATGGTGTGGATTAGCTCCAATTTAAAAGAATTATTCTTGATATATACGCATTTATTTTCGCAAGGTATCTTGTAGTTAGGAACTTAACTGCCTTGTTACGTTAAGGTGTTTACAGTATTGTACTGCCCGTAGCCAAAGCGTACATGCAATAATGAATAATGTGGTGAAAATTGATCCCACTGGTATAAAGTTAGTGGTTCTATTCGTTTGTCTACTAATTCTACACTTCAATATCAAACTAGAGTTTTGATATTCAATAAATTTAAAATATAAATAGTGCAATTTATCAAAACTTAATAAATGTAAAATATAAGGTATAACAAATATAATAATTCTGTTGCAATAAACTTTGAACTCACCTATGTTTGGCAGTTGATTCACTTGATTTGATTAATTTTAACTTAGGTTTGGGATTGAGATATTCTTTATTCTGGTCGATACCCGGAATAAAGTAAGTTGAGTAGTTCTTACTGCAGTTGAAACCCACAGAGAATCTTTATTGCAGTCGTTACCCACAATAAAGTGTTGGTTAGTCATTTTCTTATTACAGTCATTACCGTAATAAAAATCTTTATTGTAGTCGTTACCCACAATAAAGTGTTTAGTGTTAGTAGTTTTCTTATCACAGTCGTTACCCGTAATGATAATCTTTATTATAGTCTTAATCTAGTCGCAACCCAGAATAAGAAACATTTATTTTAATTGTCAACCAAACAAAGTCTTAGACTGTTGATAAAAATTCACAACACTAGGGAATACCACTGAAAAAACTATCAAGTTGATCACTGCACTGCCAAACTGAAAAAGAGATCGAGTCAAGTTAAATTGCTGTTTATATAGCTATGATTTACACACGGCACCAAAGAACGGTAGTCAAAGTCGCATGGCAACAATAATTGGCATGGTAACAATAACCAAGCATAGCAACAATAACCCAGCATAGCAATTGCAACTCATCATGTGTTTATACAGTGTTACCATTTTAGTCATTGCTGCTATCAAGCTGTTTTACGCTGAATATCCTTAAAAATAATTTAAACTAATTTATGTTATTTCCAATCAATGTGGTGTAAAATGACTTTCGCTTTGTTAAATATACTTACTTGCAACGAAAACAAATTAATTTGTACATTATTAAAGGCAGTATGTAGCCAGCCCGTAGTATTATTCCCAGACGTGCCATGACAATACTTTAACTGCGCAGTAGTTATTTGTGTGCTTACCGCAGTTCATATGTTGCTCGTGCTCCAGTTCAAGATATGAGGCATGTACCCTTCAGATATTGTTGTAAGGTGGTCTTAGGTAATCATCTTGTACAGTATATGATACTAGAATTTTAATCAAATAAGATTGCGAATCATATTTACTTTCCTCGAGCTTGATTCATGGTAATAGAGAAATTTGATTGATTCATGTATTTGTGTTAAATTCGATGTCTCTAGTGCAATGTATATGGCCCTATTTCATTCCACTACGTACCTTATTTCCATTTTATCTTAGAATATGTTTCATTTCTCTAAGTTGTCAACGTTGTGTGAAATGGTCATATTGACGTACGACGGCTGGCTGACATAACAAAAGTTATATTTTGTTTTAGATAAGATAAAATATATAAAAATGTTAGAGGAATTGATTCTTTGTGTTTCCGTTTCTTGCAGAGTTGCAGAATCAACAAAAAAGATCTCCAGTAGTTTCTGTTCTGCCAGAGGATGTTGCTTCCTGTTTGAAACAGTAAAGATTTTCCGTTCATTTGGAATTTATAGTTTAAAAGGAATTTTAGTAATTTTGTTCAATTAAGTATTTTTGAGGCTTTTGAAGTCAAATAATTGGATTTGAATACACAGAATAATCTTGGCGTCTATTAACTGTATTCGACGAACCTGCAACAAAGGTGTGAAATGTATTTTATTCAAGATCAAAATACGAGAGGCATAATACCTGCATATGTAGTGTGTCACAGGTACAAACGTCCGTCGGTGGCTTGAAAGAAAATTGAAATTTATTAGAAACTGAATCAAAATACAAATAAATGTTCAGTCTTAACAGCACATAAAAACAAATCAATAAGTAAGTAATTACACATCCAAAGTGTCTTTACTTACAAACAAATCATATCAAAACAAATAACATAGAAGGCAGAAAATTATGTGTAATTTCCATACCATACCTAATTAAACACGCAGGCTGATCAGCCATGCAACACAAGGGTGATTGGTGGACATTTCAGGTGAGAGAACACACACAACAAGCTCACCTGTACTCTTGAAACTCAGGAAAAATCACTATAATTCAATACATCTTTATAAGTACCTGAACTATGTGATAGCCACCAATGAAAAAAATGCACACACATCACATAAAACACAATTAAAATTAATAAAATTCACTAAAAGATAACTCGGTTACGGTTGATAGTTCGAGATAAATTTTCACGGTGAACTTCGTACTCCCATGATATTCGATACGTCAAATTGAGGTAAAATCGTCACGCGAATTTGATGGCCGCGTTTGTTTCGCGATATTTTCCACGCGATTTGCGTAATTCACGATTATAAAATCTACATTCACACTAACGAGTGCGAAAGAGAGGCAAAGTGCGAGCAGGCCAGAACAACGAAAATCGTGAGAGGAGTTCATTGGAATGAAATAAAAAATGACGTGACGATAAGTTTATGGCAGAATTTTTAAAAATTAATTAGAAAAGGCTGAAATTGATATTAAATCTTTAGGCTAAACTTGCCAAAACATATAAAACTCATTTGGGCATATATCAATAAGAATTAAAAATTTTAATTCATTCACAAAGGGTGAATATTTCAAAAACTTTACATTATGGTTAGTGAAATCGAAACCAATTTATCTACAAAGGGCGCGTCATTACTTCATTCGCTCTTTTATTTTCATCCACTTATCATATAGCAAACACATACCAAGGAGGCCATAGTTTACTATTCCATGCAATATTTCACAGCGTTTTTACAAAGTTTTTTTTTTATAAAGTTCAGAAGATTTGCACTTGCGATTTTTTAATAAAATTTCTGTTTATCGAGCTTCGATAAATTTGCAGTTCAATTTCTTTCATCAAGAATTCACGGAAATTTGGACGTTTTGAGTTTTATTCATCAGGAGCAGGTATAATTGAGTTGCACAAAATCCAGGATTATTTGACCGATTTTAAAATTACTGTGGATCAATATGGGAAAAAAGGTCGTGATGTTGTATTTGAAGGCTCCGGCGAAGGACCACATCTAAATTTACTGTATCACAATGGACATTACAACGTTATAACCTCCTTGACTGCTGCTTTTGTTGTATTTATTTTTGCGAGTATTGTCACCAACCTTACAGCAATAAAAATTCTCATCGATGTGAAAAATCTTGTCCCTGCTGTCAACAGACTCCCGTATGTAACAACAGATCCTCCACTATATTATGTGCAAGTTGCAATCGAAATTTTAGAGGACAACAATGCTTTGACAATCATCTAAGTTCAAGTTCTTTAGGAAAGGGTACTGTTTGTGCAAAAGTGAAAAGATGTAATAACTGTCTAAAAACATACAGTACAAATAAAGAACACAGGTGCGGGGAAATTTTTTGTAAAATTTGCGAAAAAAATGTGTTGTCAGACCATTTGTGCTACATTAGACCCGCTGAAAAACAGCCTCCTATAACAGATGTTTTATTTATATTTTATGATTTAGAAACACAACAAGAAGAAACAATATCTGAAAAATTCGTTAACGGAGTAAAACTTGGTGAAGTTAAAAAACATGAACCAAACTAAATGCATTAATGTAACTAAATTAGTGTTTTGTCAAACGTGTGGTTTTAGAACTGTAATTTACAAGGGCAATGTAATCGAAAAATTTTTAAAACATTTATTAGAAATTAGAAAAAAGTTTAAAAAATTAATAGTGATAGCACATAATGGTCAAGCGTTTGACCACCAATTCATTATAAATTACATACTTCAGAAAACCGACAAAACTCCAGAATTGATAATGAGAGGAACAAAGGTGATTCTAATGCAACTTGATAATTTAAAATTTATTGACTCGTTCAACTACTTTCCAATGCCACTCTCAAAATTACCAAAAGCATTTGATTTACCGACAATTTTAAAAAAAAAGATATTTCCTTCATTTTTTTAACACTATATGGAGAATCAAAACTACACCGGAAAATTACCAAATATCATGTATTATAACGCTGATGAAATGAAAGAAGAAGACCGTAAATTGTTTTTAAAGTGGTATGAAGAACATAAGGATGATTACTTTGACTTACAAAAGGAATTGGTTGAATATTGTGTCAGTGACGTACAAATACTAACAGAGGCCTGTTTAAAATTTAGAGAATTAATGCTGAAAGAGTGGAATGTATGTCCGTTTCTGGAAGCAACTACAATTGCTTCTGCTTGTAATCTTGTTTTTCGTCGTGATTTCCTTAAATCAGACACTATTGGAATAATAATAAGGCGCGGATATCGAAATTCTGACAATCAATCCGAAATAGCTATACTTTGGTTGTTATGGGAGGAATCTAAACGAAAAATTAACATCTCGCACGCGGCTAAACAAAAAGAAGTTTAAGTTAAAGGAACTAAAGTTGATGGATATTGTATGGAAACAAAACAGGTGTTTGAGTTCCACGGTTGCTATTTTCATGGGCATCCTAAATGTTTGAGGTATGACAGAGATCAGCCTTTGTACGATGACACCAATGATTCATTAAACAGACGGTATGAAGTAACAGTTTCTAAAACAGAAAGATTACGAACACTCGGCTATGAAGTAATTGAAATGTGGGAATGTGAATTTCATTTAGAAAAGAAAAATAATAAAGAAATAGAACAGTTGGTTGATCATCCCCTGCTCGCCAATATTCCATTAAACCCGAGAGATGCCTTCTACGATGGAAGAAAGGGAAACGTTTTTACGTATTATGAGTGCAAACCCGATGAAAAAATTAAATACATAGATGTGTGCTCCTTATATTCATGGGTGTGCAAGTACGGAAAGTTTCCTATTGGCCATCCAAAACTATACATTGGTCATGAAAATTGCACAAAGGTAGATCTTAAAAAGCTCAATGGATTGATTAAATGTAGAATATTACCTCCTCAGAACTTATTTCATCCAGTTTTACCTATTAAGGAAAATAATAAATTAATGTTTACGTTATGTTATGCCTGCAGCAGAACTAAAGAACAAAATGTGGATTGCAGCCATAGTCATTATGAAAGAGCATTATTGGTTACATGGGTGATTGACGAAGTCAGAAAATCACGAATATTATGAATAAATTTATAAAAATGAAGCAACAAGCATCCGGATGGCCAATTAATTATCATACCGAGGAAAGCAAGTTAAAGTATATTCAAGACTTTTTTGAAAAAGAAGGTGTAACATTAGATTTTTTGGAGATTGGTAATAATCCTGGATTAAGATCGTTAGCCAAATTGATACTGAATTCCTTTTGGGGTAAATTTGGTCAACGAGAAAATCAACCTAAAACAAGTATAGTTAACAAGCCTGAAGAACTTTATTCCATGTTTACTAATCCGGCTGTTATAATTTGTCATATTTTACCAGTCAATGAAGATACCCTCATAGTAAATTTGGAACACAGAAATCAGGCCGCAGAACAATTAAAAACCGTTAATGTTTGTATTGCAGCTTATATGACCTCTCAAGCGCGCCTCAAATTGTACAGCTATCTTGAAATGCTTGGTGAAAGAGTATTGTATTATGACACAGACTCTGTAATTTACGTAAGCCAAGATGGTGAAGTTGAACCGGAAACAGGCCAATTTGTTGGAGATATGATCGATGAACTAGAATGCTATGGCGTTGGCAGCTATATTACAGAATTTGTCAGTGGAGGTCCAAAAAATTATGCTTATAACATCTTTAGCACAAAACATAATTCAGTGCAAACAGTCTGTAAAATAAAATGTCTTTGTTTATTATAACGCCTATCAAATTATAAACTTCGAAACCATCAAAAATATGACTTTACACCCAGAGGACAGTGAAAA
Organism: Dioctria rufipes; assembly: GCA_963924295.1. Taxonomy (NCBI): domain Eukaryota; kingdom Metazoa; phylum Arthropoda; class Insecta; order Diptera; family Asilidae; genus Dioctria; species Dioctria rufipes. The sequence goes on along the minus strand of OZ002740.1, from coordinate 282,292,646 downwards.
CATTCCAGTCCTCTCCTCTGCTATCCGATGGACACAAGAGCACTTGATAGTTACCGTCCCTGAACTTAAAAATTATCAGCTCAGGTCGGAGAAACGTCGATTCCTGCAAGATCATAGTTCTGTTCCATATGGTTTTAAAAGAAAACGACCAGATTAAAAGCCCAGCACTAGTACTATTTTACAGTCAATAATTAAATAAAACAATAAATCAACTACTACCAGTTTTCTTTGTTTATTTCCACTCCCCGTCATTTCAGCTCGTTTAACAGTACTCAAAGTCAGCAGCCCCGTCGTTTACTTTACCATTCCCAAATGAAAAATTGTTTGCGCATTCTCAAGCTTGTAACAAAAAGCACTACTCACCGGTAAACTTAATTGCTTTCAAGCCGGCGCCTCATTCTTCTATTGAAACAAGAATAATCCAAGAGATTTTGTGCAAATTACAAAAAAAAAATTTATCTAACTGCTTTTTTTTTTATAATAAAGGCCTCAACTTTAAATGCATTTATCTCAAAACGAAAATTTTTGCATATGGGGCAAAACAGTATTCAGGCGACAATTTACATCTTCAATCTCGGTTAGTGCTGTCAGAACGTACTGAAAGGTTTTTCTTTCCCTAAAATTTTAAATAGGTTTTTTTTGTCCCCTGTTCTGTAAAAATTTTCGGTGTAATCCCAACTGGAAAAATTGTTAATCCCGGCTCCCAATTTGTCTACTAAGATAGATTTGTTGAAATAATTATTTTACTTTTTTTGATATGATGGCATCAAAATAGAGATCTGTCGTTTGAGAATTTCTCCACATTTCCTAAACTATCAACAAATATCAATTAACGAGACAATAAAGATTTGTTTATAATAAAAATGACCATAAGCAGCCACCTGCCAATCAAATGACGAAGAGTTTACTACTGTCGCAAATTAAGTTTTTAATAGTTATGTTGCGAGAAGCGTGCCAACTTTTAGTGTATCAACTTGGAAAAATCTATAGACATGTATAATATGGACTGACTTCGTTCATAGAAGTACATTGCAGGCAGTGGGATCACTTCAATATTGCTGCCTCTTTCGGTCTAAGCCCCAAGTACCAACTGAGTGATAACTATAAACAATAAATAAATAAGTGGGTTCATCGAAATAGGTATTTTAAATTATAATTACTTAGGGTATTACTGATAAAGAGGGTTCTACCAATAGCAATATATTCATTGGATACACAGCAAAAATTCGAAAGATTTTATTAAAATTACTTTTTGAGCAGCACGCTCACTTCTTCAACTTCCCGCCAATGATTTTTTCAATTTGGCAGCGACACGTTAAAACTATTTTTCACATAAGCAATTATGTCCACATGAAATAGAAAGTTAAGCATATATGGCAGTGGAAACATCGCGATCTTCAAAAAAGTAAAAAATTTATTGCTCAGGAACAATACAGTAACAATTCTACGAAGATGGTGTGGGGGAAGGAGGCTGTAGAAGTTACCCCTACTTTCACGATCTACCAATATTTCACTATCAACATTTCGCCACCAGCCTTTATCTGGCGGGGACGTTTACAGGTTAGAGACGTATAACCAAAATTGTTCCCAGTTGCTTGAACTGCTTGGATGCAATTTTAATAAGTCTATGTTTGTAATGTGTCTTACTGTTTTTTACTCCCAACTCTTTTTGAATGATTACTTTAAAGACAATTTTAGCACAGCCAGATCGAATTTGGGCTCTATTAAAGATGCTCAAAAGCTGCTTGATGACGTTCTTTTTATCACCTTTTATCATGGTGACATATTGACTAAATAATAACGCAATGAAGATATCTTAGATTCAAACTATCCCGACGTTTGAAATAGAAATAATCCTAATATATTACGTCCGTATTTGCATTGAGTAAACTGATTTCTTACAATGGCTTGAGGCAAGATAATTCTAGAAACGGTTTCATCGTTGAAATTAACCATGAGAAAATCAACTCTTGTGATTTCCTCCATATGTCCTACCATCGAACTATAATAAATTATGGCATAAATTAATCCTTTATCTCAGTTTCCTCTATTCAATAGCGAGTGTAACACGATTGACAATTTGGTGGAATCTAAACTCAGTTAAACTTTTTTTCAGGACGTTCTCGAATTTAATTTTTTTTTTTAAATACCTAATTTTTTTTTTTTTTTAAATTTTGTAGGATTTCTGATGAAAATATAATAAATAGTGCACCCTGCATGTGTATACGTACATATACGTATTTGTTGCCATTGTCATTTCTGCCGACCATCAACTTCTCATGAAAAATTATGTACATAATAATTTGGCGGTATAATAATTCGACTGCATTTATTACTATGTGTGACATTTTCCTAGCAACTTTCATATTTCAACCAAAATTTAATGTGACAAGATGACTTTCACATCTGAAAATTGTATTCTCGAGAAGCACATAATGTTAGCGTCATACAATGTCACTTTGCTGAAATGGAAGTTTCAATACATGCAAATGTACCCATATCCTTGTCATGATACATATGAAAATATTCTAGAGGAATGGAGTTGTATATTGGACTTAAGCCAGTAAATTGTAAGTTTAAAAGGATGCTTTTCCATTTTACCTATCCAGAAGGAATTCGACCTTTTTTATACCTGTACAAAGGCACCCCGTGTGGATAATAGTTCCTGGTTTTTTGTTCTTCATAGCATGCAATACCGTTTATATATTTGTAAATTAATTAATGATTTTATAGGGTAGAGCATATTTCATTTTGTTGGAATGCGCAACAGCGGTTTCAGCTACCGAACAACTTCTATGTTAGTTATGCTTCCTAGCGTTCATCGGTTATGATACATTAAAATTGGGTATCACATACCCCTATCATACGAACTCGGAAGGCCTGGTAACTTCCGGTTTCATATTAACCCACACAAGCCCACGTGAGCTGCGTGAATAGCTTAGTCGCTAGTAGGGGCGCCCGGGGCATAATGACGAATGATTTTTCTCTATATTTTTCTTATTTCCTTGAATCGATGTCTTGAAGATTTAAATATACCAAGCAGGGCCAATCAGGAACAAAATACGATATATATAACGACCGTCTAGCATCCTTATGAAGTGCGCTGTTGACCTAAGTGGAGTATTGACCAGTTCGTCACATACGGGGCATAATGACGAAGGACTCGGGCAAAAGAAAGAATTATATTTAATATATGAAATAACATCTCATTTTTTCAAAAGATATTATTATAAATTATCCCGACCATAATGAGCCTTGCATTTTACAATAAAAATATACATTCTAAAATGAGAAACACTTCGAGCTCTAATTCGAAAAATGCTAATTGAAAAGATCTGATATTTTACCTTTAAAATAATTCCTGGCTTTAGGAAGTTTTTGGATAAATAGGTTGACATACCAAAATTTCTTTTAATATATTCATAGATCTCGGAAAAATATTGTTTTTACAAAATGCTGATTTCTCGGTTTTTGAGCAAGCAACGTCCGAAAAATTCAGTTTGCGAAATGCTAAACACACTAATTGTTGGAGTCGTTTTCCTTGCCAACGAATTTTGAATTCGCTCTTTGTTGAGCCTACCAGAATGTGAAAATCAAAATACAATCCTTGACGTATAACAAACATAGATGAATTTGAAAAAAAATATCGACCATATGTTGGCAATACTTAATCCTGCATTTTGGGTATCATAGCGCGAGTTTAGAATAAAGCTGATTACAGATAATATTCATTCGTCACTATGCCAAGTTCGTCATTATTCCGGATACCAAGCAACAGGAGTTAGATTGAGGGAGAAAGAGGCGATGAAATTGAAGCGTGCCGAAGGTAGAAAAAAGCCACTTGTAGCGAACCTTCTTCTTCAAGACTTGGAAGATCGGTAGTTGCTGTTAAACGCCCGACTGTGAGCGATATGGTTCTGGGCTTCTGGATGTTGCAGTGACAGACAGGGGCAACAAGAATTGAAAGATCTCCCCGGGCCACTGCATGTTGGTCGAAAGAAGGCTCAGGAGAACTTTATTCGAGCAGTGATCATCCAATACAGCAGGCCAAATACGGGTGTGGATTCCGGAGTCGATTCTCCAACCGCAGGTACTGTTACAGCTGCTTTCTACACAGAATTCAAAGATTCCCTGTAGGAATTGAAGCTATTCAGGATGGAGGATTTGAAAGCGATTGGTAAGGGGGTCATACTCCAGTTCACAGAAGAATCCCTACAACAGCTATAAGCGGCTAGCTGCAGGCTTCCTGCGAATGAGTATCAGGCCTCCCTGCGAATGTGTGTAGCAAATGAGTACCACTAGCTTCCACCATCAAGAAAACCAAGAGCCGATAGGATTAGAAGTGTCTCATATGGAGGTAACATCGCGCTCCTCAAAAACCGTATTCTCGCTTAACAAAGAGATAGTCAGCCAGGAAACTGTGGAAGCTTGTATGGCGGAATTTATACAATGGTTTACCGAACCACGATGTCAGGAATCGGGATTAAGGAATCCACACTTCACCTTTTATTACAAAAAGAGTCCACGTAACCCGCCACCACTAATCGAGGTGAGCAATGTCGTAAATCAAGCTCAGACGAATAAACTCGTCTCACTTCTGGGTTGCCACGTCCATGCCCACCACACGATATAGGGTCGCCCCGCCATTCATAAGCGAGGTAGGGGTTACACATTAAATTGGGAGGAGGTAATAGATGTGACATTCATAGGTTAATCGAATGATCTAAAGGTGGTTTATTGGAGAGTAAGTAAGACATTCTTCTCGCAATACTGCTGAACTTAAATTTTTTCTGAACGATTTGTTAATTTGAGATATTGAAAACTACAGCTGCGTTAGAAAATGAATAATGATAGTTAAAGCTTCTTGTTTCAAAACAAAAATACACATATAGAGGTTGCCAGTAAAAGAAAAAAACAACAATACATTCCTCTCAGTGCAGTGCGCTACCATAGTGCGTAACTTTAGGTATACGGTGACTTTAAAAAATCATATCTCAAAAAGTTAGAGATGCATAATATTTATTTAGGTCTGTATATGTGTGTGTTTGTGTTATCGCGCATGTATGAGAACGAGTTCATATATTGATATGTTTGGGAGAGTGTAGCTTTCTACATCGGCGCTTTCTCAGGCAGTGCCCAAATATATAGTAAAACAAGAAATTTTTATATGGCAACCTTGAGAAGGAGTTGCCAGATTGGTCTCATTTTCGAACTTAATTTAGATTTTTCTTTTTTAAAAAAGCTCGTGTACAAAAATTCAGCTCTACATCCACGCGTGAACAATTGTCCAGATATGTAGTGAAAGCCTAAAGTTTTGTGTGGCAACACCAAAAAGGCGTCCGATTTGGTCCATTCTTGGACTTGTATTTACCATAGTCTTGTATGGCAACATAAAGAAGGGATTGCCCGATTCAGAAAATTTTTGTCATTTTACTTACTATTGCTATAAAAACACCATGTACCAAGTTTTAGTTCTTCACGTCGACGCATTCTCAGGCAGTGCCCAAATATATATTTAAAAACGATATTTGTGTATGGCAACCCTATGAAGGAGTTGCCCGTTTTGTCCTAGTTTTGCACTTAAAAATAAAATTTCTTTTAAAAAACGCTGTGTACAAATTTTGAGCACTTCTCGTTTACACGTTCTCATTGAAAAATAAAAGTTTTATATGGCAACAGCAAAAAGGGGTAACCGGAATTGTTCCATTTTTAAATTATATTTACCACTGCTATGAAAACACCACGTACCAAATTTTTTGTATGGCAACTCTACGAAGGAGTTCTACGTTTTGTCCCATCTTTTAACTTAAAAATAATTTTTCTATTTTAAAACCGCCGTGTACAAAATTTTAGCTCTCCACGTTAACGCGTTCTCGGGCAGTTTCCAAATATATAGTGACAAACCCAAATTGTGTACGGAAACACCAAGAACGGGTTGCCCGATTTAGTCCATTTTTTAAATGTTATTTAAAATTGCTATGAAAACATGGCGTACTAAATTTCAGGCGTCTACATCGACGCGTTGCCCGGCAGTGTCCAAATATATATTAAAAAGCGAAATATTTCTATGGTAAACATACGAAACGGTTGCCCGATTTATTCCATTTTTGAAGTTCTATTTCCAATTTTTATGAAAACGCCGTGTACAAAATTGCATTAAATCGGTTGGGCGGTTTCGAAGATTAACGTGTACGAACACATTTACGCGTGATATTTATGTATTAAGAGGATATATGTATATATAAGATCATGGGCTAAAGGCATGTCATGTATAATATTGTAGGATGTTATCATAGATGGCACAAAAACTAGATTTCGCAAGGCATACTAGAGTAGATTATACAGATTGTGAATGGGTAGTGTATACATTTGATCGATTTCCTCACACTTCAGATACGAAAAATTATGAATCACTCGACGTACTATATACATCATTTCAAATCTTGTGGTCCATTCCGGAATGGACCACCCAGCCATATAAATTTTCTATATTTTTTTGGTACTACATGAGACATCTAGTTCCCATATTTAAACTTGTCTTTATATAAAGTGTACACATAAAACAAGTGTAGCGTTTTGCCTGCACGCTACTTTTCTTTTCCTTTCCCTTTTAATTCCGTGGGGCTGCTATTTCTGGGGTACCTGAAAAGGGGCAGTCGTTTACATACCGTTTCGAAAAGTAGCCCTATGCTACTTTTCCATATGCCTTCGGAAATCATGATAAGAACAGAAAAATTTGTTTTTCATACGAAAAGATTCTAATTTACGCAGAACGCGCGCAATTTAAAATCTTTCCGATAAATCGCACAAATCAAAATCTTCCGCATAAATCCTGAAAAGAGAAAACAAAAATTATATTTTTTCATATAAAAAAAAAAATTCTAACTTGCGCAGAACGCGCGCAATTTAGAATCTTTCCGATAAATCTTCCCGTTTGCCAGCCAACATTCCAGGCAAGCAACTGTAATTCGCCTAGCTGTAATGCATCGAACGATATCCTCATACAATGCATTACAGCAAGCCCTTCGAAAATTCCACAAAAATTGTGCCCACAGCAGCACAAATGCTTGTCGTTCATAAAAAAAAAAAAAAAAAAAAAAAAAAAAAAAAAAAAAAAAAAAAAAAAAATTTGAGAAGAAAGAGAGGCTCGCTGTCGGTTGGGTTGAACGACGGGACCATGGAATGTAGGCGGACCGCGCCGAGTTGTGGGTGAGTTGATCTTGGACAGTGGTTGAGTGCATTACATCTTGGCTAGATGCCGGCGGGAGTTTTTTTCTTTGGCAGTTAATTAAATTTTCTTTTTGGATACAGTCACCCGCGTTCTACAAGTTATCAGTGGAAAGATTCGTTATTAAGCACTCACCTGTGCGTTGTTAGTGTAGAATTTTTTTTATGCTGCGTGGTCAGCTCATCTGAAATAAAACAAAATAAGTTATCAGTGAACATATTCTTTATAAGCACTCACCTGTGCGTTGTTAGTGTAGAATTTTTTTTTATGCTGCGTGGTCAGCTCATCTGAAATAAAACAAAATAAGTTATCAGTGAACATATTCTTTATTAAGCACTCACCTGTGCGTTGTTAGTGTAGAATTTTTTTTTTATGCTGCGTGGTCAGCTCATCTGAAATAAAACAAAATAAGTTATCAGTGAACATATTCTTTATAAGCACTCACCTGTGCGTTGTTAGTGTAGAATTTTTTTTTATGCTGCGTGGTCAGCTCATCTGAAATAAAACAAAATAAGTTATCAGTGAACATATTCTTTATAAGCACTCACCTGTGCGTTGTTAGTGTAGAATTTTTTTTTATGCTGCGTGGTCAGCTCATCTGAAATAAAACAAAATAAGTTATCAGTGAACATATTCTTTATAAGCACTCACCTGTGCGTTGTTAGTGTAGAATTTTTTTTATGCTGCGTGGTCAGCTCATCTGAAATAAAACAAAATAAGTTATCAGTGAACATATTCTTTATTAAGCACTCACCTGTGCGTTGTTAGTGTAGAATTTTTTTTTTTTATGCTGCGTGGTCAGCTCATCTGAAATAAAACAAAATAAGTTATCAGTGAACATATTCTTTATAAGCACTCACCTGTGCGTTGTTAGTGTAGAATTTTTTTTTATGCTGCGTGGTCAGCTCATCTGAAATAAAACAAAATAAGTTATCAGTGAACATATTCTTTATTAAGCACTCACCTGTGCGTTGTTAGTGCAGAATTTTTATGCTGCGTGGTCAGCTCATCTGAAATAAAACAAAATAAGTTATCAGTGAACATATTCGTTATTAAGCACTCACCTGTGCGTTGTTAGTGCAGAATTTTTATGCTGCGTGGTCAGCTCATCTGAAATAAAACAAAATAAGTTATCAGTGAACATATTCGTTATTAAGCACTCACCTGTGCGTTGTTAGTGCAGAATTTTTATGCTGCGTGGTCAGCTCATCTGAAATAAAACAAAATAAGTTATCAGTGAACATATTCTTTATAAGCACTCACCTGTGCGTTGTTAGTGTAGAATTTTTTTTGTGCTGCGTGGTCAGCTCATCTGAAATAAAACAAAATAAGTTATCAGTGAACATATTCTTTATTAAGCACTCACCTGTGCGTTGTTAGTGCAGAATTTTTATGCTGCGTGGTCAGCTCATCTGAAATAAAACAAAATAAGTTATCAGTGAACATATTCGTTATTAAGCACTCACCTGTGCGTTGTGAGTGCAGAATTTTTATGCTGCGTGGTCAGCTCATCTGAAATAAAACAAAATAAGTTATCAGTGAACATATTCGTGATTAAGCACTCACCTGTGCGTTGTTAGTGCAGAATTTTTATGCTGCGTGGTCAGCTCATCTGAAATAAAACAAAATAAGTTATCAGTGAACATATTCTTTATTAAGCACTCACCTGTGCGTTGTTAGTGCAGGATTTTTATGCTGCGTGGTCAGCTCATCTGAAATAAAACAAAATAAGTTATCAGTGAACATATTCGTTATTAAGCACTCACCTGTGCGTTGTTAGTGCAGAATTTTTATGCTGCGTGGTCAGCTCATCTGAAATAAAACAAAATAAGTTATCAGTGAACATATTCTTTATAAGCACTCACCTGTGCGTTGTTAGTGTAGAATTTTTTTTATGCTGCGTGGTCAGCTCATCTGAAATAAAACAAAATAAGTTATCAGTGAACATATTCTTTATAAGCACTCACCTGTGCGTTGTTAGTGTAGAATTTTTTTTTATGCTGCGTGGTCAGCTCATCTGAAATAAAACAAAATAAGTTATCAGTGAACATATTCTTTATCAAGCACTCACCTGTGCGTTGTTAGTGTAGAATTTTTTTTTTTATGCTGCGTGGTCAGCTCATCTGAAATAAAACAAAATAAGTTATCAGTGTACATATTCTTTATTAAGCACTCACCTGTGCGTTGTTAGTGCAGAACTCTTATGCTGCGTAGACAGCTCATCTGAAAAGTAATCAAAGTTAGCAACGAAGATATTTCTATTTAAGAACTTACCTGTGCGTCATTAGTACAGTATATTTTCACGCTGCATAGACAGCGCAGTTAAAGTTTCTTGTTGTTTTGGAAGAAGTTTATTTCAAGGGCGTTTGCGCCCCGGCACCAACTTGAAGAAGAAGTGAAGAGGAAGCAGTGGAGCGATCGAACGGAACAGGATCTCTCAGGATTTGCAAGTCGCCATTACTAAGTATTGATGTGATAAGGTCAGTTAGCCTATGATATTTGCTTTTTTTTTCTTCTTCCTTGTTACTAGTTTTAGTTTTCAAAAAAATATATATGATTTATATTCTTTAAATACTTAAGGTTATACTATTGATATTATTATTATCCTTTGTCCCATAGCAACTAAGTAGAGACGGCGTGCACGACCTAAGTAGGGCTAGAATACTCATTAAGGTTGAGGAAGGAAGTTTTTTTTTTGTTAATAGCTTTAGATGAATCACCATAATTATGTGAAGTAAGTGGCGATTTGCGAAAGGAGTAGAAAGAAAATAAATTAAATCTGTGTTATATTGATCTTTGGCAATGCTTGCATAATTTTACTTCCCTCTTTCAACCTTTCTCTCTTTTCTTCTTGAGTTTCTCTCGATATCTAGCATTCATACCCATTCTAGGGCCGAGATGAAGAGCTAATAGGAGCAGCACGAGGAAAGTGGGGGGCATGATGTGGCCGCAGCAACGCTCGTTACTACATTTCCAACTGTAGTCTACACACGCATATTTTGGGGCTAAGTAAATTTTTTTAGGCTCGTGGAGGCTTAGCAAGGGTGGTAGGGGGCGATGGGCCCGCACACTCCATGGGCTGAGGCTCCCCCAATATCTGGAGCCTCCAAAAACCGCTCTCTCTCTCGCTCACACCAACACTACGTTGAACCTTCTCCGGGTACGGCGTGGGCAGCATTTCAAGGAGCATTCGCTTCGCATATTTAATCTTCATGTAAAAAAAAAAAAAAACTCTTCTTATCAGTTATCCACGCTTCATGGGGAAGCAGTCACCTGTCTACAAAGGATCGTTTTTTTGTGTCCGTCTGTCCGTCTGCAGTCACACACCCAAGTCTTTTTTTTTCTTTTTAATTGTCCGTCCGTCTGTCCGATCAAACATTTTTCCTCCTTATGCACAGCTAACAAGCATCAAGGGATGTGGGTGGCAAGAACCACCCCAAGCCGGCTGATCGCTAGCGGCATACTGCTGTGCAGCCACCCACGCTAATCCCGCGATGATTTTGTAACAAAGAGGTGTCGGACGCGGTATGTATCTGCATTCAGGTATAAGTGGATGCAGGTACATCTGTCGGCGGACAAGCTCTTCGCTACAAATGGCGCCCAAGCGGTTAAGTCTTTTTTTTCTTCTCTTCTCTTTCAGCATTTGGCCAAGCTTCACTTGACGAAATTGCAAGTACGGTTCCACGAATAGGATATTATCAGTATTAAACGATTTTTTTTTTTTGTTTTTTTTTGTGTAAAGCCTTGCTATTTAAGATGGAAATTTTCCAGATGCTGATTCAAGCGATTGCGTTTCCATTCAAGCAATCAACAACAGGGGCTGATCAGACGTGGTTGGCCTGGCCGTGTGCAGGTGTCGGAGCCTACGTAGAGCCCTTTGCTTCTGTAAAGCGCGTTGCTTTCACGATAGCTCTTTTTAACTCTCATTAGGCTTGGCCTTGGCATATAGGTTAGGGCATTCGCGAATGGTCTCGGCTGTACGTTGGTTTAATCGCTTGATCGGCGTTCGGTCCGGCCAATTTTTGTTTTTTTTTCCTTCTTCAACTTAAACTCTAAGAGGGGTTTTATGTTCTCTCTGTTGAAGTGCTCATCTCCGCGGTAGCGAGCGAGCTTGGTACGCGATGCGTGCCTTTGTTGAGGCTAGGCTTCGGCTCGGAGGCACTGAGGTGATGACCACTCGACATTCCTCCTGTTTGACCTGCTCGTCAAGTTGACTCAATCCTAGCAAGTTGGTGAACGACGTGCACCTTTTGACCCTGTCCTTGTCTGAGCGATTGAGTCAGCTTTTCGGCTCCCGTACAATACATTGGCAAATTTTTTTTTATTTTTTCTTTATTGTGAAAATTCCTGTTAATATTCCCCGATGTGAGGAGCGAGTTAATCAGCCGTTGGGGTTCAGTAACGTTGTATGCGACGCATACCTCATTGAAACTTATTTCCGTCTGCGCCTGCTGATTCCAGGGTGAAGTTAGTATAATATGCAATTTCGAAATCTGTTTTTTTTCTTTAGTCATGATTGGGTTATGTAGCGTTAACCGTTTTTCGATAACTTAGTTTTGGATATACCTTCCTACAATCGGCTACTACTTCTCTCCTGAGTTTCAGCAGCCCCCGAACAACGGACGACTCACATCCTCCTTTGATTATGGCTTCAATCTCCTGCCAAGTTGATGGACGTTGTCCATCCTGTCTCGATTTTTGTCCTTGGCAAAAGAGTGTTTATCCTGATCTTCTTAATATGTGGCGGCATCCCTTCAGGTTCCGAGGCCACGTCTTTTAGTATTTTCATACATATTTTCCGTAGCAATGGCCGACCGAAAGTTCATCGACGAATAACACCCAACGTCGACACGGTGGAGAGTGGAAGACGATGAAAAAAAAAAAAAAATAGAGAGAGAGCGAGAGAGAAATTTCATATATGTTATGACGAATTCACAAATGCCGTGTTGAAGTGGACACGACGTTGTCTGCTGTTGCATCATGTTCCCGCTTTCGTTTCATTAAATACATTCCGTTTGTTTTGAGATTAGTGAAGATATTATACATATCTTGGCACGTTAAATGATTCATTTTTTTTTGTTCTTTTGCTATTATACCCAACGCCCTACACCGGCTGTAATTCAGTCTTTGGTGGAGATACAGATTAGCTTTCTCCTCATTTGAAGGTGTATAATATAACATATTCTTAGTTAAGGAAAGGTTTTTTTATTGCCCATCGTTTACGTAGACGACAATAATATTTTAGGCTTCTATAAGAGTGTAGCTTACGAATCCTCCCAGGCGTATGACACAACGATCAACAGTTGCATTCGGTGCCTGTATCACCATGGACTTCAAATATTTATCCCCAGATGAATTAGAGGTGGAATACTCCATTAGGGGTATTCGTTCCACCGATTCAGATGCCCGTGAGCGCCTAGTGGAGCTGTACCAAGCGGAGGGTCTGAACCCTAGCCGTGTACCTTTACAGTCCCATGCACATAGGAACTTGAAGACTGAGAATAGTTATCTCGCCAGCCGAGTGGCTGCTTTGCGCCGAGATTTTGATGCGAGTCCCATCCTGACGAGTGAGGATCGTGCTAGATACCTCACCCAGGCGCTTCATGTGCTTCATCGGGCACGAAGACTAGAACATACCTCACCGTCGCTACGGTCCCACGCTCAGTCCTACGCACAAGCCCTAGAGGACCTCCTAAACATAATTGAGTCCACCCCAGTCGACGAGGTCCCAGATACCTACGTGGCCGCTCTCACTGATGAAGGCGCCTCTAGTCTCTCAGTTCCAGTTACATCTGTTACAGCAGTGACCAGCCATGAGTCAACCCTGACCGGAGCCATTCCAAAACATATTCCGGTCACCTCTAGGGTGATACAGCTGCTAAGCACCCCAAAACCGATGTCAACAAGCCCTAGGTTTGACCCCGATAAGTCCTACCAAGGTCCTGCGCGTCATGAAAAACCGAGAGACTCTACTGCAGTGACCGATATGTACACCACTTCGCGTCCGCTTACAGCTCACCTTCTTGGTAGACCCCGTATTCTAACCATAAATGAGCGACTCGAGGGGATGAGCTCAAGGACCTCCCATGGAGCCGCTGCCCCTCCCAGAAGTAACAACCCAAGCTGGCGACCATCGTCACCTCTTTCTAGGACATTGCCAGCTCCTATACTTTCGCCTTATGGTGATAACCCAAACGTTGGGTCGCCTGCCGCAGCTGGTCGGCGTGTCAGCCCAGCCCGAAATTCGGTCTTTAGATGGAAGCTGTGCTTTGATGGTACGTCCGGCCTCGATGTAACAGAATTTGTCTTCCGGGTCGAATCACTAGCACGACTTGAGCAAGTCTCCGCTAGTGAGCTCTGTGCTGCTTTCCATACACTCGTTGTCGGAAAGGCGGCAAATTGGTATTGGCTGTTTCTGCGCAGTCACCGAATACATACTTGGCAGGACCTACGCGCAGCCCTCCTTCGGGAATTCCAAGGTCAAGAAACTGACTACGAAATCCGGAAACTAATCGAGAGTCGAAAACAACACTACAAAGAATCCTTCAGCGATTTTCGTCTGGCAGTACATGCGCTAGTTTCCAAAATGGCCCGACCCATTCCCGAAGATGAGTTGGTTGAGATACTACGACGAAATATGACCCCAGCCCTACAGGAAGCCTTGCTACTGTACCGAATCGACAATGTGCTTGATCTGCGAGACCTGTGCAATAGATTTGAAAAGCTTTGGTCCGAGATAGGCGCTCCCCGCGAGCCTCTACGCGCGCCCGCTGCTCGTCGAACTGTACATGAACTGTGCTCGGACGGGTCATACTTCGAGAAAACCTCCAACACCGATTACTCGGATGCCGTGAATGCTTTTCAGCCCGGTTCCCGGTCAACGTTACCGAAGCATAATTACCCAGAGCGCCCAAATACCAGACTAGTATGTTGGAACTGCACCGTAGAAGGACATACTTATCATGACTGCCCGGTAAGTCCGCAACGAGTCTTTTGCTATGGATGCGGCGCCAGAGGCGTCATAAAACCTCAATGTAAAGGTTGCGCCTCGGGAAACCAACGACGGAGTCAGACCTCTATGGGGACACCACGCATTTTGACTCCGTTCCAAGTCCCCAGACGATTGACCGAAGACGCAGCTACCAATACCGAACCCGAACGTTTCCGATAGAACAGCCTGGTAGTGGTGGTGATGCTGTTTCCGACCCTGATGATCCAAACTACCAGATACAAGAAGACCCTGAGCAATTGCTGAAATCCCTAGCAGTGTCCTCACCCCCCTCCCTTCCCGCTACGTCGTACTCCTCTCATAGCGTCACGAGCGATGTTCGAGGGGTACCTATGTGGAATGCCGCTACAAAACCAGATCTATACGAGCCTGCAGATTGCAGTTGCTCACAATCCGAAACAGCTACGACAGATACCAGTTCTGATTCAGACTCTGAGTGGATCATTAGTGGAGATTCCCCACCTCCTCGGAACCAACTTCTCTCCAAAGCAAAGCCACGCAACCATAAATATCGTGATCTGCGGAGGAACCTAAGGGCGGCCATCGCCGAAACAGTCCTTGCCAACCAGGCTGACCCCCGGCCGTACGCCGAGGTCTTCATTAGAGGACAAAGAATACGGGGTTTGTTAGACAGCGGGGCCAGTGTTAGCGTTCTTGGCTTTGGAGCGGAGAGGTTCCTGGGAAAGTTGGGGATTCCCTTCCATGCCATGTCCTCAAGAATTTCCACGGCAGATGGTCAGCAGCAGCAAGTGCTCGGTCATATCAGAACCCTCGTAAAGTATGGAGAAAAGACGCGAATGATGCGTCTGCACATCGTACCCTCTCTACAACAAGCTTTATACTTAGGCATCGACTTCTGGCGAGCCTTCGGACTAGCACCCGTTATGATCAACGAGATTTATTCACTACCGAAACCCGCCCCTATCTGTACCCAGCAACATGAATTGTCAGCAGATGAGGATGGTCGACTACGTACTATTGTAGAGTCTTTCCCATCCTTCAGTAAAGACGGACTCGGCCGTACAACGCTGGTCGAGCACCACATAGATGTAGCAGCTGCCACGCCCATCAAGCAGCGCTACTATGCAGTATCTCCCGTTGTACAAAAAGCCTTGTACGAGGAGTTGGACAGGATGTTAGAGCTAGGGGTCATCGAAGAAAGCCAGAGCGCCTGGTCGTCGCCAGTAACTCTCGTGAGAAAGGCGAATGGAAAAGCCAGACTCTGTCTAGACGCTCGTAAGCTTAATGCAGTTACAATCCCAGATGCATTCCCGTTACCACTTATTGATGGGCTACTCAGTCGACTTCAAGAGACCAAGTATATCACGGCTATTGACCTTAAGGACGCATTCTGGCAAATTCCCCTGGCCGAGGCGTCAAGAGATAAGACAGCATTTGCTGTACCAGGGAGGCCTCTGTATCAGTTCGCAGTACTTCCTTTCGGCCTTTGTAACGCACCTCAAACCATGTGCAAGTTGATGTGCAAAGTCATACCCCACGAACTGCACGACCGAGTGTCTGTCTACTTAGACGACTTGCTTGTTACCTCCTCCACGTTCGATGAACACCTTAAGCTGTTGACAAATGTTGCCACGCTGTTGCGTAAAGCCGGCTTAACTATCAACGTGGAGAAGAGCAAGTTTTGTATGCGAGAAGTCAGATACCTCGGTTTTGTAGTTGGTGACGGTCGCATGCGAGCAGATCCGGACAAGGTTACAGCTATCCATAATCTCCCCAGGCCAAACAGTGTTAAAAAGGTGCGAAGTTTCTTGGGAATATGTGGTTGGTACAGGCGTTTTATTCCCCAATTTGCCTCCATTGCAAGTCCCTTAACTGACTTGCTTAAGAAAAACATCAAATTCATATGGAACGAGCAAGCAGAACAGTCTTTCTACCAGTTAAAAGAGTGCCTAGCCACCGCCCCTGTACTGGCTCATCCCGATTTTGCGAGGCCGTTTTACATTCAGTGCGACGCTAGCACTACAGGTGTTGGTAGCGTGCTTTTTCAGCGATCAGATGACGGGGGAGAGCACCCAATAGCGTACATGTCGCAGAAGCTTAGCCCCGCACAGCGCAACTACAGCATTACAGAGCTCGAGTGCTTGGCGGCGGTATTGAGTGTAAAGCGGTTCCGGCCATACATTGAGGGCCTGGAGTTTACGATTATCACCGATCATGCTAGCCTTAAATGGCTCATGGATCAGAGAGATCTATGTGGCAGGTTAGCACGGTGGAGTCTTAAGCTCCAGGCTTTCAAATTCAGGATCGAGTATCGTAAAGGAAGAGAAAACGTAGTGGCTGACGCTCTTTCTCGAGCCTTCGCTGATGAGACAATTGTGTCATCTGTTCAAGAACTATCTCCCACACTGGCTGTCGAAGTCATAGACCAGGAAACTCAAGCTTTCCAGGAGAAGTCCTACCTTGATATGATTCACCGGATTAAAACAGATTCCGGTGCCTTCCCAAATCTTAAAGTCGTCAACGAAAGGGTGTACATTTCCTTTGACCCCCCGAAAAATCGAGTTGTCAATGGTCCAGGCGCCTGGAAACTTTGGATACCCGATGGGTATACCACGCATCTTATCGAGCAAGAACACTGCCCACCAACCTCCGCCCACTTCGGCGTGGCTAAAACCCTAGAAAAATTGCGGCGTTTTTATTACTGGCCGAGCATGGCCTCTGATGTGCAGAAGTTTATCAAGGGTTGCGAGATCTGCCAGATTGTGAAGCCAATGAATTATTCACCCAGACCACCATTGGGTGAAAAGCGACAGACTGATCTACCGTGGCAGCGAGTGTTCTGCGACTTTTTAGGTCCATACCCGAGAAGCCGAAACGGGAACAGATATATATTCATCTTACTCGACCACCTAACCAAATTCGTCCTGTTAAGAGCAATGCCAGAAGCCACTGCCCCCAGAGTGGTAAAATTCTTGGAGCAGGAAGTCTTCCACGTATTCGGAGTCCCCGAACACCTCCATTCGGACAACGGCAGTCAGTTCGTCTCTCGGTTGCTCGCTGAGTTCCTGGGGAAACATGGAGTAACACATACCTTCTCTCCACCCTACTCCCCTCAATCCAACGCTTCTGAGCGAGTGAACCAATCTATCCTTGCGGCGGTACGCGCGTATGTCGGGCAAGACCACCGAAATTGGGACGAGCATTTAAGTGCCATCGCTTTCGCAATACGAAACGTCGTCCATGACTCCACTAAGTGCTCGCCTTACTTCCTACTATTTGGAAGACACCCTGCGTCGCATGGCGACTCCTATAAGCTCATGCGAGAGTTAACGAAAGACATGGATGGTGCACCAGAGACCTTGCCCATTAACCAAAAACTCCACTTGTTACGGGAGCGCGTCAAGCTGCACCTGGCAGAAGCCTACGAGAGATACTCGGCCAGATACAATCTACGAACACGTGAAAGGACGTTCGTGCCTGGACAGACAGTTTACGTTAAGAACTTCGGGCAAAGTAATGCAGTGGATCATTTTGCCGCTAAACTGGCACCTAAGTTCCGCAAAGCAACCGTGATAGAACGCATAGGTCGAGTTTCATACCGTCTGAAGGACGACAAGGGTCTTCCTATAGGAGTCCACCACGCTCAATATATAAAGTCTTAATCTTAGTTCAGTTAAGTCCTGGTAGCCCTAAGAAGGCATCCGGCCAGCTTCACTGGTAGTTATAGGATACCAATGAGCCGCTTAGGACCTGCTCAACCTAGCGGCCGGTATACCTCTCGTTAGTAAGCATCTTTTTTTTTTTCTCTTTTTTTTCCCTTTCCTTTGTTTTCCGACAACCCAGTTTTTTTTGCATGCCCGGCTTGAGACTCTGGTGGGTCGTCCCCACGTTGGGCGCTGGTGTCAGTAGATTATTCCCCCCCACCTTTCCGGCCACCCCAGTCCTTGGTGTTCTTTGTCTTGTGTCAGAGCCCGGCCTGAGACTCTTTTCTCGGTGGGTCGTCCCCACGCTGTAGCGTTTTGCCTGCACGCTACTTTTCTTTTCCTTTCCCTTTTAATTCCGTGGGGCTGCTATTTCTGGGGTACCTGAAAAGGGGCAGTCGTTTACATACCGTTTCGAAAAGTAGCCCTATGCTACTTTTCCATATGCCTTCGGAAATCATGATAAGAACAGAAAAATTTGTTTTTCATACGAAAAGATTCTAATTTACGCAGAACGCGCGCAATTTAAAATCTTTCCGATAAATCGCACAAATCAAAATCTTCCGCATAAATCCTGAAAAGAGAAAACAAAAATTATATTTTTTCATATAAAAAAAAAAATTCTAACTTGCGCAGAACGCGCGCAATTTAGAATCTTTCCGATAAATCTTCCCGTTTGCCAGCCAACATTCCAGGCAAGCAACTGTAATTCGCCTAGCTGTAATGCATCGAACGATATCCTCATACAATGCATTACAGCAAGCCCTTCGAAAATTCCACAAAAATTGTGCCCACAGCAGCACAAATGCTTGTCGTTCATAAAAAAAAAAAAAAAAAAAAAAAAAAAAAAAAAAAAAAAAAAAAAAAAAAATTTGAGAAGAAAGAGAGGCTCGCTGTCGGTTGGGTTGAACGACGGGACCATGGAATGTAGGCGGACCGCGCCGAGTTGTGGGTGAGTTGATCTTGGACAGTGGTTGAGTGCATTACATCTTGGCTAGATGCCGGCGGGAGTTTTTTTCTTTGGCAGTTAATTAAATTTTCTTTTTGGATACAGTCACCCGCGTTCTACAAGTTATCAGTGGAAAGATTCGTTATTAAGCACTCACCTGTGCGTTGTTAGTGTAGAATTTTTTTTATGCTGCGTGGTCAGCTCATCTGAAATAAAACAAAATAAGTTATCAGTGAACATATTCTTTATAAGCACTCACCTGTGCGTTGTTAGTGTAGAATTTTTTTTTATGCTGCGTGGTCAGCTCATCTGAAATAAAACAAAATAAGTTATCAGTGAACATATTCTTTATTAAGCACTCACCTGTGCGTTGTTAGTGTAGAATTTTTTTTTTATGCTGCGTGGTCAGCTCATCTGAAATAAAACAAAATAAGTTATCAGTGAACATATTCTTTATAAGCACTCACCTGTGCGTTGTTAGTGTAGAATTTTTTTTTATGCTGCGTGGTCAGCTCATCTGAAATAAAACAAAATAAGTTATCAGTGAACATATTCTTTATAAGCACTCACCTGTGCGTTGTTAGTGTAGAATTTTTTTTTATGCTGCGTGGTCAGCTCATCTGAAATAAAACAAAATAAGTTATCAGTGAACATATTCTTTATAAGCACTCACCTGTGCGTTGTTAGTGTAGAATTTTTTTTATGCTGCGTGGTCAGCTCATCTGAAATAAAACAAAATAAGTTATCAGTGAACATATTCTTTATTAAGCACTCACCTGTGCGTTGTTAGTGTAGAATTTTTTTTTTTTTATGCTGCGTGGTCAGCTCATCTGAAATAAAACAAAATAAGTTATCAGTGAACATATTCTTTATAAGCACTCACCTGTGCGTTGTTAGTGTAGAATTTTTTTTTATGCTGCGTGGTCAGCTCATCTGAAATAAAACAAAATAAGTTATCAGTGAACATATTCTTTATTAAGCACTCACCTGTGCGTTGTTAGTGCAGAATTTTTATGCTGCGTGGTCAGCTCATCTGAAATAAAACAAAATAAGTTATCAGTGAACATATTCGTTATTAAGCACTCACCTGTGCGTTGTTAGTGCAGAATTTTTATGCTGCGTGGTCAGCTCATCTGAAATAAAACAAAATAAGTTATCAGTGAACATATTCGTTATTAAGCACTCACCTGTGCGTTGTTAGTGCAGAATTTTTATGCTGCGTGGTCAGCTCATCTGAAATAAAACAAAATAAGTTATCAGTGAACATATTCTTTATAAGCACTCACCTGTGCGTTGTTAGTGTAGAATTTTTTTTATGCTGCGTGGTCAGCTCATCTGAAATAAAACAAAATAAGTTATCAGTGAACATATTCTTTATTAAGCACTCACCTGTGCGTTGTTAGTGCAGAATTTTTATGCTGCGTGGTCAGCTCATCTGAAATAAAACAAAATAAGTTATCAGTGAACATATTCGTTATTAAGCACTCACCTGTGCGTTGTGAGTGCAGAATTTTTATGCTGCGTGGTCAGCTCATCTGAAATAAAACAAAATAAGTTATCAGTGAACATATTCGTGATTAAGCACTCACCTGTGCGTTGTTAGTGCAGAATTTTTATGCTGCGTGGTCAGCTCATCTGAAATAAAACAAAATAAGTTATCAGTGAACATATTCTTTATTAAGCACTCACCTGTGCGTTGTTAGTGCAGGATTTTTATGCTGCGTGGTCAGCTCATCTGAAATAAAACAAAATAAGTTATCAGTGAACATATTCGTTATTAAGCACTCACCTGTGCGTTGTTAGTGCAGAATTTTTATGCTGCGTGGTCAGCTCATCTGAAATAAAACAAAATAAGTTATCAGTGAACATATTCTTTATAAGCACTCACCTGTGCGTTGTTAGTGTAGAATTTTTTTTATGCTGCGTGGTCAGCTCATCTGAAATAAAACAAAATAAGTTATCAGTGAACATATTCTTTATAAGCACTCACCTGTGCGTTGTTAGTGTAGAATTTTTTTTTATGCTGCGTGGTCAGCTCATCTGAAATAAAACAAAATAAGTTATCAGTGAACATATTCTTTATCAAGCACTCACCTGTGCGTTGTTAGTGTAGAATTTTTTTTTTTATGCTGCGTGGTCAGCTCATCTGAAATAAAACAAAATAAGTTATCAGTGTACATATTCTTTATTAAGCACTCACCTGTGCGTTGTTAGTGCAGAACTCTTATGCTGCGTAGACAGCTCATCTGAAAAGTAATCAAAGTTAGCAACGAAGATATTTCTATTTAAGAACTTACCTGTGCGTCATTAGTACAGTATATTTTCACGCTGCATAGACAGCGCAGTTAAAGTTTCTTGTTGTTTTGGAAGAAGTTTATTTCAAGGGCGTTTGCGCCCCGGCACCAACTTGAAGAAGAAGTGAAGAGGAAGCAGTGGAGCGATCGAACGGAACAGGATCTCTCAGGATTTGCAAGTCGCCATTACTAAGTATTGATGTGATAAGGTCAGTTAGCCTATGATATTTGCTTTTTTTTTCTTCTTCCTTGTTACTAGTTTTAGTTTTCAAAAAAATATATATGATTTATATTCTTTAAATACTTAAGGTTATACTATTGATATTATTATTATCCTTTGTGTTTGTGAATTAAATCTCTTTGCGGCCACGGGCCACCATCCCATAGCAACTAAGTAGAGACGGCGTGCACGACCTAAGTAGGGCTAGAATACTCATTAAGGTTGAGGAAGGAAGTTTTTTTTTTGTTAATAGCTTTAGATGAATCACCATAATTATGTGAAGTAAGTGGCGATTTGCGAAAGGAGTAGAAAGAAAATAAATTAAATCTGTGTTATATTGATCTTTGGCAATGCTTGCATAATTTTACTTCCCTCTTTCAACCTTTCTCTCTTTTCTTCTTGAGTTTCTCTCGATATCTAGCATTCATACCCATTCTAGGGCCGAGATGAAGAGCTAATAGGAGCAGCACGAGGAAAGTGGGGGGCATGATGTGGCCGCAGCAACGCTCGTTACTACATTTCCAACTGTAGTCTACACACGCATATTTTGGGGCTAAGTAAATTTTTTTAGGCTCGTGGAGGCTTAGCAAGGGTGGTAGGGGGCGATGGGCCCGCACACTCCATGGGCTGAGGCTCCCCCAATATCTGGAGCCTCCAAAAACCGCTCTCTCTCTCGCTCACACCAACACTACGTTGAACCTTCTCCGGGTACGGCGTGGGCAGCATTTCAAGGAGCATTCGCTTCGCATATTTAATCTTCATGTAAAAAAAAAAAAAAACTCTTCTTATCAGTTATCCACGCTTCATGGGGAAGCAGTCACCTGTCTACAAAGGATCGTTTTTTTGTGTCCGTCTGTCCGTCTGCAGTCACACACCCAAGTCTTTTTTTTTCTTTTTAATTGTCCGTCCGTCTGTCCGATCAAACATTTTTCCTCCTTATGCACAGCTAACAAGCATCAAGGGATGTGGGTGGCAAGAACCACCCCAAGCCGGCTGATCGCTAGCGGCATACTGCTGTGCAGCCACCCACGCTAATCCCGCGATGATTTTGTAACAAAGAGGTGTCGGACGCGGTATGTATCTGCATTCAGGTATAAGTGGATGCAGGTACATCTGTCGGCGGACAAGCTCTTCGCTACACAAGATAAAAAACTAACACGGTCAATAAAAACGGTAGGTACATATACGAAAAATAAATAATTAAATAAAACAGGGAAAAATCGAAAAAAAAATTAATTTCTTTAAAAATAGTCTCTCAAGGGGTTTTCCTTTTTCTGATTGCAAATATGGTTGTGACGATACATAATTCAAATTAATATAAAATATCCCACGTCCACGGGCTATGGAGGTTCCATAGAGACGCGAAAATTCGTTTCGCTAGCCAGTAATGAGGAGTAGTATTTCAGCGCCATCTCACCACACTTGATGTCAAGGGTGATGAAATATTTTTCGACACGAAATTAAAGCCGTTCGCCGCAATTACCTGGAACGCAGCTCAGCTCAGAGACCATTGTAATGCGAACTATTGAAAATTTATTGATCCTCATAAAATGTCAGAACAAATCCCGAAGCTATTTCCTGAAATGGGTCATATTAAAGCAACTAAGAGTGCATTGTGTGCTATATCCTTTTACAACAGCAAAATATCTGTATTTTTGCTGGAGAATTGTGTATATTAAAGAGAAAATTTGTAAGTAGTTCACTGCTTTTATTTGCTCTAAAAAGAAGACTTGCTTAAGTGCTTCTGGTTGGGTAGCGCATGTAATTGATTCGGGCTATCCACGGGAATTTCCTAGCAACACTTGTCGATGTTTGCTTTTACTGTTAAAGCGTTATATTTAAATAAATTATGGAAAGAGATTAAACCACAAATTAGGTTCAAATAGGTTCAAATAGATAAACTCCACCCAGTGTGCTATACAAGAAAGCTAGAATTTTGCAATTTTCCTGCCGGTATTGCGCGTTCATTGAAATTTTCGTGGAAATTCACTGAGAGCAAAACGTAGAATTATGTGTCGTGCTAAAGATTAACAATTCATGACGCTCCAATTACAGGTGTAGTATTGTATGTAAATAATTCACTACATGGCTGCAGAACGTTCAGTCAAGGAATAAAGGAAAAAGGCGTTAGTTTTATTATTTAGAAAAGAATTGGCTTTACATTTAGTGTGGCCTGTGTAATTAAATCGGGGCTGTCGACATGAATTTCCGATATCCTTCTTCATCGTTGAAATGTTGTTGAAATTCTAAACAAAGGATTAAACCACATGTTGTCAACAACACACTTATTTTAATACATATACTAATTAAGAATATTCAATTGACTTTTTCTTACCAACAGGTGAGCTTTCCTAGTAAGTGCTTCGGTGCAGTTTTAGAAAGATTTTTATGAAATTGTTAGGTCACACGTTTCCGTGTCGATACGGTCACATAGATTTTTTCTAAATTCCACTGACAGGTTTCCAAATTGTTTCATGAATTAATTAAGGCTTCATGAATTAATTAAGGCTCAATACCACTGAGGAAGAAACAATTAATTAACAGGGTATTCTTGTGTGTGGATATATTCTGTACGTCGGTACTTGAAGCAATTGTTGTTCCTAGCTGTATGATAATGTCTATATACATATATATTGTTTGTTGGTTTATGGTATCCATAACCATTGATTGCAGTTTTTAAGGAGGAAAAAGTAAGAAGTTAAAACCACTGTGAAGTCCGCCTCTATAGAAAGGAAAGAACTACTAGATTTAGTATAATATAGAAACACTTTATTGCCAATATTTTAACATTTCTTTTACTTTACAAGAACTTACAAAACCTACATATAACAACCGATTACCATTTTATGACGCAACACCGGACCTCAGACTACAGACTGCCTTTTCTGTGCTTCGCAAATTATACTCCAGTCATTATAATGGAAAAAATGGGATATAGAGGTAAGTGAACCAAACAAGCTGATTTTTGGATATTGTGGAGGGGGGCGGGCGGGGAGTTGGCTTAGAAAAGCTTAACTTGAAATTGTCGACCATGATTTCCGAAAAGCTTTCTCTGCCATCTTGAAAAAAAAACCAAATTTACCTTTTTTTCAAAATGGCAGAGAAAGCTCTTAGGAAATCATGATCGACAATTTCAAGTTAAGCTTTTCTAAACCAAAGCCCCTCACCCCCACCGCAATATCCAAAAATCAGCTTTCTTGGTTCACTTGCCTTTATATGACATTTTTTGTTGATTTTTTACAATTTAAGTGATATGAATTTTTCAGCTAGCTTTGATCGTTGGACGATGAATTAAAAAATTAAGAGACTGTAACTAATCTTTTTGCTGTTTTCTTCATTCTTATGATACGTATACATGAATGTCCATTATCACACTTGTAGGGCATGTTAATACTTAAAACGTCACCTTTTTTTTCGACAAAAACACGAGTTTTAGCTCGCCACAATATGAGGTGGTCAGAAAGTATAAAATTAAGAGACTGTACGGGAAATTATTAAAGTACAATGTAAATAAATAAAAGAATAAAATTATGAATAACACGCATGAAATTTATTAGTAAATAATTGTTTTTTGTGTTGTGGAAGATGGAAATGAATGGAAGTCCGTTTTTAATATCTATATTCTTCTTCGTTTCTACGGTCCTGGTTCACAGTCTTTCTGCTCGGAATACTCATCGAATTGTGGAGATTCTTCAACCATATCAGATGATCCTTCAATGGTCGAATCATCCTCATCATCCTCGTTGAGTAGGATGTCGACTTTGGCGACGTCGTTACATGTTTGCGCACTGCAATTGAGGTAAATTATGGAACATGCAATCCCTGCTTTTCTGCACCCACAGGAAGCTTCACATTTTCCCTTGCACTTGCACGATATGAGCTTTAAAAGCTCAGGTGACGTGGGATCAGCAGTGCTGAGAGCTGGTTCAAGTTAGTAATTTGTAAAAAAAAAGCAACAAAAAGTATATAATCATAATTTTCGTATCATGACGGAGAGCCGAGTTATCGTAAAAAAACCAAATTTATCTTTTTTTCAAGATGTCGGAGAAAGCTCATAGGAAATCTTTTTTCGACAATTTCAAGATAAGATTTTCTAATCCCCCCTACACAGTATCCAAAAATTCTCGGTTCACTTACATTTTCAAAAGTGTATAATGACTAGACTATTACTTATTTTCGTTCAATTTATGAGTTCACGTGCCTACTAGACGGGAAATGATTTTTGATGAAACATGCATTTTTAGCATTTTGAAGGTCTCCCATGAGAATTTCCATGTAATGCGCATTGTCTGAGTTTCTTTTAAGTTGAAATTGGACCCCACAGAAATGATTGGAAATGCTTTTGTCATGGGAAGGTAAGTTACGTGGCCAATAATACATTGAGTATTCGAATTAGGAAGAGACGAAAAAGGTCTGAATGGAAATGCGAACACTTCGGTATTTTGAAAATAATTGGTCAAAATTTCCCGTAGTAAATCATCCCTACTACCATTATTACTGATTTACCTATTTATAACAGGATTCACTGATCTATTGACAATAATTTCCTGAATTGCTTCAGTTCTGGTCTTTTACTAATAACATTATGTAATGCAAACATTTCCATAAAGTCGACACAGTTCAAAGGTGCGCTAAACGCGTCGATCTTGTAAATTGTTAAAAATTAAGAGGAACACAGTCATTAGTTATATTTCCGGGCAAAATGCAATAGTCTGGTAAAACGAGATATTTATTTTTCAATGCTTTCCCAAAATCACTTTCTGTAAAAACTCGGCTCTAAATATTTCGTCCAAGGTCACCTACATCTACACTAATAAAAAAAACTCTCTGCATATAAACATACCATCAAGACTATGGAAAAAATGGCTTTTATAATTGATATAGGCTGATCCCGAGGATGTTGGTTTCTTAAGCATGTATGTTCTCCGTCGTGAATACATGTGCAATTGGGTACACCATACAGCTTATAGTATTTATCTATCAATTTGTAGTCGCTTTTACCTTGTCGGTATTAGCATAATAACTGGGTTAAGAGTTTCCCAAAGAATTTCAGACACACGTCTAACTATCCGTCAAATAGTATTTCTCATAAAAAAGAATGTTATGATAACGCTCGAAAACTACTTCCCGTTCCAAGGTACCTAAAGTAAAGCAAAATGAATTTGTATTGAAAAGTGGAGAAATATTCGGAATGGATTCAACAGAGTAAGGAGAGAGAAGCTCCAAGTGGATTAATAATTAATGCTAATAAAACGAATTACTTGGAGAAATATCTGTAGTTCCTTCTGATTTATTTGCGTTCCCGAAATCAGAAAGTTGTACCACGCCACTACCTAGTAAGCCCTCTTTTACAACCTACGACTATGCTATACTTTCACCCTTGGACATTAAATAAACGCGCACGATATTTCAGCAGACTATATGTTCAGCCGCACTGAAGAACAACCTAAAAGCAATAAAAAAATTAATTACCAAACATGAACAAAAAAAAGTATATTTTCTGAGCACCTATGGTCTGAGAATATAATTCAAAATCACTTACATAAATTCCAAATACCCCCGCTTATGAACAGCAAAGAGCTTGAAAAAAAGAAACAATCGGCATTAGCAACAAATCAAATGCAATAATTACACAAAAGCACTTACCATACAAATTTGCTGCTACCACGCATCTGGTAACAAATTTACATTTCATCAGCAGTCACGATGCAATGATCGCACTCTTTTTATTAAGAGAAAACAAACACCGTCAGCGCTCACACACGCAACCATTTCCAACCATTTCTAAAGCCCTATTTACCCTGTGCATTTCCACAGTATACAAATATAGCGCTCCAAATGCGAGAAAATTACTGCGGCCATAGAATCCACACTAGACGGATCTTGAAATGCCTAAACTAGAAATATTGACTCTAGTATATATTTAAAAATAATGCTTTTGGTATTATTATCCGAAATTACTAAAAGTTTTGAGTTTAGTATATTCCACGTGTTGAGAGTTTTAGTCTTAAAAACATAACCCTAAAAATACTAGAAGAATTGAGTCTAGTATTACCAGGAGCACTTATTTATTTATTTAGAGCTTCATCAACGATCTCATTAATAAGTTGACCAAAACAAAAAATATACATAAACAAAGACAATGACTAAAAGTATTAATAGCAATTGTACTAAAATGAAAAATAATTTTAACAAAACTGACATTGATGAAATTGGCTTGTGCAAACCATGCTGAGAAGCAACGAAAAAGTTGTAGTTCTTCAAGGAATGCACAGAAGTAGATATATTGAAAGCATTTAAGAGCTCAGGGGAATTTATCCCTCCATGTATACGTTGAATCACAAAAACAACTATAGAAGCCGTTCGCCTATTCTCAAGAGAATCCAATTGAAATGGCTTATGCCTGTCAACATATAGAGGTAGAATAACAGGGTTATCCCAATGTGGTCCACGCAGGATAAAACGATCGAATATCCGCACAGCCCCCATGCGATTGATGTAGGCATCATAAATGGGAGACCAGACCTGACTGGCATACTCCCAAATACGTCTAATGAATGTACAGTAAAAGATCTTCATTATGAATGTTTCATTAAAGACTTTTGACCATCTCTTTAAAAACGCCAGAGTAGAACTAGCCCACTAGGCCAATGTCCAAAGCACATATCAAAACATTTCTTAATGCTGAGGGGAAGAGAGTTAATAGCACACCAATAGCCAATCCAGTACACATCATAAAATAAAAGCAAAAATTGATGCACTAGAAAAAAGTGGGGTATATCCAATTAAATGTAATGATGGTTCTGGAATTTATGTAGGTAAAACGAAGCGAACTCTAAAGATTAGATTAACTGAACATATTGCGGGAGCTCGAAATATGATGCCATAGTCTGCTATATCCAAACACTGAAAAGAAAATAAACATAGCATAAATTCAAACAGCATTAAAATTTTACATAATATAGACGGAGGAGAAATCTTGACTAGGGCAGAAATTTTTGAAATAAAAAAAGCCAAATATATTGGGCAAAACATAGTTAATGATCAGCTAGATTTTATGAACAATAGTCCACTTTTAAATCCAAAATATTTTGTAACCGGCGGGAATATTCAGTCGATAGCCTGATGATGCCTCGATAGGGCGAAACGCGTCGCACTCTTATAAAAAGACTTTTTTAATAAATAGTTTAAAACAATTAATCATACCTATATAGCATTTTTCCTTACCCAAAATTCATTGCGTTCTCATAATGGTTCGAGAGAGATCGGTAGTTCTGAAGCGTACTGAAATCTTGAAATTCCAAAACGAGGATAATTTTGAACCTAGTAAATTGTATTAAAGGCACTGATTTTAATCCATAACCCCAAAAAATACTAGAAGCAAAAATTACTAGGAGTGTTAAACGTCACTCAGAAAAATGTCGTAATAGAAGCAAACAAAAAAAAAACAGTATTAACATAAAAGGATTGCCTTATGGTTATCATCGAAAAATCCTTTTAAAAAATTAAAAGTAATCTTCTTTGGTATTAGAGTATATATATTTAGGTTAAGAAGGATTTCCATTTAAATTAATATTAAACGCATTTTGGGTTAAATGGTTCTCTGTTTATTGTAAAAAGTGCTACCTATTCAAATTAATAAGAGACAATTTATGATCCTTTTATAATGAAAGATTTAAAATACTTACCTTAAAAAGATATGCATGCTACTTTTGAGACGATTGTCTTGTCTTTTGTAATATAATTATTAATGTACGTAAACCTTTTCATAACTATAGTTTGCTGTATGTATGACATACGGTCTAGTAAATTTAAGCAAGTGGTATCAGTCTTTTAGAAAATTTTATTACTTTATTTTCAAACAGAACAAAGATTTTAAAATACATTGTAATATTTTTAGATAGGTGTCAGGTATAGGTGTATAAAATATATCTCTGGATAAGTATGAACTGACAAATGTTAAATACACTCGTTTACTAAAATAAAAACAAATAAAATTTGTAAAAATTCAGGTATGCATAGCTTTAAAAATATAACAGATATAAGTATGTAGGTATATAAAATATATATATATATATAAAATATATCTATATATATAAAATATATCTATATATAATAAATATTCAAAAAAAATTAAATACAGTTCGTTAAAATAGAAAAATTGTAAAAATTCAGGTATATGTATGTGCAATTGTACAATACTCATACATAAAACTAAGCAGCATGCAGGGCTGGGCAATACTTAAGTAAAAAAGACTTAAGTACTACTTAAAGTACATTTTCGTTACTTAAGACCTATTACTTAATACTTTTGAAATGCCCCTACTTAGTACTTGAACATAACTACTAGCGACTATTTACTTGTACTTAAGACTTGGTTTTGTACTTAAGTACCAAGATTTTTACTTAAGTATTTCTGAGTATATTAAGTATCTGCAAATATCCAACTCCTCGCAGAAAAGAAAACACAATCTCTAACGCAACTCCTTTCTTGTTGAGTTTTAAAGCACGCAAAGAACTGTCCAAGCATGTGCCGCATTCATGCGTCAAGGCAGAACCTTAGACAAACTAACAACATACAAACAAGACTGGGCAAGTAGAACAAAAACCAGTAACGTCTCGCTCGAATATAAAATCGATGATGCCTCCACTTGACATAACCACTGACATATATAATATGGGCTGCCTACGTTCATAGAAGTGCACTGCCGAAAGTGAACTCACCTCTATATTGCTGACTCTTTAGGTCTAAGCACCAAGTACGAACTGAGAGTGAACTGAAAACAAATAAAATAGTGGATTCGTCGAAATACATGATTTTAAATTAATCACATAGAGTTATTACTGATAAAAAGATGTTTTACCAAAGACGATATATTCATTAGATACGCAGAAGAAATTCTAAATGTTGAGCCTTAATCGGAAGAGTGACAATTGGCACAGTGTTAGCAAACACCTTTCGACAAATTCGATCTAAAAAATTTATCAAATTCATCCATGATAAAAATGTAAATACCAAACACATTGCCAACACAATATCTTGTATGTGTGGGTATCTGATAATACACAATTCCGTGAAGTGGACTGAGCATGTCGTTGCTATCATTGAGAGACATATTGCTCTACCATTGTGCATTATTCGAATTCCACTCTATTCAAAGGAATTCTCACACAAAATCCCTTGCGAAATAGCTTTTCGTCGCTTGGAATCCCAGTCACAAATGCAGTTCCTAACGATGCATAAGCCACCGGGCTTTCTAATGCAATTCCATTGATTTTGCAATCAATGCCGCATGAGTATATGCACGCTGTGCATGCAATTGAAAGGAGGATAACGTATTTTAGTGACTTCAATTAAATTTTAATAAGACATAAAGGGTTGGAGTTGTGCTGTTCATGCTGCTGCTGATGATGCCAGTTAGAAAGTTTCCTGCTGATGCTTTATTGCTAATGGATTTTATCAAGATTAATGAATAACAAAGCAAAAAGCCTTTGTCTTTAAGTTACCCGTATACGTGTGTGGGCAGACAAATTATTTTCATTGAACACTGATAATATTTTCCCGAAAGTGGAGGAGCAATCATTTCTAGTTCTTTTGAGTTTTTAATTCTGCAGTTTCTTGATTGGATACTTCGGTATGTGTATTGAATCAGCTCTATAATTGTTTGTAGTACCTCCACAACAGGCTGTGCCTTCAGTGGGTTATGGGCACATGCGCATCATGGGAAATGAAAGGGCTGATCTTCTAGTCAGGTTTTGCTCTGGTTCTCCCTTCCTTGGAACGGAGCCTGCTGTAGACGTTGTCGCCTCGGTGATCAGGTCTCTCATCAAAGCAGATGCTGGCATGAAACATGAACAGCGTGGGACATATTTGAGCAATAGCAGGTGTAGAAACCTTTTCCTTGATGAGTCTAAGAGCCGAGGAATTTCTCTGACTTTTTCTTTGGGCTCGGAAGAAAACAATGCAGAAGGGGTTGGAACTATGGTTGACATCATCACTGTCCGCTCATCTAACAAGTATGTTGACAGCTCTAGGTGTCCTGCGTGGAAGGAGAGCGTAAGATAACCGAACACTTTCTGTGTGCTTATTCGGCCATTGCCTGGAGTACGCTGAATACACTTGGGTCTGCCATCCCATATTTGGATGAGCTAAAGAGCTTACCTCATCTATACCTGATGTGCTCCATTAAGATATCAGGAAGAATTTTAGCAGGTTGTTAGCGCAATTAGCCGCCTGGGATCTCTCATCACGCTGTCTAAAAAAACCTGATAGAGCTCACATGCTTGCCAGGTCCGGCTAGAGTATTACTCTTCATTTATTAGAGTCTGCCTAGCTACCCCAGAATGGCAATGCTGAAGGTTTCTGGATTTGCTTTTCTACATATTTTACTGTGAATGGAAAACGTTCCTTACCAGTGCGCATTATCAAAAACATTGCAAATTTCGAGTGAATTTACAAACAAGGATAGTACATTATCCTGCCTTGACTTCATTGTTAGAACTTTCAAGTTTGGTTGGCAGCTTTTACAAAATCTCACTTCGACTAATATAAGCTGTGGTAGTTGATATTACCACAGATAACTAATAACAGATAAGCAAGGCCCATACGCAAACGTAATGCGACTCATTTTAGATTAACCGACAAAATTTTTCGTACTGCTTACGAAAAGTAAGCTATCAAGGTTAGGTAACTTTCAACTTAACGTTGCCGCTTTACCAATTTAACCCGAACAAAATTTTGTAATTTGTCCATTTCAATTATGTTATTTTACTAGTTTTCTATAAAGTTAGATAAATTTCATCTTACTGTACATCTGAATATATACTGCAAAATTTCCATGTTCTGATCGGCTATTGAACTTTATCTACTGTTCTGTTCCAAAACCTCTTGAGATTTTATAAATGAAGATTTTGACTAAATTTTTTTTTTAGAAAATCATAAAGAGTTCCCTTTAAAATTTTTCTCTAGGTCTCTAAACAAGTCAATAAATAATAGAAGTATTTTTCACTTTTAAAATTAAAACTTGTCATCACAGTGAAAGTATTTTAGCTTAGACACATGCCCTTCG
Organism: Dioctria rufipes; assembly: GCA_963924295.1. NCBI lineage: Eukaryota > Metazoa > Arthropoda > Insecta > Diptera > Asilidae > Dioctria > Dioctria rufipes. Next base: position 282,260,215 of record OZ002740.1, on the reverse strand, counting down.
AAAGTTTTTTTTTTTACTGAGACCCTAAAGCATTTCATATTTTAAACACAATCCAAACTTGTTGAACGTATAAAATGAGTATTACAGCGAAAAAAAAACTTTTAAATTAAGTGTAACACCCCTGCCAATAAAATCAGTCAGTTCTACATCTAAATCTATACATATAAATTTTCCTACAATTTTAGTTTAGATTGGATATATTGTATTTACTGTACTACAGTATGCGACGCACATTTAGAGCCAACACACAGTGAGGACGGCACAACATTGTTGGCGATTTAGTTGGCAACAATGTCGCATTTAAAACACAGTGATCGCGACGCGACAAGTATATTTGCAGTGGTCACTGTTTTATTAATGTGAAAATAATATTCCAGGAAGGAAAAAATCAAGAAAAATTACTTAAAATTGAAAAGCATAAAGAAAAATTATTAAGGATCGGGAAAGGATAGAATTTTTTGAAACTTCGTTCAAAGTGATTTTCTCTATCAATTCCTCCTCGAAACCCATAATTTCTCAATAAAGAAATTATTTTAGTTTCCTGTGCTTGGCAAAAATAACCAATTTCAGTTATCACAAATATCAATTATTAAACATCCACACAGAAATATCAATTATGTCAGCGACAAATTTAGAGATTTTCCTCATTTTGTTATGTAATGTGGGGCTACCATATATTCGCATTTTTGACAGTAACTAATTTATGGCGAAACCGTTGTGTCTCTCTCACTGTAGTTTGGCCCTTACTGTAAAATCAACTAATTACTGTATACTTGACATTACTGTTAATGTTGTGGTGTAACTTACTGATTACTCATTGAAGTGTATACAATTAAATATGTATATCAACAAAGTAAGGATTTCAAATTATATTTGACGTGAAGGCATAATGATATTTTTTATAATTTAAGGTTCACATATTCTATGAACCAAGAAGTGTAAGAAGTGCAGCTTAATACATAAACAGTGGTTCTGTAGTAGGTATGCTATATAATGGTCCCTGCCATCGAAATTGGAGATGTTATTGCAGTAATGGATAGCGAAGTTTAGTTGTTGTTATATAATTCCTAATTACTGCACGGTTTTTCGCGATAGATCCCGTCTGATCAAGTTCTGATGTTGACGCCGTGTATATGTCGTAGACACTTGACGTAACTCAGCACCTAAAGGAAAAGTCTACATATTTCATGAACGTAGGTAGATAGTGTAAACTTTTTAGTTACTTCATGAAATGCTACAAGCCTTTATGCCGATAGTGTAATACCAACCGACATAACCGAATGCTTGGAGAGGTAGATGAGTGGTAAGCCAGGATACACTCCCACAAACACGCAGGCACAAACACACACGCTAAATATAAGCAATAAAATCATTCCTTTTCTACAAAATAACAATACCATCATTAGATTGGGGCTTCAGCCTCAAAACCAATTAAGCCAAACTTTTAACTCAGATTCCAAAATAAAAATTGCAGAACCAACAAAGGGCGCTATATACGAAGTTAAGTGCCAAGTGAACAATTGCAACAAGTTCTACATTCGAGAAACAGGGAGAGACATAAATACAGGTATGCGGGAACACTTAAATGATTATAGTAGGATATCTAAGTTCACACGAAATGACACTCATCAACAAAAGATCAACGTAACTATAACACAGCTTGCGCATGCGATTAAAAAAACCCAACAATCCTACATGAAGAGCTAAGCTGGAGGAAGAGAAAAAACATAGAAACCCTCTATATACAATCAAGGAAGCCCAACGCAACAAATTTCAAGATTTATACGCAAACATTCACTCGCAATATAAAATGTATGTATGCGCTTAATCTGTCAGTCTTCAGTCCCTAATTGTTATTTATTTACTTTTATTTATATTTCTTAAAATGATTGATATTATTGTTAATTACTGTGATATTTGGAGTGCGTTTTACCTCGTTCAGATTTGCTAGCCATAATTTTCCTCAAATTTTTAAATTTTTTAATTTTTTTTAAATATATGACATGAGGTTTAAGTCAACCCATATATAAATGTTACTTCTGACATACCGAAGCTTATAGGTAAAAGCAAATAACATATATGTATAATCAGTTTTTATTTTGAATTAATTAATTTTGATATGTTTCCCTTTGTTAGCCTTGATAATGGTCTACACCATAAACCGAAATGTAGGAACTCTACCTACCAGAGCGGTCAAATGACCGCTTTTGAGACTTTAATCAAAATTGTAAATTACAGGCTTTCATTTTTCTTGAAATTACTGCATGACTTTTTCTATAGTATATAGCTACTGAATTTTTCAATATCTATCTCTATTCTTCTTCCATTTTTCCTGATAATCATATGTACTATACTGTTATCTACCGTGAGCGGTCTTTTGACCGCTGGAAAATATATGAAATTTTATAAGGTTATCTGCGTTGAAATCTCAAACTTACTACTAATATTAAGTTTTTCAAGAATATGTCATCCGATTGAGTTTTAGGAACACGCCATATAGGGGAAGGTGGGCAGATATGAAACACTTTTTTTTTCGAATTAAACTTTTAGAAAAGGTAGTATCGTACCAATCTTGAAATGTAGTAAATCAGCTGAGAGTTTCATACATTAGCTACATAAGTGCATAAAAGTTTCTTTTAAATGTTAAATAATTTTTACCTCGGCTGTTGAAATACGAAACAAGTGACTCTGTTTCAACTTACCCCACCAAGCGGGGGGGAAATGAAACAGTATATGGGTAGATTTGAAACATGTGAAATTAAAATCAAAATACTGCAGGTGTGCTTTACGAAATGTGTCATCACTTCTAGGAATAGATGTGATTTCATCGAACCGGACTGATTCGCCAATACCACTTTTCCAACTGAAGCACCTTCTACCATATGTGCTTTAAAGTGGACCCTGGGAAAAATCATAACTGAGGGAATATACTGGCCGGAAGCATTTATAAAGGTACACGTGGTAACTAAGACCCCTTGTTCTCCCCTTGTAACCTGACACACTCAATTTAATCCTTTTTCTTCGAGAACTTGAGATAAATGAAAGCGAAATCTAGTTGACTTAATTCCCGAAGTCCTCCTACCAGTAACTTAACTTTTGTGGTTTTTAAACTATTATAAGTAATTGCAGTTTCATCCAGGTTGAAAATGGGTATTCCATGCAAAACAGTACAGTCTTGAAAGCACATTCTCCAAATTTAAAAAAACGAAGGTGTGCAGATTTGTTGATTTGTTGAAAGAAGTCGCCCTAGGCTTCGGGGAACGAAGAGACAAACTCTCATGTCGCCTTCGGAAGATTAGCATCCATTTTTTCCAACCATTTTCTTTTCGTGCCACTTATTGTCGATCGGAATTTTGTTTGTTATAGTCATTTCGTAAGCTAATTTATGGCACTCAACTATAGACAGGCCACAAAACATTTTAGATTATCTGACTATATACCTACTGCTCCTGTTCTGATCGTCGGTGAAAGTTCGTCTATTTTGCCTGTAATTGGGTGCACGTTTCGTTAGGGTACCAGTCTTTTCTTTTTTTTTTACATATCGCGATAGAGTGCAAGATGACAGCTTAATGGACTTAACGGCGGCTTGCCTAATGCTTTTGACATTTCGAACTGTTATCAGGCCTTTTTTGATTACTTCCGGAGAAAACAATCCATTATTGCTATTTCTTTTATAAACTCTAGGCATTATAACTAGGAGAAAAGAAGAAAACAATAATTTGTAGTCGATGAAATTAAAAGGATAACGCGGGTAGAAATAAAACAGTGTATAATTTCTACCCACCAGGCTGTTTCATTTCTACCCACCAGAACTTTTTAATCAACTTTTTTTAATTAAATTAATCAAGATATGACAATCATGTATTCTCACATGAAATTAGACACTTTGTTCCCTAGTTTAAGCTGATTAGATCTTCAATTTTTACCTTACCAATTGACTGACAACCGAATTTTCAAAGCCTTAAAAAAACTTTTGATGTAAAAATAAATAAACTCTCCACTAACATGTGTATCACTTTGCGCATTGTGTCGACGAATGAAATAAAAGAACCCTTGTGAAAAAGGGTTTCGTGCAGTTTCAATAATTTCTCTTGCTATATTCGTCGTAAGAAAGTACCGGCCTGTTTCATTTTACCCCACGTTTCATCTCTACCCATCTTCGCCTACTTATGTACAGTTTGTTTTATGCTTATGTACAGAGCACTGGTGATAACCCGCGAAGCAAAATAGCGATCACTCTTATTCGGTCACTGGCTCTGTACGCGGCATTACGAATATTTGGGACATGTTATTTGTATTTGTAACAAAATAGGCTACAAACTTTGGGGTAATAAATAAATAAATAAAAATAGTTAGTATAGTAATTTTACATTTCATTATTAGTGAAATATTCAAACTCAAACGGAAAACTTATCTCTAAAATGTCAAGACAAAGGAAATTCTTGGAAGAACTAAATAAGATAAGCGAGCTGTTATCTGAAATCGATGAAAGAGAGAGTTCTGACAATGAAGATGGCATATTTGAGAATAGTAAGGACTCTAAACTATTCAACACGGATAATGAGGAAGAGAACATTGTGAATATGCGTAGGGGACAGAAAAGAATGTGATTGTTATCTAATTCCGAAGACGAATATGAAGAGAGTGATCAAAATACTGAAACTTCAATTGATGGAACTGTGTGACAAAAAATTCAAGAAGCTTTTGAGCATGGAAGATCCTTGCTTTATGCTATTTTCAGAGAAATATCAGGGCCCACGGGATATGTGAAACACAATATTAGGAAGGGCAAAGTAAAGAGTGCGTTTACCTTGATACTTGTGTAAATAAGTTGGGTTCTTGGCATAACTTTGCTTGCCTTCTTCAGTTGCTCGATCTATTAAGGATGAACGAAACGACTTTTAGTATTAGAGCGAAGAAAGCTCAATCTCTAAAAAGTCCACCAAGTTAAAGCTTAAGAGCTCAATATCTGGTGTAAAAAAAAAGGAGAGATATTATTAGTGAGAGCTATACAGCTCAATACCTTTAATATCAGCCATGTTGGAGCCAAGGGGCTCAATATCTGGCAGTTAAATAACACGCTTGGAGTTGTAGGTAAAACTCTGAATTTTTATTCTCAATCGCACTTAATTTATACTTTTAAAAATTGCTTACATGGTAAAAACCTTAATACAAAAAATACTATTTCTCATGAGAACTAAAGACTATTACAAAATTGCTTATATTACTCATATCAGCAATATCGATCAAGAATATATTTAATCGATAAAAATGCATATACATTAACCCCTACATGAACAAGCATAGCATTGCTTCGATGCTTACTTTGCAATTACTTTTATTTATTTTTCTTAAGCTCAATGAGTAATGTATTGTATGTATCATCACGGTGCAATGGTGACCAGTGGTGATCATATTACATTTTACAACTTTCTTTCACTTAGCGTAAATTCATTAAATGATCGTAGAATGGCGCATGGCTATTCCGATCATATTTCTTTTTTTTGTTGCTATTTGCTTTTGCTTGTCATGTTTGTTTCGTTTATTTTTATTTCTTTATTATTATTCGTTGTTGAGGTAGGTGCATGTGCATTTATTATTGTGGTATGTAGGTATGCTCTACACTTGATTATCACATTATGAATAATATACAAATCTGCACGGAATCAGATGGACATCGAGTTTTAGGATTCGAATGGAGTCTAACTCCAGCGAATTTAGACGCCTTTATTGCAATTTTATATGCACGTGAAGCATTTGAAACAAGAAATTTATATATATGTATATATACATATATAAAAACTATGACATTTTACGAAATAATAAAAAAAAAATTATTTAAAAATTAATCTCTCTTAATATGTACACTCGCTCCAACAATGCACAATGACTTCTTCGTCGTTGTGTATTGTTGCTCTGAATTTCTCCAATTAAGAGTTATAATTGTTTCTTTAAATGTTTGTTTTGTCACGCCGCGCCAATAATGTTCTACGAAGCCGTCTTTACATGGAAGGCTTATGAAAGACCCTTTGGCAGCTGTTTTCAATTAAAACAAACCTTCCATCGCGTTAACATGAATAGGCTCTGTCTTGCTTCAAATACCCCGAGCAAAGCGATGCTCATGTCAGGTATCAGCGCTTCCCCTTTTGCTACGTTTTTTACAAAAGGTGCAGTAGAATAGATGTGAATCAGTTTGTTAGGAAAAATGCAGAAGATCTACCGCAATTTTTTCAGCGGTCTTCAGGGGGGAGCGCACGCCCCCCGCTCCGCTTAGTTGGATCCACCCCTGCGGCACTCCACTCCCTTCTTTTCAATTTTTTGTTTGCTTAGCTGAGTATTATCATTTCCTGAACTATGGACCACTAAACCGGAAATGCCTGGTACACATGAAAATTGAGTTGATCCACTTTCATTGATAAACTTCTGGTATGGAGCCATGATTGCGCTAGCCTGACTCGTTATTGACGGAAATATTTTCTTACATTTCTGTATTCTTTTTGTTATGCGTCAAGTCATACGGATATTTTATTTACTTCTTCAATTAACTTTTCCGTCAATCCATGGTATAGAAACAATACTAGTATAATGTACACATATTGCATTGATGTCAAAATTTAATCCTAGAACTCTAACTAACACTATTGCACCGATGTGAAACAGACTTTATCAAAATACGCGTACTTCATCTACAAAATGTTCCAATTCACAAAACTTAAACCCATTTTATTCATAATGGTCAACTTTGGACTGAAAGAGTTTACAAGAAAACTGGAAGTACATACGCCTAAGCTTGGGCATTATTTAATGTAGAGCTAAGTAGCGTATAGACCCCGAATTTACAAAGGTGAAGTCTGCAAGTTGATTTTTTTTACTTTTAGTCAAGTACTTATGTGCAAACTACCAATACTTGGGAACGGTAGATAATCCATACAACATTTTATGTTCATTCGAACGTTTTAAAGTCCCTTAAAAGTGTTCCAAATAAAGCAAATTTTCTACATGGAGAGTCCAGTCAATGTTTTTATCCTTTTATAATAGTATTTCAACCGTAAATGGGAGTGAAAAGTCATGCGATAAATTAACTTCAGATTGAAGTGGATGAATAGTACACTTAGAAAAGTAATCTTTTTGATGTTCGGGATTATGATTGACGTAAATTCGACTGTAGATACATTTATAAATGTAGGTTACTGTGCTGTCAGAGGGGTTGGTTATAAGCAAGTCCAAACATGAGTGGCTACATATTGAAGATGGTTTCTTTCCCAAATATCAAAAAGAACAGGAATTAGAGTAGCTGAGATACCTATCAGCTCATTTTTTTTTCTTCCTAGAATGAAAACACATCTTAGGGGATTATAAGCATTTCCCAAAAAAATCGTTAGTTCTTTTTGAGAAGATAAAATGTTTTTATTTAGGTTGAAAAGGGTCTGAAAAGGGCGTGTGCATCAAATTTCTTTCCCAGCATCCTTTGGTCTATAAAAACGTGTTGTTTATGGAATTATTAGGTACATAAATTGGTAAAAGAACTGAAGTTAAAGCATAGTATGTACACCGTAAGTACAAATATCCACTAAATATATTTTTCACATAAAACTGGAAAATTTCAAATAAAATTTGTAGTTTTTGTTATTGTTTTCTTACAGCTGATTACTTAAATTAACGCATGATAAAACATTTTTTATTTCTTTTTCAGTGTCAATACTGGACTTATTATTTACACTTTTTTCTTAAATTTAATGAACACTCTCAATCATCGCGGCCCTTAAAATATTTTCTTTAGGGAGGGTTTCGACAAAGTACAAAGAATAAAATCATTATGTCAGGAAATGTACCGAAAATGATGAAATAGGGAAACCATAGGAACACGTTCGGAATAAATGAACGCGAAATGTTTTGACAAGGATAAAGCTTTAAATTTAAGAGCCCCTAAAGGATCGTGCATACAAAAACAGAAAGCAAAATAGAAAAGAGATATATTTCTTCGGTTCATGTTATGGGGTTAAAATTCCCATCATTTTTGGATCTTAAAATGTAATTTAAATTCTTTTGTCTATAGGCAATTATATAAGGGTAGTGAAATCAGATATAATTTCTATTTGAAATAGTATCATCGTTGCTGTTACGACATACAAACAATATATAGGATATCCTGGCATGTGAATAATTTTCAAGATTTCATGCGTACTATGTTTGAGAACAATGGATGTAGGTATGCAAACTGAATATGTACAGATGACAAACCGACTGTCATTTTGTATTACATTGTGTGCATTCAATTATGAATAATGTCACGTATGATCTGTAATTAATTGCTCTCATTTGGGCAACTCATACTAGACATGATGATGTCCAGTCACAAGCATAATACATTACATGTAGCTCAAAATCGATAACTGTCTTATCTGTATTCTTTGCGATAGCATTTACTTGTGATATGTAAGAGGTATAGAGGTCCATGCGACTAGAATATTCTTTATAAATAAAAGTTTATAATCATAACAATGGTGGTGGGATTACATGGAGAAAATTTCAGAAATTCCTATCCTACAAGGATCACCATACGTATATAAATGGTGGTACCATCGGCACAATTTTATGCTGTAATAAATTTTACAGAAATCCTGAAAGTATACCTACTATCAAACTTCACCGCTTTTTATAGGAATTGAATTACCAGTGCGGTTCGTGAAGGAACAAAATTAAATTCGAAATGACATAAATAAATTTTAGTAAAAGGAAAAAAAAAACGTAGTTCAATCCTCACAAATTTTTTACTCTAAACTATGCAAGATAATGCAAAACCACGCATAAATAAAATCTGCGACAATCACATGAATTGGAGCACCATCGCATAGCCAAACTAATAATGTGAAAGACTGGGCCAAAACCCTCGAGAATACTTCCCAAGTCATGAAACATGTATGTATGCGTTGTGAGTCCGTTTTCTAAAATGTTCTATATTGATGATTACGGAAAAGTACCAAACATTCACTTTATACCATATATGCTAGAGAGCCTAAACTATTATTCCTACAGGAAAATAGGCTTGTAGTAATTTACAGCTGGCTTCCTTACCTTCCCAAGGGCTACACTTCCTATATACCTTACTTAACAAAATAATAAAATAGTTTTGATTACAAAGTAACCTTACCATTTAACGCTCAATACTTCACAGCTGATTGATAATTGCATGTGTATATGTGCAGCCGGAGTCCGAATCTGTAGGGAGCTACATTCGATATCATCAGCCCACGGCATGCCATGATTACTCAGCTGAGAGGTTTTGTTTTTTAGGAATTTAGTGATTTGATTCAGATAAATATTTTTAAATAATTTTGTTAGGAAAATTATGAAAATTTTATTACGGTTCGGAAGATAACAAAGCAAGCTTAAGATTATCAGAACACCATTTTTCTGTATGATTAGTAGTTTAGGGCGGAGAGGCTATTCAAATCAAACTTTTGTCAGTTTTACATAAGAACCTGCAAATATTTTAGAATGTAAGGACTCCGTTGGGCCTCGCATGTGGTAGGAAGGGAGTCTGTTTCATGGCTTGTGAAGTATTCTCGAGGGTTTTGATTGGGCAAATAGAACAAAAACCAGTACCACCTCGCACGAATATAAAATCGACGATACCTAGACTATGTCTCGAATTAAACATGTAACCAAAGGGTAAGCCAGCAATGCATCGTTCCAATATAAAATAAACAAAGTCTCGAAGTTATGTAGAGAAAGACTGTATTTGTTCTTAAAAATTTACTGCAAATTTTTACTGTAGAAATTGAATCATATTATTTTCAAGTATGGGAAAATACCATACAGTCTTTACACATTATTGAGTAAGTACAGTTGTACATTATATTGAGAGGAAGGAGAAATGTTGGCTAAGAAAATTAGCAAAAGCTAAATTAATATAATATAATATAATGAATAACTTTTTGTGAGCTTTTCGTATTTGATTGGAATTTCAGTTTCAATTTCTATTTTAATTAGATCAGATTCCCGTTATGTTAGTTAAAACATGATTTCAGTCCGTTCAACTCAAATGATGAATCCGACCAAGTAGTGAGTCCGCTCAAGTGTTGAGCGGACTCAAGTCCTGAGTTGAGCGATGAGTAGATATGACAAATGAATCCGCTCATTTACAACCCCGAAATTTTGTGCATTTAATATTTTGGAGTGATGGCAAGTGTCTTCGAACTTTTGATATGTTTCCAGCTTATACCGTTTTTAAACCATAGTTGCGCTCCTCTCTCGCAAGAATCCTGGATCCGTGCCTGGTTAGAAGTGGGCGTTCAATGTGTGAACTAATATGCTACAAATGCAATCATTTCTGCATGACAACTCATTATATTTGCTGCGTGGGGTACGTTGCATTCTGTTCTACCCATTAATCTTCTCGTCGCCTCTTGGTGTTTTATTATTCTTTTTTGAAGTAAATAGTCTCTAATTTTGGACTGGCTCTCCGCATATCTATGTTATGTTCAGTAGAGTATCGTCAGATTTAATGCCTTAGTTTTCCTATAAGATGAAATTAAATATTCAGCCTTTACATACATGACTGATATTGCGAAAAGATTTTTTACAAGTACCAAAGACTTTAAGCAATTTAATGTAGATATTTAATATAATTGATATATACATATACATAGTTGTCATTCAAATTATGTTCATTTCCAAGGATTTTTCTGTAAATAAAAATGGACAGAAATTTCATTAACTTAAAAGAAAAAAGAAAAACCAAAAGAGGCCTTCCATTAGAGTTAATCCAATTCTTGTTGATATATAATTGAAGGAAATCGGAGAAAGAAAGTGGGCATCAATAAATATACCTCACTTTTTACAAGCTCTGTTCCCCCATAGACCTAAGGGCGGGCAGTTAGATGTAGGAAAATTTTATAGCCTCGTTATAGCTGTTTGCATAATAAGGGTGGCATAATTTCTCGCTATGATTATTGCGGATTTTACTATCGGTATCTTCAAATGTATTCCACAATGGATTGAGCTGGACAATTTTCTCTTCATAGAATTGAATATACTTCCTGCTTGCCCCGTCCTTTTTGTAATTTTTTATGATCCCGTCGATTCTTGCTGCTTTGCGTTGCGGGCATGTCCATGATTATTGCTTCTGATTTTTGTCACAAGCCTTACGAATCACAACCATAAGGGCAACACATCAATATATTGATATATCGAAAGTTGTCCCTGAAAATCAAAATTGACTCCATTTAAAAATGTCATCCATAATTTCAATTGCATTTAAAAATGCATATGCAGACACACATTCCACTCACACTTTTTTCCGCATGTACACTCTACATACGTAAAGTACCTACTTATTTTTCCTAATCTAATTGTGTGTATATGCATACATACAATTATCACAATTATTCGCGCACTCTTAAAATTAATATTTCAAGACGGGCGCTCAAGTGCATATCAGATTACAGTTTTTGATTGATGCATATAGCTTACATCAAAACTTTTTGCATTTTCTCATCTACATTTTTTCAACGTCGTGAGAAAACAACAAAACAATTTAAAAAGCTTTTGAAGGAATCGTGGGTACTTGGGGCGATCAAGCCCAAACCTCCTTGAGTTTTGTTTTTATACCGCCGAAATCGACAGTCGAGTTACTATATTTGTAGATCTCTACCCTAAAACTTTGTATTCCATTTAGCATTATATTTTAATATTAATATAAACTAAAGATAATAAACCTTTTCTACTCAAGTTACGGGTTTTTTATATTTTTTCCGTGATTCCAAATCCTTTGAGTTTAATCAAAAATAAAAAGCTGTGTGTTCTCCCCTAGGAGCACGACGCACAGGCTTTAACAACATCACGTCTAGGTTACCAATTATGTATAGAATTCTTTTATTCTAATTAGTCAAGGTGCTTTTACCTTGTTGTAATGGCTGCATTAAAGGTTATACGGGCGAGAATAATTGAACATATGTGCTTACATGCTATTAGATTTAAAGAATTAGGTAATGTACGTATGTACAGTGTACATCCGGAAAAAAAAAGAAAAAGAAATAGACACTGTATGTAGGTAAGTATGCATACCATGTAAGTGGAATGTGTCTGATAACAAATTTTATTTATGCTAAATTGCATTTTGGTATAACATGCAAATGCATTTTAAATTTAAATTTAGGTCTTAAAATGAAAACGTTTTTATGTTTTAATATATGTATTGATGTATTGACTATATGATTGTGATTCGGGGCAATAGGCACTTGAGTCACAACCTAACCACACCATCCAATATCAAATGGTCTAACAGGTAGGGTCCTACAGAGAATAAACAAAGAACAATATCTTCCAGCAAAGCCCATATAGAGGTTGAATTTTTACATAAGTCAGTAACTTGTTTGGATTTCTGGAAGAAAAATTTTAAGAAAAACTCAACAACAGTTATTGTAAGTAACCTGGAACAAAAATTATTGTACAAAAATCAACTGAAATCATACCTAAAGTAGGTTCCAACAGAAATAATTGAAAGAGTAATGTCGAAACCTTTTCAAACAGCTTGGTTACATTACAAAAACAACTATACAGGTAAAGCGAATATAAGCCATACTATAACGGGAAGTATACAATTGACAAATAAATTTATATAAAGATGATTATTTTTCAAAGGAATATGTAAATCAACCTATAATATATAAATAAACCTAGATATCTATATCCTTGAATTATTGAAACTTACATTTACTGTTCAGTGACATTTCATGCGTGCTCAGACAAATGTTGAGGTTTTCATATTTTCGATAACAGAGGTGAAATAGCATTGAAGCTGATAAATTCAATATTTAGATATATATAAAGGCTAATACAATGCTTTTTTCTTATAAATAATCCTTATGTCGAAAACTACGCAAGCGATCCGGGATTCGTTTTTTGCATCTAAAAGCCAGTATTAACACATGCCTAACGAGCGATCAACTGGCCTTAATATGATTAAGTGATTCATCAATTAAAAAAGGTGGGCAAACAGTCTGTGGCGACGCTTTTGTTCCGGGCTGTGCATTCAATAGATCGCCGCTGTATTTGCTGTAAATGAATTCCACTTAAATACCTTGAGATACCTTGCTGACGACCCAAGGGATTTTAGCTAGGTAGGCTTTTTGAAAAATTGTGAGAGATAATAAAAAAAAACAAAATAAGCATTCATTGATCTAATGTAAAATAAATAAGTTCGTTAATCTTTGCTCGTAGCAATTTATTATATTTCTTTAAAAAAAACAGATCTCGCAATAAAGTATCGGGATTCTGGTTTATGCACATACATGGAAATTGTTTTAATATATTCCAGGGTCTAAAAGTTTTATTTCAGCTGGCCTTATAATCAGTCACAGATTCTCTGCGAAGAACGTCCTTTGCGAAGACAGTGGACAATTTGCTGCGGCTGCAGAGACTACCGTAAAGACGTAGTCGACTCGTCCAATCGAAATAACTGTTGACGTCGTACTTCCTGGAGCATCCTCAAGTACACCAGTACTTACCATACGTCCGGGTTGTCATTGGGCCAACCTAGGACCGAAGCTACTTTTGAAGACTTTCGTTGTTCTCCATCAAACTATCATTCTTCATATTGTTTTAAAGATAATTTTCAAGTTTATTTACTGAAACGTCTCTTACTGCTAGCTATCTGATTAGACGATTCTTACGCTGGTCAAGACTTAACTTTTCTGGTTGACGGTCTCGTATCAACCGGGACCCTACATTGTCCATACACGACATCGCCGACTCAAGGTAACTTACGGCATTAGCCGTTTACTGCTTCAAGCCGACATCAGAGGTGCCGTTATTGAACGACGCCTTCACCTCAACATTAACCCGTAACACGAGGGGAAGTTTCAACTTCATCAAACTATAACATTATAGTCAACATCAATCAAGTTCGTGTTACTTAAGTTCACTCCGAGAGCTTTGCAGAGACGTAGTTGTCAAGACACCTCTAATCAATACTCTCAAGACATCCAATCAATACTCTCAAGACATCATCCAAGATTCCCGATGAAGACAATAAATTTCGGTGAAGTTACTTCCTCAGCGTGATAGTGGTTTCTTTAATCGAAACCCCTAACACCACTAAAAGTCCAATAAGATAATTATTCTTATACAGGTGTGGACTCGCAATATAAATAAACGAAACGACTAGTGCATTTTTAACATTTATGTGCTTTCTAAACCCGAATTGTGTTTACTAGAAAATACAAATTTCGTATGAAAATTTAGCACTCCCTTCACATGTACCTTTTCGAACTATTTATTATTGGGATTATAGTGGTTATTGCTATCTCAAATATATGTTACTTAGGGTGTAGTAGGGGGATATGGTATATAGTTGTTAATTTTTAGAAATAACTTTAAAAATAAAAAAAAAAAATTTATAGAGAACAAAAGTACATATATCACTTAAAGTCAACTTTAAATAAAACGCAAAAGTAACATTTAACTTAATAGTCACTTACAAAAAACAAAAATTAAAAATGGTCCAAAGTGTCATACCCCTTAACACCCAGAGTGATATGGTACACTGTATAGGGTGATATGGCACATTTTTCTTAAGCTATTTTGCGCCGCTATGTTGCTAGTGTTCACTAATAGTAAGCAACAGTAATGCAACCATTTCTTACATAACTATAACGCATTCTATTCATTCACCTTTTTTTTCTATTTATCAACAGTCTTCTCCACAACCAAACAACCAACGCAAATAATTTTATCAAAATCCTCAGGACCATCAGATTCGTTGTCCAGTTGAACAATAATCAGGAAATATCATCAGGATTAAATGATTGAATATCAGTTGCTGAAAATGCTAAAATTTCTGTTAATAATTTGGGAAATATAGCAGAAAGCAAGCGTCCAAACTGAAGACGAGTAAATTGCTTTGTACGATTTGTGTTCGTTTATAAATTTCAAGCAGAATAAAGTTTGCTTTGAAAGACTTGAAGAATGATCTAACTATGGTAAACAAAATATTTTCATTTTCGGCGGCATATTCCAGCTTTTGAATATTAGTGCATTGGGATGAATCAGGAATGTCCATCTGGTTGACTGAAGTTTTCGAGGATAAAAGTTGTCTTTAATCAAGTAAAAAAAAAAAAAAAATACTCGAGTTTTCATAGGCAGATTTGTCTCCCAAATACACTGCGGATCCTGGTAGCATAAAATCCACAAAATCTGCTTTCTTATTTTTGCATTTAAAGACACAAGCTGGGAGAAGAATATTAGCTTCTGCATTGCAGCACAAAATAACAGTCACAGTTTCCTCTTGAGTCGATGTTATAGCAGCAACATTTTTGGATCTTTTTCAACGTCGATTGTTAAGCTGGCAGCCATAATCATACCTGTTATAAGTTAAGTGTGCCTAGGTTTATTCATAAGACTATCTATAAATAAAGCGGCTTCGAAAAGCTTGACATTTCTGGATACTTCTACTGTTCGAACCAAATCGATTCGAAAATATTTTGTTAACAGACAAATTCCGAAAAGCAAAGCATCAAAATTTTTACTAAAATTAAATCTAATTTGATCACTCTTAATAAAAAAACAGGTACACAACCCAAAAAAGCCATGTATTTGTCACATTGCACAAATGCAATACAAAAGAATAGCCTCATAGAGCAGTTCAAATTAAGATAATTATCATATGTTTGAACAGTTAGATTCGTGCTAAAACCAATTGCTGAAAAGGGAATATATTACAAAAATACCATGCTAAACTTGAGTTCTGAAAAGAAAATGAATTCAATCTAATAATTACAATTTTCCCAAAAATAGGTACAACGTCTAACAAAAGCATGTGTTGTCATGTAGCATACAATGCGTGGCACAAATACAATCAGATCAAGCAGAAATAAAGAATCTTGCTTCGGGTCTCAACTGAAGTTAAGATATTTACTAACATTCACTTTAAGTCTGGTCTCTACTGGCTTAAAGAATATTATTTCGGGTCTCCACTGAGATAATCTTTAACTAACAAAACACTTTATTTCTGGTCTCGACGAAAATGAAGAATCTTGCTTCGGATCTCGACTGAAGTTGAGATACGTACTTACTAACATTCACTTTAAGTCGGGTCTCAACTGGCTTAAAGAATATTTTCTCGGGTCTCGACTGAGATAATATTTTACTAATAAAACACTTTATTTCTGGTCTCGACGGGAATAAAGAATTGTTCTAACAAAAAATTCGAATAAAGGGTCTTAAAATTAGCTCAAAGCCAATTCCTCCAGTGCCAAGGTTTAGATCGGTGAGTACCAGTCACTTGTAACATTTCTGTTATTTATTCGTATATCTATTTGATTATATTTCGACATATATCTACATATCTATCAAACATCATAATTTACTTCATTCTATATTTATTTTGTAAATATACATACATATATATTTATATCATTGGCTTGACGTTCTTACATATATTGCAATCTTTTTCCACTGCGATACAAAAATCTCGAATCCAAACTTAGATACTAAGTTTTATCTGAAAATTGGATGACATAAATCGGTGTCAATAAGTGTATTTTCTAGTGTATGTTGATCTCTGACCCAACAATTTATATAATCCTTTATTAATACGATTACTCGAGATATTTAAACTAAATAAGTGTGCCAGTGTTTTGAAGTTAAGTTATTCTACCTCTTTGCTTTATATTAACCCCATATATTGAATATATATTTATATATCTATTATTAAAAATCCTGTAAGTGTGTTTCCCCATACGTTTGAATCGTTGACCTAATAGCTTTTATACATAATATGATTTTAATAGTGGGAAATTCTAAAAAATAAGTGTGTAGCTTCCTGAATGTAAAAGAATGTGAATAGTGTTGATTTTTTGTTAGGAAATAGACCACTGATCTTGATCCAAATTTACCAGTGCATTCATTTCAGTCACTTAATCAAATTTGCGCGTACGTTCTACTAGCGGGCAGTAGATCTACTTTGTTGATTCTTTTAATACATGACTGAGGAACTCTTTCAGATTTCCGGAGATATAAATCAGACCCATGTAAATAGATTAAAGCGATTCCAATTCCAGCTTGTATTGAAGCTTGATTGAACCTGCGCTTTATTTTGCATCTCTCAGTCAGTTCAAAAGACATGTGGCTTACTTCATCTCGCATCGGAACATAGTAAGAAGCCGGTATTAAGTTAAGTCCAAATACTGTGTTCCATGGAGTCCATCATTTTTCGGAGTTTAACTTACACCAACAAATTGTTGTATTTTGTATGATTAACTTCCAAAAGATGTAAAACATTTATTCACAACGAATATTTAGAAACCACTCTTCAAATATCTATTCTTTTCCCAACAAATAAAACAAACATCTAATAAGTAATATCCTTTTATTTGAAAAGAAAATATTATATCCTATCGATACCATCACCAGAAATATATTCTTTTTTGGACAAGTAAACCAAAAATTTTTTATTTGTTTAAATAAATAGTTTATTTAATATTCTGGTTTTGATCAGGAAGGCGAAAACAGTAAAATTCATTGGTGTCGTATAATTTTATATGTGATATTTGAAATTATTCCAATCCAGATTATATTCAATAATAAATACTTGATATATTTGTTGTGATTGGTAATTCGTGCCCATTAACGACAATGTGATATTTTGAAATAGCGCATTTATTAACTCCGTAAGCTATTATGTATGGAGGACTTCCAATAGGCACTGTTGGTATGCTGCCGATCTGCATAATAGAATCAATAATGAAATACGTATATTACTTTACGAGATTAATGTGGATTAACCTTTTGAAAACTTATTATTTTATAACGTTTTGTATTCACATTGCTCCTGCGACGACCAACAGCTGGAAACATCTTAAGTAAAAGAAGAAAAACGGTTGTTGTTCCATTCCATGTTTTCCACGAAAGTTGGCGATTGTTTGACATAAATATCAATGGCTTCTTCAACTACTTCAGTCAGACCCTCTTCCCAAATGACTGAGATAAAAACCAAGTCAAACTCTATTAAAAAATTTATTTACACCTGTGTAAAAATACTTGTAAATGAAAACGCGACATCATTCGAAATTTGATCTTTCACACTAATAAGATGTAATTAATTCTAAATAGCTGATTAAACTGTGCCGCACCATAAATACTGTTGTCATTTTGATTCACTGAACGCATGTGCACGTTATGAAGACTTGCTGCAAACTGATCTGTATTGTAAACTGCGCCGATAGCACACTAAAACAATACCGAACGGATAACCTTACGTGTCAAGTATAAACATGTCTTATATTAACACCAAAAGGTTCTTATTTATTTCACCAAATTAATAATTTTATAGACAGGTTCACACCTCTTTTCACCTCAGTATCAAACGAATTTTATTTACAACATTTTCGGATGTGTTTTTCATTTTGAGTTTTATATACCGAAGAGTGTCTAATAACATCTAAAGTATATGAATTTAATTAACACCGGTATCATGTGGTATTTTTTGGAACTTTTTACTCCAAGTGGATAAAAATATTGGAATATCCGTGTTGCGATGATTGTCACACCGGATTTTTTTTTACTGTGAACAAATTCATGAATATATATCTTTTTAATGTATGCTACAAGAATGGTTTCATTGTGCTCTCCCAAAAAGAACCCTACGCAGGTTTTTCGCTAAATTGAAATCTTCGACGTCTTTTTAAAGTCGTCCTTAATATTTTGTATAGTTTGGAAGCCTCATTAATAGAATACGTTTTATTGCTAATATCGTCGAGTAGATCCCTTAATGACCTTCTGTCCAAAAAACTCGACTTGCCTTATCCTTGCTGTTGCATCTCTATAACAATATATCACGCATGAAATAATATACATCAATCATGTCGTGATGTACGCTAGAGTATAGACGTGTTTTCTAGTGGCTCCCGAGTTGACTTGCTATAAAGTAATATATCCTTGATTGAAATTTCAAAATCTCATTTTGGTTTCCGATAGTGTGTCGCGAGCTATTTTGTGTTTGATTGACGTTTTCGTGGTGATTGATTTTAGTGGAAATTCAATTAATCCAATTAATTACCAAAACGGTTTAGTGCTAATACAGTTAGTGCTGTTGCAACTGGAAACTCCTGTTGGTGTGTATTGTAATTTCTGTCCTCTCCGCTCATTATGGTACGGAAAGATAACAAAAAAGATAAAACCCCATCAACTTTGAATACTGATGCAGGTTCCCAAGTTGTAACGAGAAATGGTGTCAGTATGACAGAGCTTTCGCCAGCGATTGTGGAGAAATTCATTCAGACATTAGAAACTAGATTTATGCCCATGATCGAACTGCACTTGCAGAAAGTCTAGGAACGAATCTCCGCAAAAATTGATGACACCATACGCTCTTTCGATGAGAGAATTAAAGATTGCGAAAAACTGAAGACGGAATTTACACAAACCATGAAGTCTCTTCAAGATCACCTTGATGACATACATATACATACAATGATACGTGGAATACCTTACCAACAAACTGAAAATCTGGTAAACACTTGTAAAAATATTGCTGCTGTGGTCGACCATCCAATTTCACCATACATTGATGCTTTTCGCATTAAAGCAAAGTCTCTTCGCAATGATAAAACTATTGTAGTACGTTTCTCGTGCCCAACCGAACAAAGAGCTTTCCTATCATCATGTCGTCGACGAAGGGGTATCCGGATTGCTGATCTCGGAGGCTTCTCTTCAGAATCTTTAATTTATATAAATGGGAGCTTGACTCCCAGAAATAGCTCTCTCTTACGTGAAGCTTTGAAACTTCGTAAACAGGGGAAAATACATTCAGCCCACACAAAAGATGGACTGCTATATGTCAAAATTCGTCGAGATGGTAATGAACTCAGAATCACCCGAGGAGATCTGTTAGATAACCTTGTACAAAGTTAAATTTTACGTGCCTAAACTTAATATGTTGCTAATTCTACGGAGCTACCACAATGTAATCCTTGTTATACCTAATCGTAGTTTTTTTACAAATGGACTAGAGTTTATTCTATTTAGAAATTACATGCTACTCTTACTTTCCTGTAGCGTTCTTACTGAAATTTCTTTAATTGATTATGAATTTGTTTCAAACTATGTTATTGTTTTCTACCAGTTTGTGGTTTCTCTTGTGGGTACTTAATTATCGTTTTCATTCTGACTAATTGAATTGAATTGAATTGCTACGACTATATCAGCACTATGCTGGGAAAAGTCTATAGTGGCTTTCAGCTAATATTCTGTCAACTGAGCTCAAGCTAAAACTTGCCAGGACACTGAACTTTCCTTATTTTATCTATGGTAAGATCGTTTTTCCCAAACTAGATAGTGTCTGTCACCGCAAGGTAGATGTGGCATTTAACGATTGTGTTCGTTTCATTTTTGGGCTGCGCAGATTCGACAATGTCTCACATCTACGACCCCGAGTACTGGGTTGCTCGTTGATCGATTATATAAACCAAATCGCGCCAATTTCTTATATAATCTCTTAAAGTCAGGCAAACTCGGTTATCTGAGAGTATTTTTCGAATTTACAACGTCTGAAAGAAATCAACACCTAGTGATACCTCATTTTCGGAAATCTATTAGAGAAAGTTCTTATCTGGTCTATACCATTCGTTTGTGGAACGCCTTACCGTCCAATATTAGATCTGCGAGTACTGTCGGTGCATTCATGACACTTATTAAATCTCATCTAGCCTAGTTATCTCCATCAATTGCTTTTGTACCAAAAAATTATTAAATATGTCGTAGCTACGCCATTAAGTATTTTAAAGCTTTTAACATATGACTATCATATAATTTCCTAAGAAGATCATTCAAATAACCAATTACTCCCTAGAACTGTTGTAGGAATCTTTGAAAAAATTGTGATAATAAAGCAATATTTGATTTGCATCTAGTTCCCGGAAGCCATATTTCTCACTTGCTCACTTGCTGACATACACTGAGGATATTTTTTACTATTTTTTATGCATACATAGGAGCTTATATGTAAAATCCAAAACACATAGTTCTAAAACTGAACTTAGTTAATGTTTTTATTGAATAATGAACACAAATACATACTTTTATTTATCTTTAATTCTTATCATAAGCGTGATAAATTCCTTCAACAAATTTTTAGGTTCATATATTCCTATATTCATATATGTATATTCGTTAATTCGAATATTCCGTTTTTGTTTAGTCAGATTGGTGGGTGAGATTATCGAAGAATGCTTGTTGGTCTTTTTAGACAATATGCTTAGTTTCCTACAGATGCCGAAATTTTGACTCCGAAATAGGTAACGGTCGGTCAGACAAACTGCATACAGTGATGGTACCAGTGGACCCCTTTATTTTTTTAGGCAATCGTTTGTATTGGTCGTTCATATCTTCTTTCTATAGAATGTCCCCATTTGTCTGATACTTCAGTGCTCTTTCATTCTATAAGTTATCAGCAATTGTGTCAATTTTGTAGCTGTAATATACACTGATCTTTTCTAGGCACATGGATGCTTATGTTTCCTTCTTTCAGAATTTTAGTCGACAAACTTCTTCTTGGATGAGCGAGATTGTGTTTTTCACACAATTTTTTTTAAACGCTGAACATGTTAAGCTCTGACCGAAATGATGTTTCTACATCAATTTTATTTGATGATGGCCGACGGTAATGGCTAGGGCTCTAAGTAGTAGGCTAAGCCAAGCTTTTATTTTGTCTACCAAGTCAGGTTTCGGGAAAGATTAATTAAAAGATGCCAATTGGGTAATCCGATTTTAATTAATTAATAAAAATAAACTTAATGTCTATACACATAATAAATATTCTTCTTCTTCTTCTTCTACTTTTGTGTTGAGTCACGAGCCTTTGGGTCTTTCTGTAAGACTGGAGGAGCGCTCCTCTGGCAGAACCCTATGGGGTATAACAGCCAGCTAACGAATTTGTTATGTGGTTGAATAAACGTATTTATTTGATGACTATTGATGATCTGCTTCTAAGGTGCGAGCTGATTAGCGTTTCTTCTTGAGTGTCCTGGTTGAGTGTATATTGTTGTTTCTTAGGTGCGAGCTTCTTTGACACTTCTTGGGACAATATGCAATCTTTGACTGATGGTTGCGGGAGGTTTAAGTGTTAATAACTGGGAGGGGGATAGGAGAGGGAAATGTTTCCAAGCAAAGCAATGCATGTTAGTACCATACTGAGTTTGAGGGCCAGTTTGGGCCTGATTACGTTTGCAGAAGACCTGCAGCTGAAGCAAAGTTTTTGAGTTCATTCAGTGAGTCCTGATTGATAGGAAGCAAGACTTCCTCTAGTGTGTTAGCTCTGTGGATCTGTCTGAACTTGATTCTAATAGAATTGAATCGGGTGCATTCAATTATACTGTGCTCAATAGTGTTTGGAGTGTTGCAATCCAAACAATTTACCAAATCTAACTTGCCAATTGTCTGGAAGAGTTTTGCATCGTAGCTGTGACCTGCATAAAGACGATTAAGGAATCGGCATTCTTTAGGGGAGAAGCACCAGTCTAGCCAGGGAGGCTTAAGCGGGCATGGAAAGAATCTAGCAAAAGTAGCACCTTTGGTGCAAGAGGCCAGAGTGAACTCATTGGTCCACTCTTCATAGATTGTAGCTCTGATGTCAATCATAGCATCATCAAAGGAGATTTTGGTCTCAGATATTTGGTCATGTAAAATGGCTTGCTTCGCTTTGCTATCAGCAATTTCATTTAGTTCTAGACCTTTATGACCTGGCATCCAAATGATGTGGAACCTGCGTGAAGGGGTGGAGTTGGCCGCTTTATGGATTGTGTGGGTGTGGAATGACAGTGCAGGGCTTTTCAAGGCTAGACAAGCCGCTTTGGAGTCTGTAACGATTAGTTGTTTTCTTGTGCCTACATCAGTCAATTGCTCCATGGCTAGATGAATTGCCAAAAGTTCTCCAGAAGTGGAGGATCTAAGCACATCATACTTCTTGGTGATAAAGGAGAGAGTGGGATAGCTTACAGCACTGATGCCCGTGTATGGAGGGGAGTAGGACGCATCAGTCCCGTAAATACTCCAGCCGTCAGTGTGATATTGATCTATTATACTCAAGTATATCTGTTTGAGTTCTTCATCAGTGATAGTTGATTTGCATTTACCAGCCCTGTCGAGTATTCCATAGTCTATGGTAAGGTTGCAAGCACTTTGAGTGAGCGAACATGTACCCATTTTGATAAATACGTCTTTGAATTGTTTCGCAATGAGTGCATGACTGGATATACGGTTGTTTAACAGTATGACTTCCTCTATGTGAGAAGTGCCTGAACATAGTAATTTGCCAAATTCCTTAGCCAGCAGCAATTTACTCCTGTAAATTGGAGGAAGCTCATTGGCAAGTGCATACAGGATGTGGACAGGAGTGCTCGGTGGCACTCCTAGACAGGATCTGAGACATGAATTCGTGAGAACTTTTAGCCTGCACTCAATGTACTTGGGACGTAAGGCCATTGTAGTAGCCAAGAACTCCACTTTCGGTCTGATGGCCGCTCTGAAGGTCTTCAGTGCAAGCTTCGGGTGCATTGGGCACCTCTGTCTGGTGAGCATCCTCAGCGTGTTTACATAAAACTGAGCCGATTTAGCAGCTGTTCTGGATTGGGAGTCAAGTGTGAGCCTTGATGTGAAACTTTTACCAATAAACCTCAGCTCCTTTTGAGCAACTATTCTTTTGCCTCTAAAACTGATGTAAGTACCTGTACCACATTTGCAGTATAAAGGAACCATTAGTAGTTTATCTAAGTTAATGTGTAGATTTAGTGAGGAGGCCGCCTCCGCAAAGCTGACCAGTGAAACTGACAGCCTGGCTAGCGCCTCATCAAGGGATCTAGCTGACGCAATTAATAGAAAATCATCAGCAAACTGTACTATCTTGACATCACTAGTGGACACTGAGTGGAGACTGCTGGTGTAGATGTTGAAGAGAGTTGGACTAAGAGCGCTACCCTGCGGAATTCCATCATTAATTACAAGCTTCGCAGAGTTCAGGTGCAACAACCTGCGTGATAAGAAGTTTAGAATCCAAGATATGTATTCACTGGAAATGTTGAGTTCGAGTAAAATGGTCTGAAGTTTGAACAGGGAGACTGACTCATACGCAGAGGCAATATCCACTGATAGTATCACAGTTTTCAGGTTTCTGGCTCTATTCAATGCAATCACATTGAGAATTTTGTTGATGCATCCATTCAACGACCGCCCTTTCGTGTATGCAAAGGAGTTCTCCGGTATTAATCTGTTTTCCTTTAGAAATGAGTTTACCCTATTTATGACAATACCGTTTATGCATTTGACCGTGGTCTGTATGAGAGCTATTGGCCTGAAGGCTGCTAGAGAATCACCTAGCTTACCTTTTTTCCTAATCGGTACAATGTTGATCGATCTGAGATCATCAGGAATTGTTCCAGACACCCATAGTTCATTGAGGGAATCGAGCAGCGAATTTAGAGCAGATCTGTTTAATGACTTGAATGCCATAAAGGGTATGCCATCCAAGCCAGAGGCTGAAAAGTTTGACTTATGCCTGAGGACACTGGTGAGCTCTTCCAGTTGAAGAGGTCTCGGAGAGGACTCAACAACTGGTAGATTTGGGAGGGCAGGACCACAGATAGATTGACTGACATTTGTCGGTCTCAATGATTCTAGAAAGTCAAGCGACCTTGAATCATTCCACCTCTGAAGCACTTCACTACCTTGATGTTTGGAGGCCAAGTTGCGAAAAATTTTGAAGAAATGCCTCGAGTCGGACATCTCCAAGTTTTCCATGAAACTTGAGGAGTGGCAGGCTTTAGCACTCCTGATGTTTTTCTTTAGTAGTTTGGAGACGGCTGCATATTTGTTAATTAGAGTAAGCGACGTATTCCTGGCACATTTCGCAAAAGTTTCCTTTTTTATATTAAAAAGTCTTTGTATGTCATGGTTCCACCAGGGTTTTGGTGCAAATTTACTGTGAGGCGCTTTGAATGTGTGTCTATCTAGGACGGCCTTGATATCTTGTTTGATGTCACTAGAGCCATTAATATTCTTGAGCTCATTTTTGATTTTTTCGCAATTGCGGAAGGTCTTATGAGATGGGAGCCGGGGACTGGTGACGGATCGATGGTTAACTAAAACCGGGAGATGATGTGAATTTCCGATTTGGTGCTGAAGCACACTTAGCTCACAAAGCACAACTGGCACTGAGGTGAAAACCAGGTCCAAGGTGGATCCCGAGCTCATTCTGCCAAGATTAGGTATGAAGGTTGGGCCATCACTCGGGATGACATTTAGACAGCTCAATGTGAGAAGTTCGCTCAAACAGGCACCTTTTTGTACCGCAAGGCTATTTCTACCGCAGCCAGGGTCCCACATGATGTCTCTAGCATTAAGATCCCCGCTGAAAAATACAGTGGGGAAGTTTGACAGAAACAGGAAAAGCATCTCAAAGCTCCTTTTGAAGGTCTGCATATCTAAAGATGGACTAGCATACACAGAGGCAACGATAATATTCGAGGTAGCGCTTGAAATGTTTACTATGACACAGTCTAGTCTTGTGTCAAAGGGTACGCGTGTGTACTGTAGACCATAACGGACTGCAATGAGAGTACCACCATATCCATCATGCCTATCATCTCTGATGAGATTGAAGTTTTTTAACGAGGCATATTGGCCATGCTTAAGCCAAGTTTCATTGAGTGACATTATATCAACGTGTTGGGTGTCTAGGAACAGTTCTAGACAAGCCTTGTTAGCATTAAAGCTTTGTATATTATATTGTAGTAGAAACATAAATCTAAGTGTGGGTGGAGGTGAATATAAGTTTGAGAAAGAGTTTGGTGCTGTTTTTCTAGACTGCTATGTGTTATTTAAGGATGCTTGACTGGAGTGAGTTGATGAGCTTTTAATGCTGTTGAGATCGCTATTGATATTGTATTGGTCGATTTTTTTTTTAAGTTCCGTAACAAAGTGGAGAATAGAGTCTGGTGTAACACGACCTTTCATCTCCTTTGAAACCCAGGTGAAGAACTTTTCTAGTTCAGTGGCTTTGCTGGACTGGGGCATAAACCCCGTCCCCACTCTACTATCATATTGCTGTTGGAAACCTGCGTGGAAGTTTGTTGGTTGAACAGGGGGAGAGTGTGAAAGAGCTCTCTTAGCGACCTTGGCATATGGAGATTGAGTTATTGTCCTGTTTGAATCAAGCACGGAATTTCTCAACTTAGGGGACTCTACAAGTTTTGGGAACTCTGCATCCTCACTAAGGGTGCTTAGCAGTGCAAATCTGTTCTCGTCAAGACAGTTATTAGGTTTTGCAAGCCTGCTGGCTTCATTTCTTGAGATACTGTTTATTGCCATGACTCTGAGAATCGTTCTTTCCCTTTCTCTAGCGGGGCATTCTTGGTGAGAGGGCTTAAAGTTACCCTTACAATTCACACAGTGAGGGGGTTTTATACACCTCTCCTCACTGTTGCACTCATCACTGCTGCAGCCAGGACATAACAATTTCGACTTACATTGAAGTGAAATGTGACCCCACCTGTAGCACTTTTGACATTGTCTAGGCGAAGGAATGTAGTAGTCAACCTCACGTCTTGCACCATAAACAGATATTTTGCTGGGTAAATTAGAGCTTTCGAAAGTTAGTTTAACAACAGTAGTAGGTTCACGGGTCGGACCTTCAGTTTTCCTTGTGAAACGTAGAACATGAGTAATCCTGATGGGAGACTCGATATTCTGTAACAGCTCATCCTCAGAGATGTCTGTAGGGACACCTCGGATAATGCCTTGCTTTCTGATGTATGAGGCTGGGATGTAGCATTTGAGGTTATGCCTGGATAGGTCCATGGCAGCTGCCTTGTTGGCAGCCTCACCAGAGGGGAAAAACACTTTAACAGCGTTAAAGGAATTTTGGGACACTTCAGAAAACTTTGGACATGAGTGCCTTTTGAGCAGTAGGCCTATATAAATATCACTCAGCTTGGTAGGTTGAATTTCTGAGGACTGAATTTCTCGTTGAATCAGGACCCAGTATGGACCTTTATCTACTTTCGAGTAACGAATTTCCTCATTTATGACAGACTTGGACAAGCTAGCGCCTGAGTTGACTCCGGCAAAGCTATGTTGCTCTTTTTGAACTGAGCTAGCACTTGGAACACCTGATAATGTAGACACTGATTTCAAACTTGCTACCTGTGTGTTGTTAGTGTTAGGAAAATCTGAAAGCGATGTACTTTCTGACGAATTCAGTGCTGGTACTATATTCACTGTTGAATTCATGACTTGAGCAACAGAACTCATTGGAATGCTATCATTAGGTTTATTGGAATGCAAGTGCACTTGGCCCAGAGGAGCCTGATTTGTCATCTCATCATCAAGCACGAGATCTGAGTTAATAATTAGCTGATTAAACTGTTCGGTGTTGGAACCCAAGGTGTTTGCAGAGGATTCTGACTCTTGCCTAATACGTGTCTGATGTCCTTTGACATTTTTGTTCCTATTCTTAGTTCTTTTGAAATTACCATCTATGCAGACTTTACGAGATGTCTTGCTGGCAATAGCCGAGATTGTAGCAGGATAAACGCCATCCAGCATGGATCCCAAACCACTGTCATTAATGGGAGAATTGCCGGCGGGAATGGACTTTCCCAGATCCATCCCCGCCTGAGCAGCTTCATTCAACTCCACCCTGCCCTTCCTCTACCTTAACCACAACAAAAGTAGCAGTGTGAGAAAACTAACCTATCTCAAGATTTTGTCACGCTACCACAGAACAAAAAAAGAAATTTGTAGGTTATGTCAAGTTTGCAACACTCCAACAATGTGCGAATTAAAAAAATTTATGATTTAAAATATTGTTCTTTCTTACCATCAACCAGTTAAACCGAAAACTCTCAACTTAACAAGTACTAATTCGCGGATTATTATAGATAATAACACCACTACTCCACTTAAAGAAACACTTTAGGACTGGAAACAATATGGATGCTACTATACTCGCAGAAAGCTTGTACCGAAGTGATAATAAATATCTTTTTAATGAATGTTTATTCCCCGGGTGTTGTGTCAGCACTGACTTTCGGCTCTCCGGGCCACCTGACATAAAAAAAACAGTTTTGATAGATGCCATGACTACCAGTACAGTACAGTACAGTGCAATAAATAAACTAAGTAATCCATGGTGTGTGAATTTAATCCGCTACATCACTCCCCCTTTGCGAAAAGTTACTTTACTTATTTACCAGCATAAGCTCTAAACTAAATGATTACTTGAACTTTGATAATACCTATTACTATTATCTGTACATATAATTTATCTTATTTATGTAATGTATAATTCGAGTTATGTGTATATCAGTTAATTTTGAGTTAAAAAATCTTATTGTTAACATTGTTAATTAATTGCAGTTCTTTTGTTTTCATATTTTGATGATTTTAATTTACTCTTATACAGTTCCTCTAATATTTCTACAAATTTATTCCATATTGTTTGTCTCATTATTTAGCTTTCCTATCTATATAATTCAATTTAAAAGAAATATTACTTTTGTTGTAATTTAATCTAGTAAAAAAATTACGTTTAATATTATTACTTGATAATCTTTATGTTTGAAAAAGTTATATTTTAAATTTTGAGTGTTACTTTTAGATATGAATAGTTGTGTGGTTTATGGATAAAACGTCTGGGTTTAAAATGAATGCTGGCTTTAGTCTTACAATATTTATTTGTTCTTCTTTCCCATTTATTAAAATTTTAAAAAATTTATAAGGTGGGTTCAGACATCCTTTAGTAACCACTTCTTTTACAAATACGTGCGAGGATTTATCTATAACTTGCGGTACAAAAATATTGCTTTGCTTTCGTACTCGTGTGCGTTGGCGTCATATTTTCAAAATAGATTCTTGCAGTTCTTTTGCGAGGGTGGTAGTAATTTTCAATTCCATTGCGGGGGGGGGGGGGGGGTGCATATTTGTGACTAACTCTCCAGGCTAACGTAAAGGTTGACCATACAGTAATTAGGCGGGTGATGCTTCGAAATCTGCAATTAAAGCAGATCTAATACCTAGAAGATCCAAGGTAAATTATAAAACCAATTTTTATATATTTAAGATCATTAGTGGCTCTGATTGCGGTCTTGAATTGTCGATGGAGCCTTTCGTTTGAGCCATTTGATTTAGGATGGTATGTGGTTGTTCTTATTCGGTTGTTTCCTAGAATATTCGAAAGTTCTTTGAATAAGGCAGATTCGAATTGAGTGCCCTGATCGGTTGATATAATTTTGGTTACTCCGTGTTTGCGATCAAGTGGTGAAGGAAAGCATTAACGATGGTGGTCGCATGAATTGTCCTGAGTGGGATGGTTTCAGATCAGTGCGAAAAACGGTCTTTTATGGCTAAAAGATAGGTATGCTCATTGGAGGGTGACACAGGTCCTACTATGTCCATGTGAACATGGTCGAACCTCCCACGAATGTCAAATTTTGTATGCTGGCTTATTGTCATGTATGCTGGCTTACGGTGTGTATATACCGTTAAAACTTTTCCTTTCACTTAGTACTTGAAACACTTGATGGCCAAATGGCTAAAGGTTCCTGTTAAAAGGTGAATATTTTTTCTCTGCTAGTTGTAGCATTTTCGAAAAGAAGATGATGCATTGCATTGTTGCAGGACAGCGCTGTGGCATCGCTGGAGGCATCTACCCAGAGACTAACTATTGCGTTAGGATTTGGGTGAACCAGCAGTGTACAATTTTCTTGAACCCTTTTAATTTTATCAAAAGGCATTATTATGAATATCGGACCATCTAAATACGATCTTGGAACTTTCCTTTTAGTTTGAATTTTTAAGTAGATCATATAGCGGTGAAGCGAGGCTTGGTATATTTGGTAAGAAGCGGTGATAAAAATTTATCATCCCTAAGAACCGCTGTAGTTTCTGGAAGGCTGTGAGTGAAGGAAAGTCTTTAATAGCTTGAATCCTTAAGTCAGTAGGAGAAATGCCTTCTCCTGTGATTTTATGTCCGAGAAAGTCTAACTCTCTAACACCAGAGATATATTTTGCAGTGTTAACACTTATCCCATATTTATCTAATCTTGAAAATAGCAAACGTAGATGCTCTTTATGTTCTTCTTGAGATTTACTACCAACCAGAATGTCGTCGACATATGCGTAAATAATATCTAATCCTTAGAACACATTGTTAACGAAACGTTGGAGCATTTGTGCCCCGTTCCTGACGCCGAAAGGCATAAGAAGAAATTCTTATAAACCGAAGGATATTATGACGGCAGTTTTGTGTACATCATTAAGGGCGACCGAGATCTGGTGATATGCCCTGATAAGATAGATTTTAGAAAATAATTTGCAGTCATGTTGGTTAATAGTTCAGTCATGAATGTTGGGTAATGGGTACTTATCGAATATTATGGCCATACTTAATAGGCGATAGTCACCGCAGGGTCTCCAATCTGATGATCCCTTTATGGTAACCATATGCATATACCTAATCTGACCATTGTCTGAAATTAATTTCTTGCTATTTTAAATTTTTCGGACTTCAACATTCGGTCACGTGCCGATGGAAGACTACTATTTGTGCTAATGTGGTGAAAGACATTATGATTAATGCTTGCCTTGACTTTACCGCGCGGGATATGCAATTGACGGGGAGTTTTTCTAACCTTTTTGCGTCGCAGATCTATTAATAAATCAAATTTGTAAAGAAAGTCTGCAGCGAGAGTCGCGTGATAAACAGCGGCGATGATGAAAGTGTGGTTAAAATAACAGCGCAAATTGAGGTTTAATTTTAACTGCTTGAATCCAAAATTTAATATAGATGTACCATTTGCGGATACTAACTTATAATCTGTTATGTCTAGGGTAGGTCCTTTTGGGAACTATCGAAATTTCTCCGCCGGCGTTAATTAAAAAATAAGTCTTTGTATGTAGGAAATTGCAACTTTAGGCCAATTAAATTTGAAGTTCCAAAATGAATATCATAGCTCCTACATGGTAGATTTTTCTTATTTTGCTATTATTTGTTAATGTCACCTTGGAGCAACAAAGGCTTAAGTTTCAAACAGTTATACCATACTGTCTGTAAATTATAGTGAATTTTCTTCAATATGCAATTGTTATATGCAGCATCTTACAACTTTATTGATGTTAAAATTGCACATACAATTAATTTTTTATACATACAATATAAGTTTTAAAGAGAAAATTGTTGTATGCGCTTCCAATAGAAAGTTTTTTGTTTTGTTTATAACATAAGGAATAGAGTAAATTTTTGTATCCATTTATCAACGACAACATTTAGGAATCAAAAACTTCGCTAAAAATCAGTTCTTTTGTCAGGATCGGGATTGTATGAATCAATATGATCCAAAATGAATCAAAGATTATTTTTATTTATAGACAATATAATACCTACTATAAAGAAACAAAATAAATCTGACTTAATTAATAAATGTAACAACAACTAAATAGCGCAAATCAAAAAAATATATTCAAAATATAAAAAAAAAAGTATATGTATGTTGCAGATCATTACTCAGACGTGAAATTCATTAACAATTTATTTAATTTTTAAAAACATTGGTAAGACTCCTTGTCATTATTTGATTGCAAATAAGGGATCATGCTTTCCAGATCTTTCTTTTCATTGACATCCAAACTTTTAGTTGTAGATATTTGCAAAGTGGTTTTGAAAATATTATCCGGTGTTGCCTTTTTAAATCGCCCTTTTGATTGATTTTTATTAGAAATCAGTTTCTTCCACAGAAGTTTTATATTCAATTTTAAACAAATTTTCACGTTTATATAGGATAGATTTATATTTAGTGTATGGGATTTGTTGAAATCAAAAGTTTTCTGATTTGCTAGAATACGTTTTAAGATCCACAGAAGCCATTTGTAAAATATCCAACCTCACATTATTAAATATCATTTCTTTAAGCATCCTAATTAAGGTTATTTGGCTTGGTATTTCCATATCCTTTATATATATGGTATATGTACTTGAATGTCTTAGTTCACCGAAATTCTGTTCTATTACTTCTATTTTTGGGTTATAATGCACGAGTAAGTTTGTCGCACCACGTCTTTCGGGTGGTTCCATAAATCTGGAGTTCTGCGGAGTGGAATAATCCGCAAGATCATCGATAGCTTGCTGTACGGCTGCTGCATGGCTTATTTCCACCTTCTGTAGTCTTTCTGATATATCCTGCATAAACCTGTTCATTTCCGCAAGCTGCTGGCTTTGTTGAGAAATTTGCTTTGCTATGGCTGTAAGAACTGTTTGACTGGAATCGCTTAGGTCTGAATCGCCCATATTCTTGTTAATTGTTGCATTCAGATTAGGCATGTTGGACATGTGGGAAAATTTCCTTCGAAATAGATCTTACCCCACACCTGACACCAAATGTTACAATTCTGCGTGGTTAAATAATTAAATTCGCCGAGAGGGAGACTTTTACAATTTTAGTGGAGATCTAAAGCAACAATGTTGCAGCTCTGTCTCCTAAGCTTACAAACCTGGGTAGAAATGTAGGTCAGCAACTGTGGCTGTAGGTCAGTAAGTAACTCAGATCAAGAGTCTGAGACAACCGGCTAGCTCGGAGAGTAGTGCTTGGCCTCGGTCCACTTTTACGTGTGGATCGAGAGAGTTTTGTAGTCTTCTCACTTTTTCCGAGTGGTGCAGACGAATGATATTTGTGACGTAAATTTATTCCACCGCTTTTACAAATACTACGAGCGTAATAGCTCGAGGATTGAATGGCAATGAAGCGGATGAGTGGCTAATGATGAGACTTGTGAAACGCAGTCTATTTCGCAACCTCATTAGAATCTTACGGGCAAGAGTTGTTGAAATTCGTGGGAGCTTAGTCGGGCGAATGCGCTAAGATATCTTTATTATCGTGCTATCAGCAGTGACCTTTTTGTGAGTGTGGCGTGCGGTGTTAATTAATTTAATAATAAAAAACTAGTGTTATTTTTTTTTTTTTTTTAGTGTTTTGTGGTGATAGGATTACAACACCGTTTGCAGGGAGGCACCTGGCTGGGACGGCGTAAAAAAAAAAGATGATCAGTCTGCTCGTTGGGTGCTTCTTTATAAGCGCAGGAACCGTCGTGGGAGCAGTTCGTATTTCTCAGGAATAATTGGGATTCTGCTAGTAACTACTTCAAGGAAAAATGGCGAACCAAATTTTAGGCTGGTAAGTGTTATAATTACTTTTATTGCGGCTGTTCAATATTAGTGTAAGCGTCACACACACCAGTTAATGACAGATAGAATTTGGCAAAAGCTTTCGCGGTTTAGAGGGGAAATGAGCTTTAGTCCAAATTTTCTGGGGCTCCACTGGGCCGAATTAATTAGTAATGGCCTTTATTTACCAATATCGTAAATTTAAATTTTTCCATAGGCCGGGTGTAAAATTTTCGGTGAAATATCTGCTCTCTATTTCCTCTCAAAGTCCTTGCATTTAATTTTAGAGTTTTACTCACATTCGTCCGTCCTGAAAACCTTAAGCCAATAAAATACAGGCGGGCAGGATTAAACTTAGTTAAACTCCGCGATTTACTTTAATAACAAACTGCATTTATTAGAATAATATGCGTTTTTTTTTTAACAAAAAAACAAATCAAAAACTTCAAAATTAAAATTCACTTCTATATCGATCGTTGCCAAAACTGCAAGTGCGGGACTTCTTCTCTTTCCAAAAAAAAATCCGTTTTTTCCTGGAGGGGAAATTACTTTCCAAGGAGTGCGATCGTTTTTCCTTGACAGATTTAAATTATGAATTTCTCCAAATTCACATTTACTAATTTTTCTATCTTCTATCGTCGACTTTTTTCCAACTGTTTTTGGTACATTTCTGTGTTTTAATAGATATGACATTGCCAAATCACGGCGAAAACTAAGTTTAGTCAATTTCGTATCATTTGTTTGTTTCCGCGCTAGCAACCAATCGTTCTGTACAGAAGTGTCGAGCATCCATATAGGCTACCACCATTTCTTGCCACGTATGGATATGCCTTAAGCCCTTATATTTTGTTCCATTCTGTCAGTACTACCCATATTTTGGTTATAATTTTGGACAGAATTAGGAATACTGACAGAAGTGCGCTTGAGATCAGTCTTACTCCATCTCTTGAAACTTCCTTCTGGATCAGATGCTAAACAAGTAGAAGCAATAGATATATATGAGTTATCTTTCAACCGACTCAAGGTTTTAATTTATTTAGGTTTTCCGTAGTAATTTCTGTATAACCTCTTTTTTTCTTTTCCAACTCATTTGGCTTCAGAAAACAGCAGCAATTTCCTAAGCGATTAGCTCTAATTGTACCGATAGAGTTATATCTGCGATCTCTTAGTTCCTTGAATAAAAGGAACGTTGTAAATAAATTATCACACTATATGTATATATAGCATGGAAATTTGGATTGACATAGAAGATATTGATCGAGGAAGTCAAGTACTATAGATGCGCACTTGTTAAATTTACTTTCCATTTCTTCGTCTCCTTTAAAATGTTTCCCCTGATATGGGTCAAAGGCGATTAAATATCCCAATGGTGAATTTTATCGTATAGGTTTATTTCTAATTGCTTGCCTGCATCCATGCTTACCAAAATATTCCACATTGCTTCATCATGCGATATTGCTACAGTAGATATATTATTCTTCATAAAGGTTTTTTGGAAATGTGAAATGAGGTGAAATGAGGAGTCGAAGTTTGGAGAATTTGTCAAATTTGTTTAAGCTCAAATTTGATTGAAAATGATAAGATTTCATTATATTATCGAACCGATCCCTCCTCATAGCATCATATATTGCAGTGTTTCTCTTTCGTATTGTCCTACTATTATCCCAAATGTAAACAGTAAAAAACAGTCTCCCTAAGAGCGGAATGAGTATAACATGTTCTTATTTTTATGTTTTCTTTTTGTACCTTCTGTATTTCTGTCATAGCTGTTCTTTTTAGCTAGTAAAGAGCAAGCCCAAAATACGATTCGAACGAACTACAAAAGAATTAAATTTGGTTCCTGAAATTTTATTTTATCTGTTTTAACAACATAATTTTACTGTCTCCTCTGTTATTCTCCTGTTCAAATTCATGACGTGCACCAAAATAATAGAAGTAACTTCGATTGCAGACTCTGTTTTATTTTTCTCGTCCTCCAGCCTTATATTTTCTAATCTAATCAGTTTCTCACAGGTTATCTCAGTGTATCTCAATGTCTTGTTCAGATCCCAAAGCTGAATGTACTAACTCCTGCAACTAATCTCCAGGTTTGATTTAATTTGTTCTAATAAATGGGACATTTCGTTTTCTGCTTTATTAGTATCAACAAGAAGGAGTCTTTTCCGTAAGAAGAGAATACAACGGCGGTTATGTTGGTACCAAAACATCAAAATAGCTTATAGAATGTTTCATTAAAATAACGACGATAATATATCTATATTATTTATTTGAATCTTACCCACTACATAACTCATACTGTAAATGGACACAAAACATATACAATTGATACTATAAATATATGCAGTTGCAATGAACATGTCAAAGTACAACGATAACACTACTATTACCCTTAGTTTGGCTAAACGGTATATCTATCACGGTTATACATAGACACATTATCCGAAGATCATAGCCTAAAGAGCATTAAATAAACACACAAATCACTGACATCATTCGCTTCTAAGGGCACTTCTAAATTTTTTACTACTTGAAAAAAGTTTCGTTCACAGTTTAGTTAAAAAATTCACCGGAAATGAGGCAACTCCAAACATTTCATTACTTAAAAATGCGATTAAAGTTTTACATTATATTTACAAAGAGCTAAGTGTAATTGAATGAACACTTTCATTTAAAGTGAACTCAGTTGTAATAAAAGCTTCTCTTATCTCCATTGCTATGAAGGTAACTTAGAGTGGACTACACCATCCTCTGGGCCCGAATTGAAGACGCTGTCTGATATCCTTATGCATATGCATCATCTCCTGTGGAATTTTCCTATCTGGAGAATTAAATGGCCACTTCCTTTTGAATAAGCTGCACTGGAAATTTTTTTCAGGTAATTGTAATAAAATGGTAGAACTTTGGCTGAACTTTATTTTATTCTTGGAAAAAAAATAAAATCTTTAGATGCTTTTTTCCGACTTTTCTACAGTTTTGTAAGAATTATAAAAATTGCGTAAAAGCAAGGCATTTCTTTTGATGCTGAGGTGAAGATTTTTATATAGATCCAGGGGTTTGTGTGGATAAATTTAAAGGAAAAAATGTATGCAAAAGATTTCAAGTAAGTCAACGAAAAAGAAATCAATATGAGTTAAAACCACAATCTATGTACCCATAGTATATTGTTATTACTTAGCGATCACATGATGTATATATAAATGTAAATTGTAAATTATATCAATGAACGTAGAAAATGCATCTGATTTTCTGTAATGCTGCAGTTGACAAAATAACACTTCACCTAATATGAGTTGGGTACAACATTTCATTTATCAATATCATGAATTGGAAAAAATGTGTTTATTTGTCAAAAATATTAACATTCAAAAGGATACAACAAAATATTAATTGCAAAAGGTAAACTCAAGTTTGGTTTGCTCAAATACTTAGCTTATAATATAATTTTAATTAAATCTTTGGATTATATGTATTTATTATTTAAGCACTCTGTTATAAGTTTGTCATCATTTGGTAGGAATATGTTTTCACAAAACTAGGTAATACTCACATTTGTCACCGAACTAAATGGCTCCTTATCCAAAATATGTCCGTAAATCAAATAAAATGAAAAAGGAATTTTTAATTAAAAACCAATCTCTAGCCAAGCTACCCAGGATTTCAATGTCAGTAATATTGTGGTAAGGACAGCAAAGACTATATAATTTTAACTATTTTTATTATAGAAATTTTCTACATACACAAATCAGTTTTCAGTATTCACGTTTTATTATTGCTGGGTATTTCAACATATATTAAATTTCACCTCAACAACTTTCAACCATCTTAGACTTTTCTTAGTTTCCGATAAAAGTTCAATAAAAAATCACAAAACTAGGTAATACTCACATTTGTCACCGAACTAAATGGCTCCTTATCCAAAATATGTCCGTAAATCAAATAAAATGAAAAAGGAATTTTTAATTAAAAACCAATCTCTAGCCAAGCTACCCAGGATTTCAATGTCAGTAATATTGTGGTAAGGACAGCAAAGACTATATAATTTTAACTATTTTTATTATAGAAATTTTCTATATACACAAATCAGTTTTCAGTATTCACGTTTTATTATTGCTGGGTATTTCAACATATATTAAATTTCACCTCAACAACTTTCAACCATCTTAGACTTTTCTTAGTTTCCGATAAAAGTTCAATAAATTTTTATAATCTGATGAGTGCTAGGTTGGATGATGAGGTTTAATCTAGAGTCTCTTCTAACAGATGCCTCACTGATTAATGGGGACAGTGTAATGTTTTATAAGAATTCCATCAGAATACTTTTTGATCAAAATGTAGCACTGAAAAGTAGATGATGCCCATGGTTTACACAACTGGTAGAAAGTTTAATTTTCCAGAAAAATCGAACATATTCAAGGTGAAAACGTTCTCGTCTAGCATAACAGTGGAAAGAATATCGTAGACATCGGAATAAAGCCTCCTCTGAAGCAACTGAGACCAAAAACAATTATATAAGACTAAGTTAAAAAACAATAAGGAAAATATCACCTGAAGACAGGTTATGAGAACACTATCACATAAAAAACGTATTTTCTACAGAGTGCGCTGCGTTGGTCGAAAGTCGAACCAAATCAAATAGGCCGTAAGGTGTACCAACTGCAGATTTAGGAATATCCTCAAGTTCTACAGGAATTTGATGGTACGCTTTAGCGAGATTCAAAATTGAAAAAATAATGCATCCATCGAGTTGATGGGACAAATCCTGAATATGTGGGATAGAGTAACAGTCTGGGATTGTTCAAGCATTTAGGCGCCTATAACCTCCACATGGCCTCTAGTTACCATTCTTTTTCCTAACCATGTGTAACGGTAAGGACCAGCAGCTGTCAGAGGGGCGACAGATTCCCTGTTCGAAGAGGAAACCGAAATCCTTCTTGGCTCCGTTCAGTTGCTCGGCTAGACGGCGCACCTTGGAAACCACTTGGAACAAAGAAAAATCTGAAACAAAAGAAAAAAAATTTGCTAACTAGCCGTCGTTCTATTTTGGCAAGAGTAGTGCAGACATGCCAGTAGGGGAAGGTGGGGCAAAACCGGGTAGGCAAGAATGGAAAGAGAAGAATGTTGTGCCTTAACTAGGCGCGCTGGAGCTTTGAGTGATGTTAGATGGTTAACAAGATGATACTTACTAACGTCCACAAACAGTCCGTAATGCCCATGGAAATAAGCAACTAAGATTATCCGCGATAATAAATTGCCATTGAAAATTTCATCGTAAACCCAAATTCAAAGTTAAAAGTTTTTTACCGTACATAGAATTTGAAGTGGAATTCGCTGCTGCCAAATAAAAATTACTTTTAAAAGCTGGTATAACCGCCCCTGTATAAACGAGATTATATTGTTGCGTGGATCCATCAAAAATGTAGAGGCGATTACTAAAGGGTCCGCCATCTAACGTTTTTTTTTCAACTAGTGCTTATTTCGTGAATGGTAACACTTAGCTCATGTCTGATTTGACAGATAATTAGTTTTATTCTTCCGCTGAACGAATATGGTTGTGTATACGCT
Source organism: Dioctria rufipes (assembly GCA_963924295.1). NCBI lineage: Eukaryota > Metazoa > Arthropoda > Insecta > Diptera > Asilidae > Dioctria > Dioctria rufipes. The sequence continues at coordinate 282,221,445 of OZ002740.1, read as the reverse complement.
TGAACAACGCTGGGAAATATTGCGACATTACTTTGAAAATCATGGTAATGTTGCAGAATGCAGAAAAAAGTGAAAGAAACTGGCATCCTCATCGATAAACCAAAGCGTGAAAAGCCAAAAACAGTGCGTACACCCGAGAATATTGATTGTGTGGCAGAAAGTGTGCGTGAAGCGCCATCAACATCAATTCACCGTCGTTCTCAACAATTGAACATTTCGGAGACATCATTGAGACGAATTTTGCATAAAGATCTTGGTATGACGCCATACAAAGTCCAATTGGTTCAGGAGTTGAAGCCAACTGACCATCCAATGCGTTTTCGCTTCGCTGAGTTGGCCTGCGATCGACTTACAGAAGATGCCGATTTTGCCAAAAAAATCATCTTTTCGGATGAAGCTCATTTTGATCTTGGCGGGTATGTAAACAAGCAAAATTGTCGCATTTGGGGCACAGAAAACCCGCACGCATACATTGAAAAGCCGATACACCCAAAACGAGTCACTGTTTGGTGCGGATTTTGGTCCAGAGACATAATTGGGCCATTTTTCTTCGAAAATGAGCAAGGAGTGGCCGTTACAGTCAATGGCAATCGTTATGGGGCCATGTTGAACGAATTTTTGTTCAGGAAAATTGAAGAGGAGGATATTGGCAACATTTGGTTTCAACAGGACGGCGCTACGTGCCACACAGCCGAAGCTACACTCGATGTTTTGCGCCCTGTTTAAAAAAAAAAATGTTATTTGGCGGACCCTATAGAATGGCCCTGCCTTCCACTAGTCGAAACTGAATGGCTAATTGAAAAGCGAAAATTTATTGCGGAAAAACTACAAGGAAATATACATTTATTTGCTTTACTTCCAAAACGCTCATGGTACCAACAAAATTTACTTGGATTTGCATTGCTAGAAGAAGAATCATTTCTGCTTTTATCCCACGACTTACTCCGAAACCTCTTACTAGGATGAAGACGTTGATTACCTAATTTCTTCTTTATTACGCCCAGTAAAGAGTTGATGCGCTCGCCCAAGAGGTTGTGTGCCGGATCTGTAGGAAATGTAAATAGGTTCCCAATTGTACATACATACCTCGGAAGCGGTGCTCACTTCGGCAATCTTATCAGTACAGGATGCAAGGACTTCCTGAGCTCCGAAGTTGCAAGATAATATTGCTTGCATTTTGCTAGGAAGACATTGTAGCCATAGAGATTTTAAAATCTCGTCTCTGAGTCGACCTTGTTTTAAGGAGCTCATCTCTTGAAGAAGTTGTTACGGTTGGAGATCTCCTAACGACTTTCTGTCAGCAACTGCTTAATCTTCTGAGTTTCATTGCCCGGAAGACGATAAATCAACACTTCTTTCACCTTTTTATACTTGTTGTCCACATGCGGCTCGAAAACGACATCGCTAACCAAACGTATCACGTGCACTTCCAATGCACCCAAAACAATGAAGTATTTCGTTTTGTCCTTCGTAATTCCGGCTAGCTCGAATTGTGCCCCCAATTGGATGATCTATAACTCCAGAGTGGCTTTCGAAATGGAGCTGGCCCGAAGTCTTGGCGGTAGAGAAGGGTGACTGGGCGTGTCCTCAATCGTGATATTCTCTTCTTCAGACTTCATATCGCACGTTATGCTTTCACTTCAAACTCCTCTTCACACACAACACTTGATAACTTTTCACTCGAAAACTTTCGACACGATACTTAACGACTTTAAACAGTAGTTACGTTTACGTAACAAACGTTAAAATTCGTACAAAAACTATGCCATATCTAACAATTGATATAGAAAAAAAAAAAATATTTTTTTCTATTTCCGATTCGCTGGAAATACATAATCCTGGCTCAAGTTGTGGTTGCTTTCTTAATTTTTGAGCAACGTTCTGGTTCCTTACCACTAGAAGGGGGAAACCAGAAGTCATTGCCACAAATGTTCGTCGAGGTCACCAGTAAGGGTAACCTTGACGAACTGCTAGAGACTCCTCTGGTAACTTTATTGTTCAGTCCCTTCTTGCATTCTTTTAAGCGTCACTTCAAATTTTCTATTTATTTTTTACTTTAGTTTTTTTACTACACATTGCTAGACAAAAAACACAATCAAAACTGATATTTTATTAAACAAAAGTAATTTTTACAAAATCGAGTCCTGCTTAAAATTATCCCTCGCAAACGTAACCTAGTGTAAAATAACAAAGTATAAATTTTGAGGAACGCGATATCAATGGTGAAGTAGAATAAAGCAATTAAAACATAACGTGATTAGTTAAAAATAAATTTAATATTACCGTTACCACTCATGAAGCAAGACTTGAATGCAGTCCGTGCTTGACCTACAATGAATACATTAACTCTCAATCCTTACAAATTAAATTCAATTGTTAATATACTATATCAGCATGTTGTCGACACATCTAGCTTTTCGATTGTTTAATTATTATATGTATACCTATTTATGATATTTTGATTTATTTTTATAATTGTTTTCTGAAAGTATCCTAAACTGTTATTATTATTAATTATTAATTATTATTTAATGCGTAGCTTCCACTACATTTAAAAACAATTACATTTAAGGAGACATAGTAGATAGATATCGACACGTGGTATCACGATTTTTAATTTCGAAGTGCGTCCTAATTGCATTTAAGAAATATTAATGCTCAAATTTAAACATTTAGAACTATCACTTCAGACTTAGTATCTCAGTACTAAGCTCTACAATATAAAGCATGAGCACTGTGAACCCCTGTTCACTAGCGCGATACGATACCGTGTGATATTTTGGTGACGTTCTGTTCTTCCTATAAATCCATCTCTATCTATCTCTACAACTAGAAGATATAACTATGTATTGTGAAATTTACATATATTTATTTTTTATATTGATATGTTTACATATTACAGTAAATTTCGACATCAATGTGGAATTTTAGCATCCGATTATAAATGTAAACAAACATAAATTTTGAGGTTAAGGTGAAAATAACACCAAACCAAGAGCATTGCTGCGATACATTTCTTATGTCACGAATCATATAAAGAATGAGCATGTTTAGCAACGACAACATGATGTCGCGCTTGTGAACAAGTCCTTAGAATATATAATTTAAGCCAGGTGTAATTTTCTTACAACCTAACAATCTTCTTTACACTTTTCCAGTGGTTATTACAATAATTGGATTTACCAAGAAAATAGACCTTGTTTCATCTAACTACCCTATAAAAGCAGTATTACCAGTTCAAAAAGTCACACTTAACGCAGCTGGGGATTGTAGGAATATTAGTAATTATACCGTCATTGTAAATTTTTTAGTTTCAGGAAATCTTCATAAGATTATCTCCATAAAATCTGCATTATCGGATTCCACGAAATCCTCAAGACGACTTTATCTTTAGTTATATTGTGTGACAAGATTTCGTTCCAAACTCTTCATGTTTTTCCAATTTAGATTTCTCTCATTAATTCATTGTCTGAACCAAACCTATAGCATTTTTGCGATTGTGTTCAATCCTCATATTACAAGATAATTCAAACATATAAATGGACAGGATTGTTTGAGCAATGACAAACAACGAAAAGACATATTATTAAAATGTATTAATTCCAAATATAAATTAACTTGCCAGCGTTGTTAGGACTTTTACAGTGGACTAACGGCTGCTTGGGAGGCAACCAGGAGGATTGCTACATAAGTTAACACCACGGCCATTTTCACGAAGCCTTTCTTGAGCATAAGAAACACTCTCGCTTCTGGAAAAAATCTATCTGGCATAGTGGTCAGCACACGTTGGGACAACCAAAGGGCCGACAGACTCGCCAAAGAAATTCGAACGAGCAACGGGGGACGATAATCGTACCGACTATTACATAAGACGAATTAAACATATGCCACAAAGCTGTCGAAACGAGACTAACAGACTGACAAAGCTCTAAAAAACATCTCTTCACAAGACAAACGCATCCCTCTTGTGCATTCTGAAACAAGACTCCATTTATAGTTGCCCGTATCCTGAAGTATTAAGGAAAAAATTTGGCATTAATCCAGTTTATAAACGCGTAGACGCCTGTGCAGCTGAATTTGAATCGAGCACTGCTTATATGTATGGCTGTTATAAGGGAGACATTACAAATAGGACAGAATGCGAAGCGGATATTTCTGACCGAAAAAAGGTTGTTATTTTAGGAAGTGGTCCAAATCGCATTGGTCAAGGTATTGAATTTGATTATGCATGCGTACATGCAGCCTCTGCCGCCAAAGAAATAAGATCAACTGTAATCCAGAAACCGTTTCAACTGATTATGATACCGCTGATCGTTTATATTTTGCCCCACTTATTGCAGAGGATGTGCTTGACATACTAAGTAAGGAGCAAGAAAATGGTACACTGGTTGGTGTGATAGTTCTAATAGGTGGTCAAACACCTTTAAAGTTAGCCAAAGTGCTTAATGAGAGAGGTTTTAAAATTCTGGGAACTTCGTTTGATTCTATTGATCTTGCAGAAGATCGCATGAGGTTTAATAATCTTGCTTTGCAACTTAATTTAAAGCAACTTGAAAACTCTATTTGTCATTTTATTGAAGAAGCATTAATCAACACAGAAAAGGTGGGGTTTCCACTAGTAGTCAGGCCATCATAAGTCCTGGCGGACAGTCTTTGTCGATTAGACACGATATTCAGAGCTTTAACGAGTATGTCTTGAATCAAACCAAAATTTTTGAACACGGATCGCTGCTTCTTGATAAATTTTTAGTCAATGCAGTTGAGGTTGACGTTGATGCTGTATATGTTAGGGAAGAAGTTTTCATTGCAGCGGTTATGGAGCATATTGAAGGAGCTGGTATTCATTCTAGTGATTCAACATGTTCAATACCGAAAAATACATTCAGTGGCGAAGTAATAAAAGAGATCGAGGTACAAACTGAGAGAATAGCTGTTGCACTAGAAGTGAAAGGTCTGATAAACATTCAGTTTACTGTTCAAGAGAATCGACCTCTTGCAGAACTTGTTTCTGAGGAGAAATTTTTAGAAAAAGTGCAGATGAGCACCACAGAATACTCGAATGTATTTGAGGAGCACAGACAAGCTTTGACGACAAAATTGCCTTCAGAAATCGAGTTATGCAAGAGGTCTAGTGATGTATACATACTTCCAGTAAATCTAAGGGCTAGTCGTATAGTTCCTTTAATTTCCAAGGTCATCCATATTCCTATTGCAAAGAAGACACCAACTGAACTCCTACTTTGTAACAATGGCGATTCAGAGGTACTTATCGCCGCTCTTAGTACAGATTACGAAAAAAAATTATTAATAAAATACTTCAGTACACAATGAAATGCTTTATATAAATAAAAAAAATGAAGTCAATAAATTTAAATCAGAACAACGAAAACTATTCAGAAATTTCCCAGTGGCTGGGTTGCCGTTCGTCTACAACATTAATTTTAGGAAGCTTAGAACTAGTTTAATTCTAAGCAAATACAACTAATGGAAAATAAATAAAACCACTGAGGAGCAAACAAAATTGTTAACCTAATCTTCAAAAAAGGTGGAAGTTATAAAATCTTGATTATTTGATATTCAAATAAGAGGTAAACGCGACTGAGAGAGTTTGCGGAAATATGTGTCTGTATATCGCGTTGTTAGTTTCAATTCTAAAGAAATATTGGCATTATGATGAATGCATACTTAAGTGTTATTTAAGTATTGTGTCATGTATAAAGGTCATCTCGTAATTGGTTGTTGTGATCCCGAAATACCACGCATATTGTGCATTTCATAAATCCCAACCATTCATAAATATATGTACTTACCCCAAATATTACACTTGTAAAGGCTAATATGTTTTTTGTTTGTTTTTGAGGCAGGCCATAGCGGTCTATTGTGCTGTCCTGCTAGAAGCCCCTTTACCAAAACCTTCCTGTCCTCCTAATGAAGCGCATCAGGTCTTGGTGAGCGAGGTTTTCAGCTCATCAATAGATAGAAGGGTAGACCCTAGAGTTTCCACTCTGTTCCGGGCGAAGGCCGAAGACGCACACAAAAGGTGTTCGATTATCTCATGCTCTCCCTCCAGGCAGGACAGACCCTTAGGGCTGTCAACCATAGGCGCCGGCAGTATGGTGTTTGTTTGATAAAAATGTGCATCTACTTATTTAGTGAAACATTAAAAATTAAAACAATACAATTTGTTTTTTGTTATTTTTCTTAAATAATAATTGTAATATACGTGGCTTCTCTGCGAATTTAGACACTGCTTTGCTTACATAATCTTCATTATCAACAGTCCTTTTTTTATGACGGCTCATCATACATAAGCCCGTCAATCGTTGTTCGCACATATAGTTGATCTTGTTCAAATCTTCTCAATGTGCTATATGAGCGTTCCACCGCATATGTTGTTATCGGAAGTGTGAGTCCAATTTAAATAGCTTGAAAAACTGATGGATAAAAACCTTGTCGTTTTCTAATAAATTAATGTATGTAACGTATCTACGAGAAAGCTAGAATATTAAACGCAAATTCCGTCGAAAAACGTCTCAAGGCACCGGTCCAGGAAGAGCCCTGTGAAATTCCAGCAATTCGTAATTCTGCTAAGTAAAGACCCGAAAACGTAAGGTCAAGGATTTTAGCAAGACTTGAATTGTCAAACCGATTAATTACCCAGCACAAATTCATTACACCGTCCCTGTGGTCGTTCTTTAAACCCCGTAAAAATAATATTTTCGAGTTCAATGGATGACACCGAACAGCTGATTTCCTCATACTTCCGTCTGATCACGATCAACGAGAGACAAGTTGACGTCCGCAGCGCAGCAAAAAAAAAGATCTATACGAATCCGAGCAAAGTTTTTATTAAAAAAAGAAATCAGCAAAAACCCTGCGAAAGCAACCAGATTAACACCCAAAATCTAATTGGATGCAAGATCCAGCAGCCTTCACCAGCCAGCTAAATACTTGTTTTGGGCAAGACGGGACCACATTTGGTAGATTTGTGAAAAATCGGATTGAAGCATTCGGGGAAATTGCATCAATGTGCATGGCTTAAATCTACAGTGTCAATTAGAAAATTACGATAAATTCAATACTAAGATAATACATAAAGATTGAATTGGCAAAATTACAACAGTCATCGCAGAAAAGAAATTTGAAGGCTTGGTAATTTCTTATGGAAACATCGAAATAGCATATCAAGACAGACCACGGCGGAGACAGCTGCACGAAAACGAATAGCACGCAAGAAAACAAATCGAATCCGGTAACACGTAAGATAATTATCGCTAATTGTAGTTCCTATAAAAAAACTGAATTAAATTGAAAATTAAAATTAGTATTAACCCACATTTAACAAAGAGAAAGAATTATCACTAACTGTAGCTGCTAGAACGACATTAATTTGAATTGGAAATTATAATTAGTACTAACCCATATTTAGCTAAATCGTTTTTTAGCAGGGCGGCCGCAGATAGGACAATAGCGTAATTGGAAATGGTTTACCTATGTAAAGCAAGATCCGAGAACCTCACACAAATATATAATTCGAATCGTAAACAGTTGTCGACTACTCAGTAAAATTCAATTTTCATTTATTTTTTCCCGGACGGGAATCGAACCTACACTTGTTAAAATCAGTCAAGAAGAATTTTAAGAACTTTTTTTATTTTTAACGATTCTAAATCAAATTAACAAATACAAGAAGAAAAAACAACCGCCTCGTCCAGGGTTTGAAACTTGAATTTATAATTTATTTGTGCGCTTTCATCGTTACTGGTTAATGCCAGCTGAAAGCAAATCGTGGCTTAGTAGGCTATAGTAACAAATTGATAAATGCAAGAGGGAAAATCATCTGTCTCGTTAGCTCAGTGGTAAGAGCAGTCGCCCGGCAAGCGGAAGGTCCCGATTTCAAACCCCGGACGAGGCGGTTGTTTTTTCTTCTTGTATTTGTTAATTTGATTTAGAATCGTTAAAAATAAAAAAAAGTTCTTAAAATTCTTCAATTTTCAGCCTAGATGTCCATTTGGCATACACCATTTACGTCTCAATTATTTTTATATATATATGTAATGTAAACCGAATCAACGCCTAGACCAGGTTCAGCTTACATGTATTCAATTTTTGACGTGTCCAAGTTTTTTTGGGCCCAAGTTTTATACCATGTTTTGGCTTCAACAACAAAGTTATCCAACAAAGATGTTCCATAGAAGTTTTCTATTTTTGAAACAACTTTTATGAACTCGTGCTTTGTTGACAACTTCATTTCGCAGGAGTGAAGCAGCAGGAGGGCAAAGGGTATATTATTGTTTTCAGAAAAACGTTCATTCAATGACATAATAAAAGAATCTAAATAAATAATGTTCTTCCACAGAATATGCTCTTTGATTTGACTTGCGTGTCGTTCGCTTCACTATAACTCGCAACAAGTGGAAATTTGCTGAAGAATTATAGGAAATACTTCCTCTGACTTTTCTCTATGGCAATTAAAAATTTTTACTAAGTTGCCGATTTCTTCATTTAGAGATTGCCGGTTAAGTTGAACTCTTGGCAACTGATTAGTAACGGGTTCTAGTATAGATGAATAGTTAGCAATTATGTGCAGAGCTACAACAAAATTACTACTAGCTACTGTAACGTAAAGATGGTGCGCCTTTTGTCTTGTTTGGGAGTTCATACTTGTGGACAATTTCTAAAGCGTTGATTACTTTTATAAAATTTCGTTTAAAAATACGTACTGCCTTATGTTTGGCTGCCCAGCGAAACATAATAAAGGAATATTTAGAACCATATTTTTTCTTAGAGTAGAATCCTTGAAGAATTTTACTATTTATTTTACAGTTCCTATCGTGTTTCTGATTTCAATTACTGCGTTTATGTCATTTATTACAATCTTTAATCGATGATTTGCACAATGAAAAACATTGCTACAAATCCCGTATTATTTCTTGAACATGACGTATATGGCCGAACGGACATGGTGGCACAGCCATCGTATCCTTGCCCAACCAAGAGGTTCAGATCTAAACCGAAATCTTGTAATGTTCATTATTACCTTAGATAAAGGTTTGGCACCTAAGTCCGAGAGAGCAGCAAATTTCAGAAATTCTTCATGAATTTTGAAGATCTTGATGTAAGTAGCTAATTCAAAAAAAAAAAACTTGCGCTTTTTTAATTTCTTTAATAATTTTCTTCCGCAGTACACACTTCAGAGCTTCAATAATTTCATTTTGTGATTGATGGAATATATATGTATAACGCATTTTTAGCCCCGTATTCCATGTTTTAATGCAAAATTTTATCTCCAGAACTTACTCGAAAATGAAGTTGCTCTGTAAATACAGATTCTTCATCAGTTTTACCACGAAGAGACAAATCATTTCTAGCACAGAACATGATAGAAGCTATAACGGATCGAAGTATTTCCTTGAATTACGTTTTCGAAAGCAATATTTAAGCTTTGGAACACACTTACTTGTTTTCCTGTTATTACACTGATAAAATTTTCTGATTCAATTATTGATTCACTGTGAAACTGGGTGTATGCGTGAGATTTTGCGAATTCATTAAATTTATTATATTGTGTGCATGGTTTAACAATAAAAGCACCTAATGAACTGGAATGCGCTACAGGTCTTAATAAGACACAAATACGGCAAAACGGCAGCGGAGTATGTTAATCGTGGATACAATGTAAACTATTCCAGGCGAAATGCTCACTTTGCTGCACTGTACACATCCTTCTTGAAATTATATTCTACGCTTGGTATCCATGGTGTTTTTAAAAGTTTAGATCGCATTTCGTCATTAATAAGGACTGTCTCTGAAAGTAATGCACGTTTTTGTAGCCTACTGTAGGTCATGATTTTATGGACGCCACTATAAAAAAATTAATAGGAACCGTTAAATGACTTATGTATATACTTTGTAAAATAATTGTAGTTACACGGTTTTCTGTCGTATTGTTCGAAATATCTTCCGGACGAGAAGAAGTGCACCGCGAAATTTTACGCATCTGGGTAGAAAATAAACAAGAATCGTATTCGTGGATTGCTAAAAAGGCTAAAAGTAACCGATGGGTTGTAAAAAGAATATTAGATCGCTTTCGTGAAAGTCAGACAATATCAGAAAAAACAAAAGTGGTAGGCCGAAAGGTGCAAGTGACAAGATTTTAGAAAAAAAGATAGTGAAGTTTATTGAGAAAAAAATAACAGTGTCAGTGCGTGATATTGCAAAAAAAATTTAACACTTCTAAATCAAATGTCCAGCACATTAAAAAAAGAAATAACATTAAAACTTACAAAAAACAGAAATGTGCAAAAAGAACAAAAAAACTACAAAACACTGCCATTACACGTTCCACAAAGTTGTATGAAAAATTGTGTCAGTTGAGCCAAAGCTGTATAGTAATGGACGATGAATCGTACTTTAAATATGATTTTAGTACTATTGCTGGACCTCAGTTTTATAATGCAAGAGATAAAGACAATGTTTCTGATGCTGAGAAATCAATTTTTATAGAAAAATTCGGCCGCAAAGTTCTTGTTTGGCAGGCCATTTGTCAGTGTGGTCAGCGCAGTCGGCCCCTTTTCTTTGAGGGCTCTATTAACACTGACGTATACATAAACCAGTGCATGAAAAATCCCCCCCAACGTCCCCCAACTTCGACCTATTGAGCGGTACTAGGCTTCCTTCAAAAATATCTTGAGGAAACAAGTCAAAAGTACTACAACACTACAAAATTTTTCTAGTTTATGGAAATTAGCTATTAGAAAAGTGAGTGATTCCACTGTGCAAAAGCTAATGGCTCCAATTAAGAAAAAAGTCCGATTGTTCTCCCGGCAAAAACATATTCCTTTTTAATTTAATTTTTTTATACAGTAGTACTAATGTAATATATAAACAAAACAAAAACAAACAATTGTTTTTTTACACATTCGTATTGATATAGTAAGGTTTTGAAAACCGTGCGTTACTTTCTAGGACAGTCCTTATATTTTTTCAAATATATACCAATATCTGAATCACTTAGTACAGTGAGTATCGATAACATTAAAGAATATTAAGGAGCTGATGCAAGCGTAGGAGAATCCTCTTCATTCTCATCCACTTTACATTTTTTGTTCTTGATTTAGAAATTCCGTATATCTCATTGAGGCTGATTCTGCCTGTAAGGAAACCGTAACTCTAATTTGTAACTAAATGGTGTTTAAAAAAGATGTTTATATTACTTAACTTATACAAACTGTAGAACCTTTTCAACTTTATACTTCTGTAGTATTTAGAAAAATATTGTTTTTATTATTTTTAAATTCACTACACGACACTAAAAATAGCTTAATTTTTACACACAACTTTTTTACATAAAATGTAAAACAGCTTCATGGCACGGACTATAAATTTGATGTGAATACAAACTTAATGAAAATAGATGATGATTTTAAAAAAGTTCTGGGCATCAGCATTCTGTGATGAATTTTATTTTGTTTTACAACGGATTGATACATTTCAATTCCTTGCAAAACAGAATAAAATTTCACGAATTTGCATAGTTTTTTTTCTGTTACTTTGTACATATTTGCAATATTTTAATTTAGAAAGCAGATAATAATTACAAATTCCGAAAACCAGGGGTGGAATTCTATAGGGTTGATAATCGCTGAGGTGATTATCAAAAACGATCACCGAAAATATTGGCTTCCTTGAAGGTGATCATTTTTGTTATCACCGTTTTGTGAAAATGCGAGCAACTTCGCTGTTATTGTCTGTTCTAACCAACGAGGTAATAACTAAAGGAGATGCAATCATATGTACGATCCGTGTACATGAGCGTACCCGAAATTGCCCAGTATTTGTGTATGTTTCACTCCACCATTTTTGGTCTTCGCTGTCAAATCCATACTTAGCTTTGGTTGGTTTTGGGCTTGGTGCATTTACGCAGGAAAACCCGTGAAATAACCGTAGGGGCACAAAGCAAATATTACCCACAAACTTTTTACCACTGAACTTTTCTTCTTAATTATTAAATTTTTTACGTTCACGTTTGCAAATTCAGTAAATACTTTTGAGTATACGAAAATAAAAGCGATTAAAATTGCGCATAGGTTGTACAATTGTGTACAGGTATACAAATTTTACGGCGCTTATGTACAAACAATGTCAGTGTCATTGTGTTAGAATTGCGTACGCCATATTTTCTCATTTGCATCTCCTTTAGTTCTTACCTCGTTGGTTCTAACGTAATTATAAAATTCAAATGTCAGCTTCTTTTTATACACTAGATGAAATCTATAGGGTATACTAAGTTAGTCATTCCGTTTGTAACACCTCGAAATAATGATGGTAGAGCAAAATGGATTGGACTTCCATTCATAATATTAAAAGTTATTTTGATTTTTGCATGTCCGTCCGTCCTTCCGTCCGTCCGTCTGTGCGCACGATAACTCGAGAACGCGTATACTTAGAGAGCTGAAATTTTGTACACGGACCTTAAAAAAAAAGTAAAATTAAGTTCGAAAATGAGACAAATCGGGCAACTCCTTCATGGGGTTGCCATATAAAAATTTCGTTTTCCGCTATATATTTGGACACTGCCTGAGAATCCGTCGACGTAGAGAGCTGAAATTTGGTACATGATGTTTTTCCTACATTTGCGAATAAAATGTCAAAAATGGACTAAATCGGGCAACTCATTCTTGGTGTTGCCATATAAAAATTTAGGTTTTTTACGTATACTTGGAAAACGATCAGTCCAAGACATTTTTATTGTACTAAAAACTATAATCATTTTTTCTGTGCGACAAACTGTTCTAGAAATATATGTGAAAAACAACTTCAAAATCAAACTTGAATAGATCGGTGACCATACAAAATCATTAGAATTGGTCTTAGACCAATTCTAGCTTTTTTACTTGTTTACTTTAAGAACAATGTTTCCCGGTGTTGCATTTATTATAGCGATAGCAGTGAAAATGAGGAAGAAACTATACATTTAAGACTACATCGCCGTACTTTGAGGGATAGAGAGAGTCCTCTGAATTTGCCAGAAATCGAGTAAATCTTAAGAAATAAAAAAATATATAATCTAATCATTTTATTTGATAGTTTTATCAAACGATTTCGAGTAAATAAGGATGCATTCAAATGCATTTTAGATGTGCTTGCTTTGCCATATAGGAATAGAGACACAAGAGTTCTGACAATAATTCGTTTAGCTACAACTTTGGAAGTGTTATCGGGAGTTTCTTACCAATGGGCGAACTCATGGCAGAGATAGGACAAAGTAGTATTTCCAAAATATTTGTCGAGGTTCTAAGCAAAATGGAAGAAGTCCTGTGCTCATCCTGAATAAAGTTTGAACCTGATATAAGTACAAAACAATGGTTTTTAGAGAAATCTAAGTACCCAGGAGGTATGAACTGTAAGAGAGTTAAATGAAAGAAATTTATATTTAGAACTTTTCAGTAATTGGATGCGTTGATGGTACATTTGTGTCATTATTAGGGTCACAACAAGACGAACACATGGTCTATAACAGAAAAGGGAGACGTAGCTTGAACGTTATGATAGTAGCTTAAAAATTTAATTTAGCATTCATATGTTAAGTAAACTTTCTTATAGATATGTGATCATAATCAAGTAATTACAGCCATAAAATCTAAATTTGGAGGATGTGCACCCGAATTATTTATGTGACAGCAGTCAAATGAAAGAAGATTGTTAGAAAGGTTACGAAGTGAGCATAATGAAAAATCATGACTTTTTTGAATGCCGACAGGTTAATTTAAAATCCATTTTTAACAGGTGATAGAGGATGGAATCACCACAAAATGTTTAACCGAACAAACTCCAAATTTGCAATGTCAATTCCTATAATTGACATATAGTAGGCTGCGTTTATAAACCAAGTCAACAATCAATTCCGATAATTAACATTAGTTGAATTGCGTTTACAATAATGCAATACAATACATAATTTACGTTGTTCTGAAAATCAAAATGGTGGTAGGTAATGTAGCGATTGAAAGATATCGTTTGGTTATCATTCACTATAATTCTCAGATTTTAATACTGTAGTAGTGCTAATTAATTCTATACTTAATATTAAACTTAGTACACCTCAAAATTGATTTACTTCAATAAATGTAAAAATTACTGAAATATATTTCTTTAATTCAATGATAAAACCTGTGCGTCTTTTAATTCATTCAACGTGTATTCTAATTTAATTCTACTTAGTTGGAAGTTCTTAAAATCTCAAGTTTTAAAGCTTTGAGTTAGTTTCATCTTTTCTCCCCTCCTCTGAACGTTTTACGACTAAGTTGATCACTTTTTCTAATAAGTCCATTACATACTTTATTTTGGAAGTCTTGTTGCATATCACTGTTTTTTTTTTTTATGAGTTGAAAATTCTTGCTGTACTTGTATTTGTTTTTATAGCAGTGACCTTTTATTGTTTTGTGGCAGCTCAACAGTTTGGCAGAATTGATCTAAATATTTTTTACTTCCACTGGCAACCACTGTATTTAAATTATTATCCGGTGGTTCATTCAGCATTGAGTGTAATAAATTATCGAAAGGATCTGAGGATTCGTCAATAGCTGGGCTTGATGCAGCTCCAAATGTTCTGGATTGCATACCAGATACTGTGGATTCGAGCCCGCATGCCTCCGTTATTATTTCTTCAATATCCGTAATCCTTTTTCCAATGAATGGACCTCCCCCTGTTTTAATTAAGCTCTTTTTATTATCTACTAGCTTTTTTTTCACTTTATATTTTTGACATGTCTAAACCTGCGTATTAGTACACAAATTTATATAATTGTTGTTCTGTGATAATTTTACTAACCCTTTTCCATTGAGCTGAAGTTTTTGTTGGAGGACCAAATACATTCAATTTTGCTCGTATTTCCTTCCATAATGACAACGACGATTGCATAGCCTTTGCGCTTCTTAATTTGTTCCGTGCAAGGTCGGGATGTTGTTCCAGAGATTCAGCAAGAAATATTATCTGTTGCTGTGTAGATTGTGTCCTAAGTTTTTTATTAATAAATTTGGGTAATTTTTTAAAACGCAAATACCTACATACTTACATTTTTTTAAATATCTCTTCATATTCTGACAAAATGACACCACTTTTGCAGCCACCGCAAAAATGTCAACTTCAAGTGACATTTGTATTGGTTGTCATCTTACGGAAAGATAATCTTTGTGAAATGATTGGTGATTATCAAAAATCACTTTACAGAATTCCACCCCGGTTCCGTATTTTACATATATATATATAATTTCTATTTACAGAAAATTATGTTTTTGTTTCGCCTTTACTAAACTTTTTACAAAATGTGCTTAGTAAATTATTATTTATTTCAGTTAGTGGTGTATTAAATTTGTAAGTATATTTTAATATATTTTAGAACATTAAATTTAACATTTTTAAATCCGTATATGTATAAATTCTACGAAATCTCGGTAGTTCTAGTAATATAATTACTTACTTACATTTAAAATTAAAAAGAAGTTAAGCATACAATTAGTATGTTTTTACTTGGTTTTAATTTTTTATTATCAATTGATCTATTTGCAATTGGTGTACTGAATTTTTATCAAAAAGTTCCAAAAAACATAATCTTGTTTAAGTGATTTTAAATTTTGTTAACATATGTACAATAGTCTCTGGTGGAACATGTTTTTTTTTGTAAATATCTATTGTGGTATTTTGAAATATTTCTAGATAATTATTAATATATTGCTGAAAAATTTAAGGTTTGGAAATCAGGTTTATGTTAGAATTAGAAGATTTGTTACTCAATTTTTTAGTAGAAAATATATTCAGCAGCTAATTTAAAGGGGTTAAAATTTTTTTCCGAACAGAAATGTCAATGAATAGAGTTCCACGATGAACAGATAAGCGGAGATCTGGAAATAAATGTTGAGTGCAGTCATTTGTAAGAGGGATGGTTTTAAAAATGATATTCGACTAATCTCATTCACCAACAAAAAAAAACAAAAATTCTTTGGGAATACTGAAATCAATAATTATTTTCACATGCACTATCTTACACAAAACCTAGTGCCGCCCATGCTGTCAGCAATTCCCATCCTTGTTAGATGAGTGAAATGAGCGTGAAGTGAGCTGCGGCCGGTGATGATACCAACCACAATTCTACGTTATTTCCTTTCGAGCCCCGTGAAAAAATCGGAGGTATTCCCATTGAGCCCATCAAGAAACAGTTTTGTACACCTGCAAGTACTGAGGTTAGGTTTGCCCATCTCTGCTGATGCTTTCCATGTACATCCGATCAGAGCCAGCCCTGGCTAAAAAATCAGCCCTTTCATTCCGCATGATCCCAATGTGACCAGAAACCCACAGAAGGGACACAAAAGGCTAACATTGTTAGCCTTCATAAACTACGTTCTAAAAACACTTCTACCATTTCAAACGTCATTCTAAAAAATCTGTATACTTACAATATTGACTAACATCAATTCCGTGACACGTGTATATATAGCACACAAAAATGATGTGCCTTTAAATTGCAAAGTGCTTATAAGTCATATTATAAGTCACCAGCAGAAAGAGCGAAAGCCATTGCGAAACGTAATCTACCGGTAACAGTGAAGTATCTCACGACATTTTCTCGGCTGGTCTGAGGAAGTAGTCAAGGCTTTCAAATTGGTATAAAAGCAATTAGATGAGGTAGCACACAACTGTAGGAGCTGCGGTTTAGCAAAAGACGGACAACCCCTGGAGGCCTCTGGGTTTTTTTCTCGGTGAAACTCAATAGTACGCAACGCGAGTACAGCATGTATGATCGAAAATTCTCGACAGCCTATCGATTAGGGCTGTTGATAGAAATCGAAGCAGACGGTTCGAAGCTTCGAAGTCAAGTGCATGCGAAGTCAAGCATGCATGTTTTGCCGAAGTTTTGATATATTCGAATTTTTTACGTTCGAAGGTCGAAGCTTCGAGGCTTCGAATATTCTTTTGAAATTTCGGTGCTTCGAATTAAAATTCGAAGTTTCGAAGCTTCGAATATCAACAGCCCTACTATCAACGGTATCAAATACTTTCGTCAGAAGGTCGACCATTCACATTGTTCATTGATCACAAGCCTCTGACTTTTGCTTCAAATCAGAACCCTAAGGCGTGAATCGAAAACAATTATGTAAAACTTAGAAACGTCATCATCAACATGCAAGACCGTAATCTGTTGAAACAAAACCCTCGAGAATACTTTCAAAGCCACGAAGCAGAAATCCATATGTGTCCAACGGCACAACGACATTATTATTACTCAGCTGAGAGTTTGAGCAATCGTCGTCATTTGGTTCAGATAAATTTTTTTAAATAATTTTGTTAGGAAGGTAGATAAGAAAGCAATCTTAAGACTCTGTTGGGACTCCATTGTGGTAGTAACGGAGTCTGCTTCATGCCTTGTGAAGTATTCTCAAGGGTTTTGGTTGAAATCAATAGAGGTAAGTCTATAATATTTTGAAAAAATGCAACGGGCTATCTATTTGTTTTACGTCTCACTGTGTACTCATGTACTATCTGGTCCTCCTTTGGTGGAGTTATAGTACAAACTTAATTCAGATTTATTCTTATTGCTCACATCTACTTCCTTGCTTGGATGCATCGTAGAGAAGAAAATTACAGCACGGTTCTTTTTGGCATATACGAAACCAATGTCATTTTTTAGAAAAAACAAAAGACATTAGATTCGATATCACGCGTTCTGTTGGGTTGAAAAATTTAAGGTATACAAGCCTTATTTTTCCTCTATTTCAACTACTGTTAGATCATTCTAAGCCAACGATTTTGCAACGTCAAGACTTGTAAAATAATTGTCAAAAGTAATATTCCTGTTACTTGGGAAGTATGGTTCACATAACTGGTTGACTACATTGTACGCCATATTTTCCCTCCTGTTTTGTCCTTCTTTTCCAAGATATAATATACCAAATAGAGATAGCACATTTTGCTGTTACAGATCCAGCAAACTTTCATGTCATACTTCTTTGAATGATACTCGTCCTCGAAAATGTACTAGCTGCTCATCAATAGTGAGATTTTCCGCAGGTAAATAAAACTTTTTTAGATTTTGGTTTACATATTCTCATAACTCTCGAATAGGTGCAAGTTTATCTGTCGACTTTCTGAAAGACCTGGTATTTTTATAATCGAATCTCAAAAATCGTAGCATAGAACCAAATATGTTTTCTCCCATTGCAGCTTGATATATCGGATTTCCAAAGATCAGACCCCAGAATTCTCTAAAATGCAAACTTGCCTATTTATTGACACCTGTAGTCATTTTGATTTTGTCTGTTGGTTTCCATCGATTTTGTGACACTGTAAGCGCTTCAGCATTGGTATGTTTCACTATGACTTCAAATAAGTTATCATTGAAAAAGAAGTTCACGTTGTTATTGGCCCGGAGGAAGAATCACCTTATGAATTCTACGAATACCGAATTATGTTGTTTCGAGGCAATCGGCTTTGCTTGTCAGGCTCTGATTTCCATGTTGTTATATATCTGCCTTTATAAGTATCAATTGGGACGTATTCTTGTAGTGGTACATCATCACTCTCATTCCATAATTGTTCATCATCGCTTTCTGATCCTACTACTCTCAAAACAGCTATCCACGCAGAAAAATGTTTTCGTCATCAGTTTACACAAAAGAACGTTAAATTTCATCCTGTGTTACTTGACGTTTAGCCATTTCTTATAACAACAACAAATACGAGCACGACTGCTTTGTGATAGAAATATCTAAGCACTGATATGAAATACCTCGCCGGACCAGGACGTATCATTGAGTAGTACAAAGACGTAACATAAATAAAGGTCTGGGAGTTGCTATTGCCTACTCGATATGATACGATTATACGTAAATGAAAAATAAACAAACTACTTTCATACTTGACTCAAACAAAAATGTAATTGTGTCTGTTGGACACTAGCGGGTTGGTGAGTTACAATTTTAATTTATTAGCAGTAAATATTAAATTATCCATGCTTCAAATATTTTCATTACACATTTAGATTCCTAAAACATTGAAGATGGAATATTAATAAGATGGATTCATAGAAATGAACACTTCAGTTTTTATAAAGACAATAACGCAAAATAGTGTCCACGAGACACTCGTGGGCTTTTAAGGGTTAACAGCAATATGTAATTAGTAGAAGGAGGGGGTATTTCTCAAGAGTAGACATTATAACTGGGCTAGGTTCAACTAATAAGTTACCCGTGTCAGTAGAAAATACCAGGTCTAATTGCCTGCCCATGTCATTCATAACACTATTGATTTGGCAGAGACTAAGATATGAAATCCCATCCAGGGAAAGTGATTCCCTAGTTGTCAAGTTATTTAGAGGAAGATAGTGATTGTCATCTTCATTGTATATTGGGTAAGTTAAAATTACTAATAAATAGTAATTCGTCAAGGGATTCTATCTTACCATATATAAAAAGTGATGCTAAAATGAGAGTCGTAAATATTCTAACCTTTGTCAACAACAATATTTATAGTAACAAAGTATGTTTAAGTCATATTTTAAAAGAGACAGCTTAATAACTATAAGTTCAACGTCGAGAGTGTTGGAGAAACTCGGAAGCTAAATTTGGCTGCAATTTAAGTGGTTTTTACAGTCAAGGAGTATGCCACCACAGTATATATATCTTCTAAAAATTTTATACGAATTGTCAAAGAGTTTAACATCGGGAACGACATTACGCAGGCAAATGTCAATGAAAGCAATTATATCGAAACAAGTCTCAACAAAGGATTTGAAAATTTGTGTAGTTTTAGTTCGAATCCCACTTACGTTGTGATAGTAAAAGGAAAGCAATTTGAGTTTTTTGGGATATCGCTACTTCTTGTTGTTGTATTTCTATGTTGGCGCCTAGAAAGTACGAATAATTTAGTAAAAGCGGCAGAGCGCCAAGGTGTGGGATCCAATAACTTATCCTGCTCATCCGCGGGCACATAACAAATGATGCAACTGGTTTTGAGGATTTACTGATTATTCGACAAGAAATACCATCTGTTGTGATTTTCTTGGACTTCAAATATTTCAATATTCCCTCACATATCATTTCTGGAGAGAAACGGGTGACAAAAATACCGTACCGTACCGTTCTCAAGGTGGCATGAGTGTCATTTCGTAAAGAGGAAACATATGAAGTATTATTCGGTATTATGAAACGCCCCCTCACTCCAGCTGACGAGAACTGGATCACTGTTTGTTGTAGATTAAACAGAATCCTGATAGGAAAGATTTGCCTCAATGGGACTATGGAGGCGTCTTCGGCGGTTCCTCTGATCTTTACCTAGTCTACGACTGTATGCATAAGACATCGGAGAGTTAGAGTATATTTCTTGCTGCACGAGAGCTGATGGTTGAGAGTTGGACATTTCTTTATCCACTGGAGTCAATTTCTTGACATCAGTCGCCATGGACCTGATTAGCCTTGAATTTTTGGGAAACAGCAGATGACCATGACTCGATATCGGCATGAATACGCCTTAAACTACGCCGAGCGTCATCGATTACTGAGATAAGTAACGTGTTGTTGGAATTCTGAGATGCAGATGGTGAGTCTTTGGAAAATAGTGTATGATATCAACCAAAGAGTCAGACAAATTTTGAAACTTTAAAGATAGGTTATAAAACTTCTCAATTAGTGTATCCGAATTCATACTCAATACATCCACGAGTTTAAATAACTTATCAATTTTACAAATTAAAATATTAAGAACATCGGATAATACTTCGAGACCAGTCCAGTTCATAGATAAATTATTAAATTTATCCACAATCAGAGACTAAACGGTGGAGAAAGAATAAAGACGTTCGATAAAATTTTTTAAAACCCTTAATGTATGGCAGGGCCTTGTATCCGAGCTAAGTGCAATCGTAGTAAACAAGATTTATTAACGCCACTTATATTGTACACAATTGCAGATTTGTAAGGTTTGTTTTTATGAGAAATCTTAAACGGGTAAAGCCTTCATACCCTCATGGAATATAACACCAAAAATGATTTAACCGTTAACTCTCTTTCAGGATAATTTAGTTCTAATAGTCGCTGTATAACAATTACATTTAATGATAGAAATAAAAATTTAAATCCATCGATGTAGTTTTCAAAACATCCCCACAGATTTAGGTTTATGTGGACAATAATCATGTGCCATTGCGAAACCATATAACCATAAAGGAAGAAAATTATTAAAAGTCATAAAAGTTTCCCGGGGGTGAAATTAAATTGAAGCATCGGAAATGGCACAATAATGCCATAACCATAAAAACACTATACACCGAGAAAAGATTGCATCAGCATCGATTTGTCTTTTTACGTGTTTACCTAAGGAGAAGTTCCTTTGTTTTCTTATGCTCTGATGATTTTTCAATTTATATAGAAACTTGCACAATTATCCCCGGAGTGCAATGCGAACCAATGGAATATCGGCATTGATTATCGACTATTTTGCAAATTATATTTAAAACAAAAGCTCAAAGTTGCTCCGGGCTTTTGTAATTGAATTGCAGTTATTTTTTTGAAAAAGTTTTCCTATAGATATTATTTAAACCTATATGAAATATAAAATCTCAACCTTAGACTTTCTTCGGAGTTTTCCTTTCCTGTGGTGAATAAAGAGATATAAAATGCTGCAGAATCCTTTTGATTTTATAAGAACAATTCTTATTGAAATGGAATGAAAATCTTTTCGCAATGACACAATTTAATTCCAGAAAAATCTATTTTCTTGCTTACACAATAATCTCTGTAGCAATGCAATAGACAACTTAGGTTTCTTATATCAATAATTAATGAAATTCTATAGAAACATTCAGAACAAAAAAATAAATAAATAAAGCAAGAAAT
>OZ002740.1:281874005-282199357 GCA_963924295.1 Dioctria rufipes | reverse complement strand
GCTATAATTTCCATAAATTTGTTCTAGATGCTTTTTTTTTTACAACCATTAGAAATAAAGCAGACTTGGTTACAATTTGTTTTAAGTTTATATTTCTGTAGAAGCGCTAGTTTTAGGCTTTAGGACCTGTTTAAGATGAAATCTTAGACTTTAGAGAAAGAGAATCCTTACTGCATGGCTGTAGCCGGATCAATAAGGCCTCTTAATGTCTCGGTGTCATCGCCGGATTCATGGTTCCTCCATCTTCCGGGGGTTAGGATTTGGTACTAGTATTTTGACTGGACTTCCATAAACCTTTCATGGCGGTAAAAATATTAACAAATTTGGAAAAATAGCTCCAGTGTCATATAAAAGACTGGAAAACCTGTATATGTATATGTTTTCTCAAAATCAAAATCAGTTTTGGGCGGCACTGATATGCTTTGTGGAATTGGTGGTAAGATTTCAGTCGACTGATAATCGACCAAGTAATGGGGGACATGTACACATTTCTAAATAAATTCAGAAAATAATCGCAGAAACACATCCATACTTCGAGGATTTCTTGAGGTATTGTCAAAATTTTCAACACGGGTTTTTAAATGATGCAACACAAAACCAAACCAGAAGTTAGCTTTGCTCAATGTTGGAAATTTTTCTCTCTCAGACCTACTTCTGTCAACAGATGTACTAACAAAATTACAATAACAGCACCGAGCCCGGTGGTATCATTTTGTTTTCATTGCTCTGAGGCAAATCTTGAGACGAGCTGCGGGGAAGCCTGAGAGAGGCCAGGCTTGAGGCTTGGTTGGATCTGTTTCTGCCTTAAAGCTCTCGATTCCGAGCTACATTTAACTATGTAGTAGTGACGGGAGATTTCGTACAAAGCTTTCAATTTAGTGCCACACGCAGAAGCTGAACTGGCTGTATATAACTTGTTCTATCAGAAGTAGTGATGTGCATGTAGATTACATGGTATCATATAAACAATAATTTACACATAATCTACATTAACTCTAGATGAATATTCTACATCTACCTATGTAATTATTTGCTACCTACAAGATGGAAATGAAACTCACACAGTAAATTTTAGCACCCTTTTTATTATTTACATTTTATTTTATTACTCATAAGTAACATTTGAGTCTGCGAGTTTTAAAGAAAAGATATAAGTAAAAGTTCTTTGGATTGTTCAAATTAAAATCTATTTCTTACTGGTGAGTGAACGTAAGCCCAACTAGGAAAAGACCTCTCTAGTTTACCCGGCAAAGCTGGAATTTGAAGAAGATCAATAGCTAATTCAGACAATTCTGGGTCAGCATTATTCTGAAATTTAGAAAAGATAGTTTTTCTGGAAATAAGTCCCATTGGTGTCCAGGTGGTTGAAAAGGAAACCATTTACGACTTCTTGTTCCACAGAGCTTACGAGTCCATTATCATATAACGCATGAAGGTAATATGCTACAATTGAGTATACGTTAAGGGTTATTTTCCTTCGTTCGGCAAAATCAGATTTGAATCTTTCGGATAATTCTAATTTTAACCACAATGATACAGAAACATAAATAGAAGGAGAAGAGCCCTGTGAAAAATTTAGTACTTCACATACCGGATCGAAAAGTTTAATTAAGCCTTCAACCTGTTCTAGAAACTCGTCATCGAGCAGGGGTAGAGACCGTTTGCTTGATTGTTTTTAAAAAAATTAAAATGTGCTGCTATTTGCTTCATTATATCGATATTACTAACAAGGGTAGCAAAATAGTCACGATACGAACACCATCTCGTATCCACTGGCGTAACTAATGCCCCCGAAACTTGAAACCACATAAAATAACAACGCTGGATTAATAAGCAGTTAGATTCACTCAACTCTGTAATGATTTAATTATTTCAGTTCCATCTAAAGGCGTTCATACTATCATAGGCTTTGTGAAGTTGGAAATCCGCTGGTCAGGCAGTATTGATGATACAACAATAAAAAAGTCGAAAATTCTTCTATTTATTCTTTGTATTTAAACGGAGAAAAAAGGTACACCTGAAACTGAAACACTGAAATTATTTTCTGTGAAATATTTGGCTGACTTCCTTTGGCTAGGCGTACACGTTGCTAGCATGCTTCGAGTTCGTAGATGAGAGAAAAGTATTACTTTAACTTTAGAATATCAGATAAATAAGCAATGAACGAAAATTAAAATATGTTAAGGCCAAATTTTTTACGTTGAAAAGTATTGAAATTCCCTCAAGCTCCCGATACTGTTGTAAGGTGCGTGATCAGCGGACCTGGGCTTTTACTTTAAGTCATTATATAGATGATTTCGCCGATTTTCGAAGGTACTTTTCTAGACGCGGTTAAGAATAAATTACGCATATGTTGACAAAAAAATTTTATATATCATGATGTACGCGGTTAACTACACTAAGACCTCGCTTTGCGTCGTTTCGTTCTGCGTTTTTTCGAAGTTGCGTCGTTACTGAAGTAAGACGCATTTTCGCTATGAGTCGTTGTTTTTTCGTATGGCGTTGCTTTTTTTTCATTATTCGGAGAATCATTTTGAAATACATACATGTTTTTTTTCTTTAATTTTCTGAAACGTAGTTTGGAATTTTGTACAACTAAATTTTTATGGATTTTTGGAGAATCACAAAATTAAGTTTACATTCAATTGATTTGCAGTGGAAGGTTTTTTGTTAATCATTGTAAAAATCATAGTTGCAGTGGAAGGTTTGCTTTTGATTATAAATTCTAAGGTAAGTAAAATATATTTAAATATTAAAAGGCTGTAACCCTGTTTTTTAAATTTATATTTCAACTTTTTAGACCATAATAATAATGAGTGGAAAAAGCAGCGCTGGTAGAGTTACAAAAAGAAAAAAAGAAAACTATAACTTTGGAAATTAAATTAGACATATTACGATGCTTTGAAAATGGAGAAAAGGCTGTAGACATAGCAAAACCTCTTCATCTGGCTACAACAACTGTCAGAACTATTTAAGCTCGAGATAGAACTAAAATAAAAGAGGCTGCTAAATCTGTAACATCTTTAGACGCCAAGACTATGACTCGTACAAGAAGTGGTTTTCTGATTAAAATGGAGTCCTTGCTTTCTACTTGGATTCAAAATTAGATTGCACAGAAAATTCCAATAAGCAAAATGGTAATCCATACAAAAGCAAAAAGCTTATTTGAAGATATTAAAGGGAAATCTATGTGTAACGACAGTGCAAGTGGTAGTCCCACTGAAAAAGAAGAACATTTTGAAGCTACTCACGGCTGGTTTGAGAGATTCAAAACTCGCGCAAATTTACACAGAATTGGTCTCAAAGGCGAAGCAGCCAATGCAGACACCGTCGCTGCGGACCGTTTCCCTACAGAGTTAAAAGCAATAGTTCACGAGGGTGGTTATGTCCCAAAACAAGTTTTCAATATTGACGAGTATTTTGGAAATGTCTACAAAAAAAAAAAATTTATAGCAAAAACTGAAAACTCTGCACCAGGATTTAAAGCTAGTAAAGATAGACTGACTCAACTTCTAGAAGGCAATGCAAATGGTGATTTTAAGTTTAAGCCGTTACTTTTTTACCAATCAGAAAATCCTAGATCTTTGAAGGGTTGTTCAAAAGATTGACTTTCTGTACACTGTCGAGCGAATAAAAAAGCATGGATGACGGCATTGTTATTTAAAGACTGGGTTTCCACGTGTGCTATTCCTGAAATTAAAGCTTATTGCAATAAAGAGAACTTAGACTTCAAAGCTTTAGTTTGAGTAGATAATGCCACTGGTCACCCGGTTTATATTGATGATTTATCAGAAAATGTTAAATTTGTGTTTTTACCACCATCATTGATACAGCCGATGGATCAGGGTGTAGTCTCGAATTTCAAAAGGTGAAACTGATGGACCCGATAAGACTACAATGCAGCAATTTTTGGAAAAATGTTAATATTTTGAAGGCAATCGACATTATTTCTCAGTCTTGGGAGGAGGTAAAAGCATCTAGCATGAACGGTGTTCGGCGCAAAATATGGCCAGAATGTGTTCACAAAAAAAAAAGTGACAGTTGCTTTTTAGAAGTTGATGATGATGAAGCACATACTCTTTGTCATGAAATCGCTAATTTAACAAGAGAATCTAATTTTGAAGGGATGGATGAGACTGACATAGATGAATTGCTAGCTTCTCATAACCAAGAAATGTCTAACGAGGAATTGATGCAACTGAATTTGGAAACCGCTAACGAAGAAGACAGATCGATAGATATAAGTGACCGTCGAAATTTAACTTCACAACAAATTTCTAAAGCAATGAGTCTAATAGACGAAGCAATTGAGATTTTTTAAAAAAATAATCCTGACATCGAAAGAAGTGTAAAAGTTTCTCGAGCGGTAGCAACTGGTATTAATTGTTACAAGGAACTTTACCTTAATATCAGAAAAAAAGCTGTTCAGCAAACTTTGGACAATTTTTTTGAAAATGGGACTCCAATGGCCATAAGCTCGTCTTCTTTATTTTGTGTACATATTTTTAATTTTTAATTGAATTACTAGTCTTTTTTATGTTTTAAATGAATTAATAAAGTTTTACTTTTGTTTTGTTATTTAAATATTCTGCTTTTAACATTTAAGGATTGAAAGAAAATTACGGTAACCTGTTTTTGCTGTTTATATGATTTCCAATAGAAAATAGCAATTCATTTTGCGTCGTTTCATTTTGCGTCGTTTCATTTTGCGACAGTTGCGTAGTTAAAAGTGCAATCCGAAATATATGTGACGATTTCAACAATCATTAAACCACTCCATGAATTTTTCGGAGCAATTTTCCTAAACTTGGAATTCAAACAAACACTCGTTATTATTTTGTGTGAAACCTCCTAAACATCTCTCCAGTAAATCGTCATTAGAATTATTTCTCACAGCCAATTCATAAAACACTGTCAATTAGTCAATCGATTTTCCAGTCAATTTGACTCTTCCTCCGAGACCTCTTGTTTGTTTCTTGACGTTGCGGAATCTGCTGCCCATTTGTTTTTGAACATGATCAATGCATTCTCGTTTACGTATCATGATGTTCTCTCCATACGGATGGGATTTTGTTATGCTTTTGAATGTTTTCGCATCGCCTTCTCCAACATAATACAAATATTTTGTATGGTGCCAATCTTCAGATCTGCTAATCATTTCAACCATTGCATTTACCTCCATCTTTCCAGAATTTCCCTCGTGGTTCAGAGATGCCAACTGCACGGAAATTACCGTGTTCTACCGTAATTTAGAGGCATTCATAGTAACACGGAAATCCTGCAATTTACACGGATATTCGAACGCAACCCAATATTTTGATTCGATCTGGTACAAGAAGTATGTGTATTTTAGTACCTTCTTTCCATATGTTTGTTTCTTTTTTTGCTCATAAGCTGCTGTCGCTGATGCTTTGCTGACTGACGTGATAAGTTTTTTTATTGAAATGTTTTAAACCAATTGTGGTTTAGATTCGAATGAGTAATTATGAGTAGTGAACGGGAAAGTGGTAGTGAATTTGATTGTGATGAAATTGCTAAAAAAAAAGCGAAGAAAGCATTATCATCAAAAGTACAAATCTTCCTGGGAACAAAATTCTCTTTTTAAAGGCTGGGTTTCGAGAAGTAAAAAAGGTGAGGATATTTATTATTGCAAGGCCTGCAATTATGGTGGCAAAGCAGGAATTAGTGAAATAAAGCGACATTCCCAAAGTGTTTCACACATTAAGACCACAGAAAGTCTAAAAAAACAACAAACTATTTTGCAAATAGTTCAAAAACAAAATGAACCTAATATAGAAAACACGGTTAAAGAATATGAACTGCTAATGGCAGCATTTCTTGTGGAACATGATTTACCATTTGCTGTAATGCCTCACTTAACTAATTTAGTTAAAAGAATTGCCGGAAACTGTACAAAAAAGGCTATAGCAGAAATGAATGTAGGGCGAACGAAAGGTTCGATGATGATAAAACATGTATTGGGTGCCGAAAGAAGGGATGCGTTGCTGAACTTACTAAAACAATGTAGATTTTCAATAATAATAGATGAATCAACGGACTTAAGTTGTTCAAAACAAATGGCTATTATAGCAAGAATTTGTCACGATTCTCTTAAAATTGAGGATGCATTTCTAGCATTGCTGGATGTAGAAGAAGCTACTGCAGCTGGATTGTATGGATTAATAACGGGTATATGGGCATTGAGGAACTGGTTCTTCAGTTAATAATCTTGGCTTTTCAACTTTTTCAGATTTCTTTAATGATGACAATGTACCTTATAGAAAAAATATGATTGGTCTAGCTGCTGATGGGACAACATAATTCGGTGTCATCAGTGTTAAAAGCGGATTGTCCGGGACTATTTTTATTAAAATGTGTTTGTCACTCATTCCATCTTTGCGCATCACAAGCCTGCGACAAGCTACCTCGGTTCCTTGAAGAGCTTTTGAGAGAAGTACACAATTATTTCTCAAATAGCCCTAAACCTTTGAATTTCGATCGTTTCAAGATGTTTGGCATCTTAAACCAAATAAAATTCTTCATCCGTCAGCAACGCGCTGGCTTTCTCTCAACTTATGCGTTCAAAGATTTTTGAAGCATTATTTACCATTGAGAATGTAGTTTAAGGTTCAAGCATCGATAAAGAAAGTCGAAAGGGACATAAGAATTAGTAACAATTTAGAAAATCCGATGACAAAACTCTACCTAGAATTTCTGGAATATATTTTACCTAGCTTTAATAATATAAATCTAGAAATGCAAAGCGAAAATATTAATATTCATTTGATTTATGATAGAATCAGATCATTTTATAAAATGATTTTGCAATGCTACATAAAAGAAGAGGCTTTTCGTGAATTTATAGTAGAAAAGATAGACTACAAAGACGTGACAAATTTTCTTCCTTTAGAAGAAATATATCTTGGTGGCAAAGTAACTGCTGCATTGTTGTTAGGGCATACTCTTGAAAAAGTGGATATCGAAAATTTTCGGAAAAGCTGTTTGAATTTTTATATTGAAACTGCCAAGCAAATAACTAGCCGTTTTCCATTTCAAACAATGTCTTGCTTTAAAAATATGGCAATAATAGATCCAAAAAATATTGAAAATTTCAATTCTATAATACCTACCTTTAGCCGTTCATTTTTCGTCTATTGTACCTACAGATACTTACTCTAATTTAGACAATGAGTTCAGAATGATCCGCGCCCAAAATATTCCTTCCAAATCTTTAGAAATATGTGACTACTGGAACAAAGTCTCGTAATTAGAAAAGGGTGATGGCACATTGTTATTTCCTCATCTTACTAATTTTATAAAGTATTTATTTTGTTTGCCACATTCTTCTGCAAATGTGGAGCGGGTTTTTTCTGTTATAAACAGAAATAAAACTAAATTACGAATCCGTTTAAATACGACGTCAATGGAAGGGATTTTACATGCAAAGCGACATTTTATTAAAAACTCATGCTTTGAGTTACAAATTAATGACCCACTTTTAAAAAAATTCAATAAAAATATGTACGACTTCAAAAATGACTAAGTAGGTTTAGCCATTTCACTACATCGATTGAATTGCAGATTTTTGAATTTATGTACCTACACCGAAATATATTATAGGTGCATATTTATATTATTAACATTGTACCTGAATTTAGAATTTTGTATTTTTTTTTTATTATTATTTTTCTTTTATTGGAATATTTTATGTTATGTTAGTTAATTTTATATACTTGTCTAGTCTTTTAATAAAGCTACTATTAAATAAATGTTCTCTTTCTTACGATCTATATCTATTATTATTTACTTCCCTTAAATTTTCTCAACAAAATTTTTAACACGGTAATTTAAATGAAAACACGGAAATTTTAAACCCAATTTTCGGTAATTTCAATGCAAAGAGTTGGCATCGTTGTGGTTACTTGTGCATTTATCATCATCTTCTGGGTACCAAACCTCATATTCTTCTGTTCCTCTTTTTACTCCACGATTGCCAGGCTTTACAAAATGACGACTTGACGATAATGTCGACAACTTTCCCAGACAAAATTCCGATACTTGTCGCAACACCCTGCAGCGAAGAAAAACCTATTTTTCTCCAAGAACCATCCCTGGAGACGGCGATTCCATTTGCGTATTTGGTGTTTTCGTTTTCTGCCGTTATTTCTTTTTTTCTTCGTGATCTGCCATTCGCATAGACGAATCTGCAACTTCGTAGGCTGTATTTCGTAATTTTGGTAATTTTGTCGTACAGCGTTTAACCGCAACATTTTGAAAGATTCATAATACCACAGAACATGGTCATTCCCATCAATCTAACAGCCAATACTCGCATAGGCATCGGGAAGTTGCGATTGATTTAGTAACAATAACTTTTAGGCGAAGGACTCGAACTTATCTCATTTTGCTCGCACTTCTCGTACTTGATAACTAAGGTGTATCCCAATCCTCTAACTCGTATTTCAGATAACTTGACGTCACTATGACAAGTTTTGCTTTTTACGAGAGAAGCAATTGCAGTGAACATGGATAGAAAATTTAGGATTACGTAGCCATGTGCGCGGTTACTATCTACATTGAGTGCTGTCGACACTTTTAATTTTTTTGCAGTCGCAGTTGTGTTTAGTTCGGCTGCCGATTTTTTCGTATACGGATTACCGTGGAAGTGACGTTTTTTACGAATGCCTGGGCGTTGTCCCATGATTCGTGAACCATTCTTATCTAAACTAGTACGGATTTCTTCACAATCACTCAAACTAAAATATAACTGTCTCAGCTCACAATTTTGTCTCAATTCGGACTAAATAATTTTATTTCCTCCTTCTGGTTTTATGTTTGTGTCAAACCGAAAACGCATGGTTGCTTTAATCGTAGACCAAATCGGCAAAACCCGTTACTTTTACCGTTATATGATTCTATGTGAACAATAGAAAAGGGTAGTTGCCGATCTAGCGCAACTATCTTCGTATAGCGCGGCCGGTTACCGCCGCTACCTGCCTGCTTCCGAGAATATAAAAGTCTTCACGCTCTAAATGCTCTAACTTTAACAATTTTTGGAATTTTTCAATTCTGTAAAGCTTAAAATATTCCTAACCGTTCAGGCTAATGGAATAAAAAATAAAAAAATTAAAAGCTTGGCCTTGATTAAGTGTTTCTCTCATATACTCATCGGTTTTCCTTTTAATGTGCTTTCGTGCGCATATGCTGGGTCTGACAGTGTTTTTCATCAGGTTTAATGATGAGTAGGTAGCACGAAGTAAATCTAAACAAATAAGTTTGGCTATCCAGATCTTGGCAACAGTGCTCGTAGTACCTACAAAACCTTTTTATTTTTTTGCTCAACTCTGGCTTGGAGTAAGTGGAGTGTAGGCACTGTTGGGAAATCTTTGGAATTCTGGTACATTGTGGGAATTTATGAACTGAAAAAAATTTCGTTTCCTCGTACAAAATTATGAGAAACATCATACATCCGAAGTTTAGGCCTTACAATTGACACAAAAAATTAAATTTTCCTGTGCAATGTGTTAGTTTGCGGGGGGCACACATCCACTGCACGTAGCACGTGGAATTTTAATACGCCTGCATCCTCGTTGAATCCGAGTGGGTTCAAAAAATCTAAATCGTAAAATTCATGTACATGATTGAAGCCGAAAGCCCCTCATAATATCTAATCTAGAAGGGAATGAGATGCGAGCGGAAAAAAAAACAAAACAACAAATAACAAGTGAGTGATAAATGAATGGCAGCGTGTAGAAATTCCGACAAATTTGCACTATTATTATTGACTTCTCCTTCATGATTCCTTTAGATGTGTATATGTGCACTGTACTCTCACACAGAAAAACTTGAGTTCAAAACAATACTGATATGGTTGCACTTAATTTAGCTTATCAGAATTATTTTTGTTAGATATTATATTCTAAGGAAATTTATTTACAACACATGCAATCGTTTCTTTCTGTTGAAATAAATAGTCATCCCCACTCGCAGAGCTGGTGGAATTGAATGAAACATGAAATCAAACTGCGTGAGGCAAAGACAGCTACAAAGAAGTGCAGTGCTTTAGAGTAAAGTATATACAGCATAATATAACTTGTGATGTAGTAATCTAGATTGTATACATAACCCTCCATACCCTACATATATTCTACACAAATATGTCAATGATTACATTACACGCGTAGACACACATCACTGCTAAGAAGTACATAATCAACGATGTATTGACATGGCAAACATTTTTGTCTTTATTTTCCTCTAGGAAAGAAGTCGAAGTTGAAGCCGAGGGATATATTGTTGTGGTTATTTGAGTTCGGAATTTAATTGTGTGAACTGTTTTTGCAATTTTATTATTGAAATTTTTTCACAATTCTTTCTTTAGAATATGTATATTGGTGGCTGCCAAGCAGTTGGATTAGTTTTAATACGAGTACCTTGTCTGGACCGCTACCAAATTTTTATGAGCGTAGAAAAAAGAAATTCACTTGAAATTTTTTCTTTGGAAAATTAAAATGTTCTATATTGATACTTATGGTAAAGTGACTAGGCATTGATTTATATATGCTATAGGGTCTAAACTTGATAGTAGTTAGTTAGGAAAATAGTATGAAAGTAATTTTAAACTTGGATTCTTATCTTCCTAAAGGCTACACTTACTATATACCTGCCTACTTAACTTAAGTAAGTTGTCTTAAGACAATCATAAAGAAGTTTTGATTAAAAAGTAATTTTAATTAGATGGATTGTTTTTAATTTTAAAAACTATTTCTAGTCCAAACAACTTTAAAACAAATCCGTTCGTAATTGTCCAGTGCAATGCACTGTGTTTCCTAGAATCAAAAGATTTTCCCATACTAATGAAATTGGCAATAGCTACCAACCAATAATACCTACTTATAAAAAACTATACAAAATTATACACATATATCCTGACATAATGTACTCATTTGATTACTTTAATTGATTTGTTTGCCGAATACACCTAGAGCTAAAAATCCGAGTATTTTCATGGATTACAAAACAAGTTCTCAATCTCAAACAAATATGCAATAAAAAAGTGAAAAGAGAAAAGAAATTCAAATATTTTCCTTCGGTTTATATTCCAAATAAATATCTTTCATTTCTTTTTATCTAAGCTATAACCGAAAAATATTATCAAATATTTTCCCTTTTCTCTCGTTGCATTACCATGTGGTGACAAATAATATAAGTCATCGAATCTCGTTCCATGACTGTACCTGACATTTGTAGTTTTTTTTTTTTGATTTTGAAACTATGAACGTACTGGAAGGTTTCGTAAAGCATCAGAGATAGTAGGCTAAGATTTTTAAGAAAACAAAAAATTGTCACTTCTAGTTCTGACTTTGTAAAAGCAACATTGAATTAAGTTTGTTAAACAATATCTAAAAACGTATATTAATTCTTAGATTCGTGCAAGTTCTGCTGAAGTGTTATTAACAACCATTATAATAACATAATAGTATTAATTTATCTTAATGTTATTTATGGAATCAGATTCACCTATAACTGAATTTTATAACGTGATCCGAAAATATTCCTAATTAATGGAACAACAACTTTGTTTAATTGCAGTAATATTAAAGGAATTTCATGCATAATTCAAACATTTTTCTTTCATGTTCTTCTCGGAGACTAGCCTTGGAGAAGTTAAGTGAGGTGCTTCTATCCTCATAAAGGGCTTTCTCGATCGAGAAGCTCAAACGTAACGTTCATCTAGGAAACTGCCTCAAGATAATATTATCTCTTGTTGGTATTCGTGCCACACTGATAATTCCCTCATTGAAGTTACCGCCTCAAGAAAACTTAGCTCCGTTGGTGTTCGAGAATCTGTGTACCAACAGATTATTCCATTGAGATACCTATCCAGAAAGACTTGTCATTACCTATCCAGAAAGGCTTGCCATTTACATAAGTGATCAATCAAGAAAGTTCTACGCACTTACTACGTTGTGTGACATACAGAAGCTTATCATTGTCGATACCGATACAGTCAAGAAAAGGTACCTACTGTATCGCTGTCTATACACAAAATACATCCTCCACTAAAACCAATCCATTCCAACAAGAAAGTTACACGCATAGCTAGCAGCAGACAAACTACGCTTGCGCTATGACGCGCCGTAAAAATACATTAAGGCAGAAACACATCCAAGCAAGCCTCAGGCCTGACTTCTCTCAGGTTTCCTCGTAGCTCGCCTCAAGCCTTACCTCAGAAAAATGAAAACAAAATGATACCTACCACCGGGCTCGGTAGAATATATTGTGACTCCGTGCTGTCATTGTAATTTTGTTAGTACATCTGTTGACAGGAGTAGGCCTGAGAGAGAAAAATTTCCAACATTGAGCAAAGCTCGCTTTGCGGCTAGGCCTTGAGGCTAGCTGCTGGCTTGGTTTTGTGTTGCATCATTTAAAAACCAGTGTTGGAAATTTTGACAACACCTCGAGGCCTGTATGTGTTTCTGCTATTATGTACATACTTGTAGGATGGATATGTACAAGGTATTCTCATTACGAACCTCGTTCCGCCATTAGCGATTAAATATCGTAAAATGTATAGGAAAGCACGGTAAAGAGAACACAATACTCTCTGCGCTCTCTCTGTTATACCTATAGAAATGTATATACATTATTCACCAAATTACGTCACAGAACGTGTGCCAAAATTTTATTGGGAAACCTAGGATATGTACTCATTTTGGGGGCACATAAGAAAATAATGTTTGAAATTTTGTACTGAGCCTGTCGCCATCTCGGAGAGATTTTAAGAACTAAAATAGACAAAAACCATTTATCATTCACTTTTTCACGATAGAGGTTTACAAATTGATTTTTATTTTTATGAAATAAACTACTTACGGGATTTCTCCAGTTTTTTGGCTACTGAACAAAATCACAATCAATTAATCAATCTTCATTCTCATGTTGCGTTAATTTTAACAGCAATAAATTTTATTCAAGTTACAAGAGTCTCAATTTTAATGTTATGGAAGTAATTGTCACTTGAAAAATATTAACAAATTTGGAAAACAGCTCAGGTAGCATTTACAAATATATTTAGAAAACGTATGTACGAAAAATGAAAAAAATTGGTGTGTCCATGAAAAAAACGGGGGGGGGGGGGGGGGTAAACACGGTTTTTGAGGATTTTGATAAAACAAAACCCAGAATATATTTCAAAAATTCAGGCCTGGTAGCATTTGAACTGAAGAGTTTCTAATATTTTGCCGAAGGTTTGAAATCAACATCATAAAAACTGTGGAAAATGAAAAGGAGGAACAAAATGCTCACAAATTCATTCAGCCTTAACCTATAAAGGCGTTGAAGCCGCCTTTAATTCAATAACCGCAAAGAAAGGATTTATTACATGGGCTAAGTATTGGTGATGGATTTACATATTTAATGTGATCGGGTCCTATTTTGTACAACTCTTTTATAAGCACATGAAATATGAAAGGTATCCATTATAATATCTAGGAAGAAGATAAGGGGGACAAAAATGAGCTTAGACCTGTAAAAGTGTTCCCATATATAAGAAGATGTTTAAGAAACAGATCACCATAGTTTCTTTGATAATTAGAGGTTTTGTTTCAAAGCCAAACTGAATTGAAGAATTTCGGACATTTAAATGAACGGTGCTGCTCTTTGCACTCGGGACATGAGCATTTTTGTTGGCTAGGGGTGGCTTCGTGTCGACTATAGCTTCTAAAATTCTAAATCTAGATTGTAAAAATGGTTTTAAGGATTCGAAAGTGAGAAGTCCTTCTGCAGTATTTACTTCTTGTTCCCATAAGCGGTGCGTTTCTGATGGCAAACACTGTACCAACATATAAGTGATAATTGCATCCCACTGCTTAGTGGAAACATGCAATGCTTCGAGTTCACAAATACATTCCAAATATTTATCTAACAAGGTTTTAATAGACTTGGCTGATTCGTGTGTTGTTGTAGGTAGATTGAAGAGTGCTTTCAATTGGGCATTTACCAATACTCGTTTATTATCATACCTTCCAGCAGTATCTTCCATGCATTGTCGTAACTCGAGTTGGTCATAGGAAATTGACGCAACAACTGCTCTGCTTCTCAAGATGCACTTGATTTCAAATAATGCAATTCCTCCACCGCAGATAACGCAAAATTTGTATGCACCAGTTCGTTTTTATACATCAGTTTTGGTGTAGTTATTGAACGATTTTCCGAAAATTATTGCAGAGGTGGCTTGGTTCCCCAAAAGTTTTTGAAGTGCAAACATGTTTAAAAATGTTGAGAAAATAAAACACTAGACCTTATATCCGGCTCGAAGGACCATCAAATGTACTGTTCGTTATGAGAACGTACCCGCTAATTTGAATTAAGTGACTCTGAAATGAATGCACTGGTAATTTTGAATTCAAAGCAGTGGTTTATCCTTTTAACACAGAGCACTGTCCACTTCCTTAAAACTATCACTGAAACTATCACGATTATTTCCTAGAATTCTCAATTGTTAGAGTAGAAAGGAATTATACTTAAGTGATTGGGTCAGATATTTAAAGACATTAGAAAACACACTTTCCCAATGGTAATATTAAAATGAAATAAGATATCTGTTACTAGGTCAGAGATTCAAACACATTAGACAACAAACTTATTCACAGAGATTTGTACTATAATATTTCCAAGAATGGAGAGATCAGGATCAAATTCTATATATGTTATTAGTTCAGAGATTGAAGCGTGCTAAAAAGCACATTTAGTATCAAAAAACGGTGATGTAAAATTATCAGGAAAATGATATAAAGATATGGTATGTAAGTCACGGTTAAAATGTCGTTTATAAAATTATGATAAATTTAAATGTATATAATAAATAAATAGATAGATATAATAATATCTTACAAGTAGCTTGTACTCACCAATGTAATACTTGACACATAAGAATGGTACGCTTTAAACTTTTGTTAAACCCTTTGTTCCGATTATTTGATTAGAATAATCCTTTATTTCTGTTAAGGGCAGAAATAAAGTGTTAATGTTAGTATGGATTATTTCAGTCAACTCCCGATATAATATTCTATAAGTCAGTCAATGCCCGGTTTAAAGTGTTATCTTAACTTCAGTCAACTCCCGAAATAAGAAAATTTATTTTAGTCAACTCCCAAAATAAAATGTATGTTAATAAGTTTTGTCAGTTGAAAACTGATATAATGTTATAGTGCCTATCTAGCCAACCTACTTCAAGCGATGTCAACTGCAAAAAGTGATCGAGACAAGCGAGCTTGTTATTTACATAGCCTCCAGCCTGCACACGACACCAACGATGGAGTATCAGAGGCGCGTGATAACAACAAATGGCATTGCTGCAGTGATCTTACGGTACAACAAAGTATGCATAGCAATGAGCAAAAATGCATATCAAGAACAGATTATAGCAACACATGCTGTGATAACGATAAAGAAAGAAAAAGATTGCCGTTCGATGATTGTGATAAGAGTGATTATTTTCAAGTTGATCTGCTCGATCTGGTTACGTTTGTACGGTGCTTTGCATTTTAAATGACAAACACATGCTTTTGTTGGATATTTTTCCAATTTGTAGGAAAGTTGTAATTAGATTACATAAATTAAATGAAGTTATTTTCTTTTCAGAACTTAATTTTTTGCACGCTTTCTAGACTGTTCCCTTTTCAGGAATTATTTTTAGCATGAATCGAAACTGGTTCGAACATCTTTACGAGAATATAAGCTTATGTAGAAAAGACGTAAAAAAGGTTTTAGACATATTTTCAAAATATTTTCAGGGTAAATTAATTACTGAAAATAAGTATACCTTGATTAAAAGGTTAAAAGGATTAGGTAAAAAATGAAAATAATTTAGAAATCGTTTCCCACTTATTTGAGCGTTTACAAAATCCTCTGACGGATGTTATGTCAGAATACAAAAGGCGGGCATTAATTTTGAAAGGGAATTTTTACAAACTGTCTTCTGCAGTTACCATTGGAGATAGAATAGACTCTTCCAAAAATAATGATTGCTTCATTATATTAAAATCAGTAGAAGTAAAGGAACGGTTTATTTCTATTACATATACCTTGAAAACTTTCTTAGAATTGCCTGGCGTTTTTGATTCCGTACAGTCTTATCGCGAATTTTTACAAGACCAAAGTAATACTTTACATGTTCGGTCAAATATTATTCAGACTGACTTTTGAAAAAAAACAGAATTAAATTTTTTCTCCTGATGACTATGTATTGCCGATAGTTTTGTATTTTGATGATTTCGAAACTAATAATGCTTTGGGATCGCGAGTTGGTTTTCAGAAATTAGGTGCAGTTTATACGCTATTACCTTCACTTCGTTCTTCGGATCGTTTAAAATTGGAAAGCATTTTTTTATTGTTATTATATAACATGTAAGATCAAAAGTCGTTTGGAATAATGTATTCCAACCTATTGTCGATGAACTTTTCGATTTAGAATCACGTGGATTTATTGTTTTAAACCGAAAAGTTTTTGTAGTTCTAGCTCTTTTCATCGGCGATAACTTGACTTTAAACACAATACTTGGGTCTCTGTAAACCCAGTTTCTCTGCAAATCATTTTTGCAGATTTGTTGTGTCCAAAGAATATCACGAAAATTAGTACTAAAGAAGATCCTACAAATCTAAGAGACATGGTTAATTATTCCGTAGGTATTAAAGATTGTGATATTAAGCAAACTGGAGTTTCATCTCCTAGTATTTGGGATAAGCTTAGACACTTTAAAGCTGTTGAAGGAGTATGTAATTTTGAAATTGCACTAATGTTGAACCAGTTTATTAATATAAACAAAGTCTTTTCTATAGAAGTTCTTAATAACATAATACGATTTTTTAACTACGGTAATAATTAATGTATCAATATACCTCAAGAAATCACAAGCGAATATATAAAACAAACAAAAACTTAAACTATCTGCCTCAGAGTGCTTGCAACTTTCAAAATACCTGGGGCTTATTATTGGAGATTTTATCCAGAAGATGATCCATTTTGGAATTTATTCCTACTTTTGATTGGCGTTATTGAAACATTATTACTTAATATTATCGATGACCATGATATTTAAAATTTAAAATATTTAATTTCCCTCCATCAAGAAATATACTTTGATATTTACAATTTACCACTAAAACCAAAACACCACATGCTTACTTATTATCCCTCGATAATGGAAGCAGTAGGTCCTCTTAAACATACTATATTTGGTCAATGCGATGCAAAGGAAAACACAAAACCATTAAAAAAATATCAAATTCAACTACCTCAAGAAGGAATATTTGTCAAACTATTATGGAGCTTTTCTAATAGATTAATAAATAAAATTGGTTTCAGTAATCATTTAAACTATGGTAAA
The DNA here is from genome assembly GCA_963924295.1 of Dioctria rufipes. NCBI lineage: Eukaryota > Metazoa > Arthropoda > Insecta > Diptera > Asilidae > Dioctria > Dioctria rufipes. The sequence goes on along the minus strand of OZ002740.1, from coordinate 282,181,967 downwards.
AAAGAATTTAAATTTGAAAGTTCACATACTACAATTAGTGAAAATATTAATATACAATTCTTTAAATGGGTTCAAGTGTTTGATATTAAGTTAAAGGCGGGAGTTGTTCTAGAGTATGAGAAAAACAACGAAATAATTAAACATATTTAGGTTCGCAACTGAGTTCTCGCTGGTTTTTTCATGAAAATGCCACTTTATTGTGTAAAAATGTATACAAATGAATCATTCAAAATATTGCCCATCGCTAGCGACAACTTTTTCATATCTTTCTGGCAGGGATCGAATACCGTCATGGTAGAAGTGTTCCTCTTTTGAGGCTATCCATGAATCAACCCATTTTGAGATATCTTCATATGAGCCGAACTGCTGATTAGCCAGATCATGTGCCCTCGAACGGAACAAATAATAATCGGACGGCGCAATATCTAGGAAAACAGTTACAAAGTATTCGTAAATCCCAGAAGTAAACTCTTCATTGTTACAGAGTGGGTAGTGTTCGTACTTACAAGTTTCGCAAAGAAGCATAAGTGGTTTAAGCGCAAGCAGGTGTACGATTGCGCAGCTGACGCTATTAGTGGCGGTATTAATAACAATTACAGATCCCTCTTTAATGAGTTCAGCAAAAGAAAAGTAGCAGAAAAGCAGACTAAAAATAGTAAAAACATGAAAAGTGTAGGAGATCTTCTTACAGAAAAGGCCTTGGTAAACTTCAGAAAATTTGAGGTTAAGGGCCAAGTATCAAATAGCGAAGCCAATAGTAGCCATCTTGAAGAGACAGAACAGCACACCCAGAACAATGAAGATAATCCTATAATGCAGTCAAATGGAAGTGGGATAAATGTACTAAATGCACAGTTAGCGAACAAATGGGAAGACAAATTAAAAGTAGCTACGCAGGAATTCTGTGCGATTAAAGCAAAAAAAAAAAAAACAAAACATCACTGAGAAGGAAGTAAAAGGTAAGGATGTTTATAATCATTCTATTTATTCGAACAAATTCGCATTGCTGTCAAATGATGGGGACGGCATGGATTTAGATGACATTGATGATATTTCTTCACAAGCAAACAGTCTGAATTTGTCAATAAGAATGTAGGCACAAAGGCAACAGCACCTAAGAGTATAGCTAACTCGAAACTATTCAGTACGGACGTAACCTTTTGACCACTGATTTTTGTCTTTGACATTAATGTTAAAATTTTAATAGAATTTATTGAGGCCATAGCTGTAGACTGTAAGGTCAATAATATAAAGTATAAATTTATGAACGTAGGTTTTAGAAGAACCAAAGTGTTCGTCAATGACGCACGTGTCCACCGATTATTAATGGAGAGACTTCGTAGCACAAAGGTGGAAGCCTTCTCCTTTGCACCTAACGGAGCCAAGAAAATTTCCATAGTACTCAGAGGCTTATAGGGCGATACACCAGTTAGGGAAATCGCTGCGACACTTACAGAAAAGGCACCTTATACTAAGTCTCCAAGGTCTCGGCCTTCAGCACGGCTCGTATAAGGGAACTAGGTATAAGTACAAGATTGTTTTTGATTCAGCTTGAAGCGGGAGAAAACACTTCTGAACTAATTACGATTAGATACATCTTGTACCAAGCCATTACATGGGAGGGAAAGAGGCAAAGGAACATCATTAGATGTTTCAGATGTCAAAGTTTCGGGTACACGGGTGAGTTCTTTGCCTATGAGAGTAGATACGTGGTATGCGGGGATGGCCATGACTCTGAATTGTGCATTAAGGCGAATGAAAACAACGCGAACAAACAATCAACGAAATGTGCAAACTGTGGTGCCATAGGTTACCCGGCCAGGTATGGGGACTGTCCAGAATTCAAAAAATATAAAGAGAAAAGAGACTTGCTTAAAGAAAACGCCAGAAGGCTGGCAAACAACAGAAAAATTTCTACAAACCGTGCTATAAACAGTTTCATTAACCCTTCAGTGTCATTCGCAGACACTCTCAGAGGTAGCTCAGTGGAGCAGAATCATGTTAAGGGATCGTTGAACAATTTCATGGGGGAATCCCAAAAATTGTTTGCATTCCGTTCAAGGACCTAATTGGATGTATCACCAAATTTTGGCCCAAGTTCCTGAATTTACAAAGTAAAGAAGATAAAATGTTCGCATATCATGATTTCGTTGCCTCCTTAGTTGCCAAATGAGTGTTTCAAACATTAAAACCCTAGCATTAAATATCAACTCAATGGTATCTCCCGGCAAAAGTATAGCACTCACGGGCATTCTGAAACAGCACAACATTCAAGTATGTCTCCTTTCTGAAACTAGACTAAAAAACAAGTACAAACATAGGGTGAATGGATTTAACATTATTAGAAACGACAATGGCAGAGGCACAGCAGTAATAATCAATAACAAATTCAAATACTCTCACATAATGTTTCATAGTGACCGTATCTCAGCTTGTCTCGTAAGCATTACATACAATAGCAACTCAATCTCAACAAAGAAAATCCTATTGGAAAGCATCTATATACCAACAAACTCAGATCCGAACATCGCCAGGGAACTGGATAGATTGCACATCATCTCAAATTGCTTTGACGAGCTGATCTTAGGGGGAGATTTTAACGCGATGCATACCAGTTGGGGGACTCGATTAATAGCAAAAATGGAAATACCATTTATAACTGGCTACATAATGGCCCTTTATTAGCACTAGATCTAATATCGCCCAACAGCCCTACATATCCGAGAACATCTTCGATCTTGGACTTTTTTCTTATCTGCCCTCTCTAGCGGCTTCATCAGGCAGACCTAACGCCCCTAATTGCTCCACAATTCCCTCTCGCTCTGACTATTTTGGTGTAGTGTTGAACACACATTTTGAAAATTTTACTCCTCTACTTCTCACACCAGTGACCTTTACGAGCTTTGAGCGTACAGTCTGGCTGGCATTCAGGTACGACCTGGACCAAGGACTGAAACTCATTAGCATTCCAACTGAAGAAAACATTACAAATCACGAGATTGATGGATTTATACCCAGGATTAAAAAGGAAATTATGGATTGTACCCAAAGGCACTCCGTAATACGTAACACTACACACCATAAGTACCATAACATCTCTGAAACTACCAAACATTTTTTAAAACTTAGAAACAATTGGCTCAGAATCTTGAAAAGAATCTTCCACTGGAACCTAAATAGAGTAAAGAGTGAATATCAGGACTCAGTGACTCAGCAAGATCATCATATAACTGGCTACATAATGGCCCTTTATTAGCACTAGATCTAATATCGCCCAACAGCCCTACATATCCGAGAACATCTTCGATCTTGGACTTTTTTCTTATCTGCCCTCTCTAGCGGCTTCATCAGGCAAACCTAACGCCCCTAATTGCTCCACAATTCCCTCTCGCTCTGACTATTTTGGTGTAGTGTTGAACACACATTTTGAAAATTTTACTCCTCTACTTCTCACACCAGTGACCTTTACGAGCTTTGAGCGTACAGTCTGGCTGGCATTCAGGTACGACCTGGACCAAGGACTGAAACTCATTAGCATTCCAACTGAAGAAAACATTACAAATCACGAGATTGATGGATTTATACCCAGGATTAAAAAGGAAATTATGGATTGTACCCAAAGGCACTCCGTAATACGTAACACTACACACCATAAGTACCATAACATCTCTGAAACTACCAAACATTTTTTAAAACTTAGAAACAATTGGCTCAGAATCTTGAAAAGAATCTTCCACTGGAACCTAAATAGAGTAAAGAGTGAATATCAGGACTCAGTGACTCAGCAAGATCATCAAGGATGGGGTAAGAATCGAACTGAACCTGGCCTTCAAGTAAAGACTTAGCAGAATTGTCTCCTCTCCGCAAGCCTTCAAAGAAATAGACAGAATCACTAATCGAAAATACTTCGAAACTGACATCAACAGGGACCCACTCAATAGTTGAGCTCTTGTTAATACGGAGGATAAGTTAGAAGCCTTTAAAGACTACTTCTATAACACATATGCCGAAATCCACCCATCACAGGACATAACCCTTAGCAGGCTAATACAGGAGGAGGTTCAAACGTGCAACGACACAGCAATAGGGTCTCAGCTAACAGCTTTCTCCTTAACCAACAAGGCCCCTAACCCAAATGACCAAGTTCAATTCACCTCTGCTAGTAAAATCCAACTTTTCAAATTAAACCTGAATAATAAAAAATCGTTTGAGCCGGACCTAATTACCAATTTCATTATCCGCAAATGTCCTGCTTCACTCGACTTAATACTTGCTTCGCTTTTCAACCACGGCATCAACAACGGGCATTTCCCAGTAGTATGGAAGGAGTCAAAACTCATTCCAATTGCAAAAAAATGGAATTCTGAAGATATTAGTGAATTCAGACCAAACTCTCTGATATCTAATGTTGGTAAATTATTCGAAAGGGTTCTGGCAGAAAAGTTGTAAAGTGCATTTGAGAACTTAAACATTATTCAGGAATATCAATTTGGTTTTAAAAGCGGACATTCCACGGATCAAGATATTGTACTTTTGGCTAACAAAATCATACGCAATCTAAGAAATGCACAGTTTGCTTAGACATAGATTTAGAAAAAGCCTTTGACTCCGTATGGCATAAAGGTCTCACTTACAAAATGATACAACTGAATCTGCCTTTTTGGCTTGTAAAAACAATTACTCGTTTCCTCAAGGAGAGGACAACTTCTATCACCATAGACAATGAATCCACTGGAGTATTCCCAGTGCACTCGGGAGTACCGCAGGGTTCCATACTTGGTCCTCAACTATTTAATATCTTCTTACACGACTTCCCGCTGAAGAATCCCATGGGGGAAGCCAGGGGTAATTCTCTACGCCGACGACGATATCATAATATCAAGATAAACAGCAGCAAATGTGGCTTGATTTGCTTCAGAAACGCTAGCGATAAGGGTCACCACTTGGCTGTACGTGAGCGTAAAACTCTCAAACTCAGCATCAATAATAATAACATACCGCTCAAAACGGAAATAGACTACCTCGATATCAGACTAAACAACAAATTCCGATTCACTGCACATGCCAGAGAAGCTCTAAACATAGCCAAAGTGGCCTCGGCGATTCTAAAACCACTGCTAAGTCTCACAGTCTAACCAAAACTACCAAGTTACTGATTTATAAAACTCTCATCAGACCAGTCCTCTCGTACGGTTTCAGCTCATGGTTTACCATCTCTCCCATTGTTGCTAAACAGCTTAATCTTGTCGAAAGAAGACTATTAAGATTCTGCACAGGCAAATATAGAAGACTCAATAAAAAATGGTTTCCCAATTCAGTTCTTTATATAGAATCAGATATCATCCCTCTCACCTAATATATGATAAATCTAGGTACCAAACATATTACACGATGAATCGAGACTACTATTGAAGGGTACTCAGGAAAATCAATTCCTGATACCGTTCTACGAGAAGGCTTCAGCCTGCAAGTACAGATGCTAAAATACAATGTCTCACGCCCTTGCGCATTGACAATATAACCCTGGTCTTACTTCACTTAATACATTAATCTCTTGAATAAAGGTTCAACATACTAACATTTAAGACAATTTATAGTTCTGGAATAAGTCAACTCAATATACATCAAAATATATCAGCAAGCAAAACCTTGTAAAGAGTATTCCAACATTCACTTATCGCAAGAAGTTTTACTACCAATGTATTATCTATTAGCTAATCTTTAGTTAAGCCGCAGCGACCTAGAACGGGATCGTAGTTTTCCCTATTAGTCTAGGCATATTCATACATAATAGGGGAAACTATGTACTCACTTCAACTAATTAATTTTTTCAACATACCAGCATGTAATAGGTAAATACGTACAAATGTATATATATGTATATGGCTCTCGAAGCATGCTCAGAACAATTTATATTAGTAATTGATTAACTACTTACTTCTGTCAAAATATACAATAATGGATACAAATCCAATGAACCTTACTGGTTAAGACAAACTAGAATAAGAAGAAGCAAAACGTTAGACAGAAAAACTGTAAAACTGCTCAAACCAAGTAGGTTAGTTACATATAAAAATTAGACACTTAGACTGAAGCAAGGCCATAGCCAAACAAAAATTTGTGATAATACCCATGGTATTTTCCCTACGGGGTTTCAGTTATTTAGTTTTAAGGTGTTTGTTGTTGTTAAAGGCCCTAAGAAGCAATTACGGGAAGGTGTGTAGGGAGCAAGCACACGCAATTTCCTGTACAAGTGTTCAGACCTTTAGTCAAAATAAACTACATTCTGTAAGAGGTAACCAACCCTCAACTTATTAATAAGTGCGGCTAGACATTCTTATAAGTAGGCAATATAGATCCATAAGAAGTCACGAAAACTTATATCAATCTCATGTATATATATATAGTCCCAATAAAGTTTCTTTCTCTACATATCTATCTTACTAGTGGAGCCATCTCTCCTGTAAAACAGCGGGAACTTAGCTCCGCACCTAAAATGAATTGATGGTAACATATATTTGCCAAGAAAAAGATATATTATTTTTTGACAGACATTTATATGCACATAGAATTGAACTTAAAATGTGTCCAAAATTTATTAAAATTAGGATGTATAGCAAAACTAGGACATTTCATATAGTTCAGGGCAAGATTTGTGTGATTTAAGATCTTTATAATTTATAAAAGTTATGTCGATAAATCAGAGTTTTAGTTTAAAAGATACTACTGCAAAAAAATTTATAAGCTAGGTATGATATAATTAAGTAAAATTGATAATTTGAAAGTGTTTTTTATTTATTTCAGAGTTGTTTAAAAAACTCTAAAATACCAAATCGAAGGTAATAAAAGTCGAATTACGTTGTTTTCATACGAGTAATCATAATCCCAAGTTCTCTGCAATCATAGTCAGTTAAAACCAAGCTATTGCATAAAATTCTATTACCGTGTTTACTAAAATATGAGTAAGTCAGAAATGTAACAAGGTATGTAACAAGGTATATAATGGCCATTTAGCAAGTAAATAAAATTATATGATACTTGCATAAACTGCATTGCAATGGTTCTATCATAGAGTACATTTTAACTCAGTTGATAGTTTCCTTAGATGTGCAGTAGCTTGAAATGTACTCTATGTTGTATATTATACCGTATTCATAGCTGGATGGCTCAACGAAGTATTGGAAATTCACCTTTTAACTACAAGATAAGGTCTTAAATGCTATTGCCACAGTAAAAACAAGTATAGGATATATTCATATTAAGTCATTGCATCAATTCTATCGTATATTATAAATTAAGCTATTTCTATAGCTGGTTTATTTAGCACGCTTTTCGTGAATACATAATTTAAGTATAGGATAAAGTTCTACATGTCATTGTCATAGTTGCTATTTACATGACCAAAAATAACTCATTATAGCTATAGCCCCGGATCCTATAAACCATCGCTGTTACGAAAAGGGTCATAATTATAGGAACGTGGATATATAAAATATAGTCTATTTTCCCAAAAAATTTTTTAGTGATACTTATTCTAAATAGTTCCTTATATAATTTATTTTTCATCTTCAATAATTTTGAATATAAATCCCTCTTCTTCATCACTAGCACCATTTTCATCACTACTCGAAGAACCATCCCCAAATGAAACTCCCCAACAATTTGCTTCCTTTTATTTGAATTCATTTCTAGATTAAAATAGAACACTATTATTAACATTTTATTTTCAAAATTAAATTTGCTTGCTTGACAGTTTGAAATTGTCACTTTCGCTTTCTGCCCAAGGACACACAAAGTTGTTCATGTACTTTCCAAATTTGATAGCTTCCCCTCTTGCACATTTTCACAAAAAAAAGCCCAAGAACGAAAGCATCCGAGAAGTACGTGAACATACCTTAAGATAGCATGGTTAAATACTTTGAAATTTTCTAATAGGGGAAATGGATTTGCAATTCTCATTTCAAAATTGAAATATTTTGTAGTATTTTGCCATCATGGACTAGAAATGCAAAGTTGTTTTGTGAAAATTGTGTTTAACTTTAATTGTTATTTTTTTTTTGATAATGCAATTAAAATTCCACTCCCTATATTTCCTGTGGTAGCTTTAATTAGTTTTGTAACACAAAGTCATTCAAAATAAAAGTAGGCTTTTCCCATAATACATGCAAAAACGACAGTGTATAAAATGAACCACTACACCCTTAATCGCCAGTGTGTAAAAAACACCGAGCTTGGTTACTGAAATATATGTAAAAATAACATCGTTAATTACATCATCAATCCATCAATTTCAGTTCTAATCCATGATCAAGACCTGGATAATCCATAAGCAACGGCTGCCATTTCAGAGTTGGTTACTTTAAAGTTATTTTCTTATCAACAGAAAAACATTTTTTTTTCTAAATTTATGCTCAAATTGAATTAATTCATGTTGACTTTATAATTTCCTGGTATTGCCTCGTCAAATTTTCAACCTGGAAATAGTAACTTCAATCATATTAAAGATTCCAATAATGTTTCATTCACTATCTTTTCAATTATATAAGAGGATATACTTGATCATAATAATGGTCTTCCAAATGACTTCACAATGAGTTAGGGTGGAATCCCTCCAGCCCTACCTTGCCCTGGTAGAACCGTTGAGAATTATTTTCCAAAAATCGCTCTATAGTGGTTGTTTCAGACAGCTATTGTAAAATTACTTTATCATACCTATCCACAAAAAAGGCAGTAAAAATAAAATTTCTAACTATAGGGCAATTGTAAAATCATCGTACATGCCCAAAGAATACGAATCTATCATTTATTGTCAACTAACAATTTCCTGCAAAAATAGGCTTGCTTCGTGCAGATCTACAACCACTTACGTGTTGGAATTTGTCTCGGATACCACTGGCGGGTTTACAACAGGCTGCCAGACAGATTGTAGTTATACAGATTTTAGTAAACTTTCGACAAGTTATTTCACATCTTGATACTGTCTAAAATGGAAAAGTATGGATTTGCTCTAATATTCCTTAAATAGGCGGAGTCTTATTTAGATAACAGAATATACCAAATCTATTTCCGCCATTTCATCTCTGGAGTGTTGGATGCTTCGAATGGTGTGCCTCAAGGTAGTAAGTTGGGCTCGTCGTTCTTTATTCTATCTATTAACGACACTGTCTCTGTTGTGAGGCAATGCAAAGTCTTGATATATGCTGATGACATTAAGCTTTTCTCTCAGATTAAATCGGTTAACGACTGTGAACAGGTACAGGGTAGCGTTCACAAAGTGCAAAAATAATAATCTGATACTCAATACAGACAAATATATGTCTTTGACTGGGGTGTGAAATGTGATCATAGGTTGAATTTTGTCCCCCATATAAACTATATGCTATCAAACAGTAGTTCTACGATGGTCCCGAGAGTTTTCGAATCTTACTATAATATTGCGTTCGTACACTTGCTTTGTAAGACCACTTCTGGAATACGCTAGCCATGTCTGGTTTTCATTCTACGCTACACATATTGACCGTATCGAGTTTGTTCAGCGGAACATCCTACGATTTGCTCTCAAGCATCTACCCTGCAATAATTCATTAATTCTATCACCCTTTTGAGGTTCACCTGAAGCTTTTAAATATGAACTCACTTGAGAAACGTCGAATGGTTCCCGATGTAACTTTTGTGCATCAACTCTTAACTGCGTATATTGATTCTCCGTTGTTATCGGACAAAATCTTTTTTCGTGATGGTATACGCAATTTGAGGAGATCACCTCTGATACATGTTAACTCCTCGAGGTCTAACTTTAGCATGTACGAACCTATTAATCGCATGTACATTATTGTTAAAGTGAGCATTTTGTTGTTGACGTTTCTAAGCATGTTTAAAAAAAAAAGACGTCTATGAAATATTTTATCTTTTTTGTTAATACATTTTCCTTTAATTTTTTGTTTTTTGTTCTATGTCGATTTGCATGTATTTTCATCGGGTGTTTGGTTTATGTTTAGTTTAATATACTAATACTAACACCGACTAAGTGATGATAAGCATGTATTGTTGACCGTTTATTTACTAAACGAGCGAACTTACGTTAAGCTGGTTCTGATAGTCATAACGATGGTTAGCCTATTGCTCTTGTTACAAACATTGAGATTCGACCTAATGATAAAAGCAGAAATATAGTCACGCAGTAACAAATAATTCTCTGCAACAATTTGTGCCACAAAGGTTAGGTATTTGTCGATAAGATTAGGTTTTTATCCCTAAAATGTAGGTAGGTTTTTTCCTCAAATGTAGTGATTTTTTTTTTTTTGCCATGAAATGCATTGAATTTTCAATTTTGTTTTAGTTTTATCCGTAAAATGTAAGGAATATTCTCTAAAATGTAGGGAATAGTTCATAGTACCACACTCGACCATAGGGAATAGAAAACTACCCCCTTTAAAAAGCACAAGAATGAGCTGAATACCTCCCCAGCGGGAAATATTACAAGCGCCTTACTGGAAGCTAAATTCGAGCGCTTTCCTGCCATAAGCAAATGGAAGTTTTGACTTTATTCTCGTTTCTAATTTTTATTTTTCGCTTCACTGACAGATAAATTAAAGTGCTTCCCCCCATACGCAAATTGAAGCTCTATTGGAGCACTTCTTTTCTTTGTTTTGCTTTTGTTTTGTCTTTAATTTCGTTTTCATAATATCAAATCTTACCATGAAAAATTCGTTAGAAAAATCATTGTTAACGGTGAATAAAAACGACGTGATTTCTACAAGTTTAAATAAAATAAGTGAAGTGAAATAAAAAGGTAATATGTTAAAAGTTTTTAAGCCTCTTTATTTTAAATCAAGGACTGTAATTGTTATAAGGTATATATTAAAACTGATGTTTAATAGTTATCTTTCGATCATTTTTTTGTTGTTAATCCTTAACTATTATCTCAGAATTTCTTCTTTTTGTTTATGAAATAAGAGTTATCGATAACGTTTTTAATTTTTCTCATTAATAAGATTATTCTTTTATGTATTTTTATTGCTTATCGGATAACCAGGGCCGCATTTATAATTTTGGGGGCACTAGGCGCAAAACCATTATAAGACCCCAAAAAATAAACCTTTTCAGTTAATAAAATATATTTAGGTACACATGCATTTTTTTTAGATTAGTGAAAACAAAAGTCGACATCTCCATAATAAAGCATTTTAATAACATACAAATAACACAACACTGATATTTAAAAAAAAGGTATAAAAACAAATCAGTTCAATTAAATAAAAAATAAAATAATAACTAAACATTTCTTTTTCTGGCTTTTGTTTTAGCAAATATGTCTATAATATCATCATAATTAATCGATTCCATTACATCTGCTTCAATACATAGTAGCGACAGGTCACTTGTTTTATTTTGTTGTAAGTTGCTTCGTAAATATTTTTTTATTCGTTTCAATACCGAAAATGAGCGTTCAGCACTTGCATTAGAAATAGGCATCGTCAAAAATATTTTTAAAATTGTTTCTACGTACGAAAAAGTAGACCTTAGCCCATCGTTTATAAATTTATACATAGTTTTAATTAAAAAATTTTCTTCCTTAATCATTATTAAAAACTGCTCAGCTTCATCAATAAATTTTTCTGAGTCAATATCAGTACCATAAAGTTGTAAAATTTTCTTAATACTAGCCTTGTACTTGTCTTTATTCATATTTTTTTAAAAAAAAATTTCAAACGTATCTAATATGTCTGAATAGCTTTTTGCTCTTTCATTTAGTTCCATAATTAACTTGTCGCAAATGACGTTAAAAGTATTGACAACGAAATTTTCTTTCCCATGTAATATTATCTCATCGTTAGATTTTGAAACTACGTCGCACATTTTTTTTCGTTTTCTCAATCTTTTCTTCTCATCTTTAAATTTGGTTTCATCTGTTAATAAATTCGCTTCTTCATTTAAATCAACAAAACCATTTCTTATATTTAAAATAAAACCAACTAAAGACTGTAACAAATTATAAGCTTGCAACATATCCTTATCGGGATCTTGTAGGGATTTACTCGTAGCATTTATTCGCTGTAAAATTTTGTCCCACACAACTGTTAAAATCGCCGTTTCCAAATTGTCAAAATGTTCGGCCAATGATAAGCTCTCTAATTTAGAAATAGGTTTTTCATGAGGGGAAATGGATAGTTCAAGTAATGGTTCTTTAATTTGTTTGTATCCACGTTTCAAAGCCAATATAGCGTCAGCTCTTGCGGACCATCGCGTTTCACTTAGTCTTTTAACAGTTAAAGATTTTTTTTCTAAATGTTTAATGAGTATACCCCATCTTCTTGTTGAAGCTGAAAAGTAATTGTATACATTTTGAATGAAACAAAAATATTGCACTGCTTCCAGACAAGATTCCTCTGCATAGTTGCCAACTAAATTTAATGAATGGCTAGAGCATGGTATGTAATGTGCAGAAGGACTATGTTTTTTCAGTCTAGCTTGTAAACCTGTATAGATACGTTTCATATTCACAGCGTTATCATAGCTTTGCCCTCTATACAACTTTATGTCCACAGATAATTCATCTAATTTTTTTAATACTACCTCCTCTAAGTATAGGGAATCATGTTGTGTAATTGTGACGAATCCGATAAATGTTTCTCTAATGTCAAAATTTGCGGTAACGTACAGCAAGTTGGTCATTATGGGCAACGTCTGGCGTTGAATCCAGTAATATTGCAAAATAACCAGCGTCCTTAATTTGTGTTAATAATATTTCTCTTGTCTTATTAGCTATTAACGCTATGAATTCATCACAAGTGTGGTAGGAAAGATAATTTGATCTGCCAGAACCACAGTTGGCGTACATTTTAATATGATGTTTTAAAAAATCATCAAATTCACTTAAATAATGTAAACACGATAAATAATTTCCGCAGGAATCAGAAAGAATATCATTTGTATTCCCTCTAAATGCTAGCCCTAGTTTACTCAATAACTTGATGGTAGCTATTATTCTTTTTAAAACCTCCCTCCAATAATTTTCTTCAGATTTTGCTTCATCAATTCAGAGTCAATTCGACTATTTACAGAACTTGCTTTTCTCTTGCGATACGTGCACATCGCTCGTATATGCTCAGTAGAACGCTCGTGGTCACATAAGGTTTGTGTTATATTTCTCCAATCATTAAAACCTTTTATTAAACTATTATTAGACTTAGAAAATAATTTACAAACAAAGCAGTAAATTTCCCCTTTGGTTTCTGAAAAAATTAGCCACTCCCGTTTCTCCTTTGTTCCATTCGCCTTTTTACAGTAAAAATGTGATTCATTTATATTTCTGACATAAGTTCTATTTCGTTCTGTGTATTCTTTTTTTAAATTTTCCATATTGCCAACATTCTGAAGCATATTTATTAAAATATGTTTGATAAATTATTCATTAATACTAATTGGCCACACTGCTATATCGGTAGGATAAGAGATGAATGAACTTACTTCAGACTCCGATTGCAAATATTCTTTGAAACCTTCTTTAATTGTTTCATTTGCTTCCTTCTCTCCTCCTATGTTTTCCACATTCTTTTGATGTTCCTCATTCCCACTTATGTCTCCTTCTGATATTGACACCAATGTTTCGTTTTCTTTTCGAGAAGTTTGAGGTGCACATACAACTTCATCTTCAGTTCTATGCAATTGTTCCCTTTCTTCATTTTTAGGAGAACGCAAAGAAGACAAAATTGTTCCTTTTTGACTATTTAATTCGTTTTCTCTTTCCCTGAGTCGTTTTCTTTTGCTAGTTCCGGATTCAAACTTTCTTGGCATCATTATGTGTATTATGCTATCAATTGCAAAATAAATATTTATTTAATCCAAAATAAGCAAATAGGTAAATAATTACGTTAAAAGCCAAAATAATACGGAATTAGAAATTAAAATAAAGGAATATCCGTAAAATAAGTATAATAAATTCATTGAAAAATATATTCTTACCGATTGCGACAACTGGTTTTATAACATGTGCAAATTAAAAAACGGTAACTAATTAATTGTTGATGTTACGCGTACGTACGAATAATAAAACTTTCAAATTTTCTATCACTGGTGCTTATGAGAGCCGACCCGATAGTTACGCATATGCGGGTTTGCATATATCTCACTATGGTATTAAAGGAGAAAATACATGCGCGATTACGAATGCGATAGAACCTTAGAAATATAAATAGAAAATTAAAAAAATAGCGATAAGTTAAAACAAGAGGGAGCGAAATAGCTGATACCCCAATAGTTGTCTACCTTGTTGGTGGTTTGCTCAGATACATGCATTTTATGCAATATGGTAGTTATTGTTGGTTTTATATTCTAAGGAAAGAACCTTAGAATATATCGCAAACAGTAATGCTGATAATCTAAATGAAGTGAAGCCGGCCGATATTTGTGTTTTTTTTTAGTGTGGGAGCACAGTGCAGTTATAAAAAGCTAAGCAGAACCCATAGAAGTGCCAATTTCATGACATTTCTACACGCTGCCACTCACTTATCCATCGTCATAGCTTCCAGTGAATATGTTTTAGGTTTTGTTTTTATACTGCATCTCATTTTCTTCTGTATTTTCCGTCCTTTGTTATGAAGTACGCTTCGAGATATTATTAGCTGTTTTCGGCTTCACTCATGTACACGAATTTTGTACGATACCCGCATTTCTGTTTATTATAATATGTTTTAAGGACAGAACATTATATGTACATATACAAATATGTATTTCATATGGTGGCAAATTTTTCAGCAGGCTTTAGTTTTTGTTACGATCCTAGCATTTAAAAGTGTTTTATTTTGCAGCAATAACGACACCGTTTTTTTATATTGTTGTTTGTGAGCAGTGAGGTTTTAAAATGTGGCCCCTTGGAGAGTAAGGCCCCAGCTTGCGCCTAGTGCGCCTTATGGTAAATGCGGCCCTGCGGATAACCATTATTTCACAACTTCTTCTTTTGGATTATGAAGTATAACCCTTACCATTTTGATTCTTTTCAATAATAAGAGTTATTTTTTATTTTTATTTTATTGGTTATCGGTTAATCATTAACATTAAATTCTTCTTTCCGTTTATAAAATCTGCGAACCCTTTGAGCAGAAATCATTATCGGCAGATGTTAAGCAATACAAAAAAAAAATAGAAGTAAACACTAAAATTTCAGCACTAAGTTATCTGGACCCGCTATTAATTAATGGATATCTGGATATCTGTCATTTATCTTTACTTCTAGTTTCAATGTTTTATCAGTATTTCTGATCTTCATAATGAGAGTTTTCTTTATTTCTTTTACTATTAACGGTACTAACAGACTCTCTGTGATATTTCTGAAATTGAATGCGAAAAATTACAATGGATCTTCCTACAAATATATAAATGATAAACGCAGCTTCACAGATTATTGGAATTTGAAAGTGTAGGAAAGCAAGTGAACATTTCATTGATTATCACTAGTTGTTTTGCAATTGAACCTTTAATATGGATGACGAGTGGTTCATTGAAATGTTTGGAGAACCCATATAGGCAATAGACTTAATAGAAAGTGGTAAGTGTTTTCAAAAACTTATTAAACAAACGAATAATTAAATTTTTAATAATAATTGTTTAGACGATGAAGAATCCAATCAACAACTAAATGGAGGTGAGTTAAATGAATTCAACGATCGCAACAAAAATGAAACTGATTTGGATGAACCTAATGATGTAACATATAACAAAGCAGAGACGAATAAAAACCAAAACGAAGTCGAAAGTGAATAATAAAAGAAATGTGAACAAAATTGAAAAAATAAACAAATTAACTCAAATTATTTCCGAATTTTTTAAGCCACTTGCAGCTTCTAATTAATCAATTAATTTAATTGGTTCACTAAGAGTGTCGGCGGGCCCGTCCATTTCCACTGAGAAAAAGAGCAGTCTAAGAGCCCACTTGAAGCGCTTCCTTGGAAACGCGTAGTGCTTCTTTTCCCCATCCCACTTCGTTGCTTTTCAATATGGCATGTCCGCAGAGAAAAGCGCTTCAATCCTGCTCTTAAGATGAGTTCTAGCAGCGCTCTAAATGATGGCAGAATATTTTTTTTTGAATGTGTCTTTCGAAAGCTTTAATAACTTTTTTGGATAATTATCGCAGTGCTTCTGCCTTGATCTCATAAGAGGACTTCAAGACTGCGCTGCTGAGAACATTAGTAAGGTGCTTGCACTGGCTTATGATTATGTGTGTAATTAAATTTTACTAAATTGATTAAATAAATCAATACTCTCCCGTTTGGAAAAAAACTTCAGATTACATACTTATAACCACTATGAACTTTACATTGAAAATGAGAGATGCATTACTTTGTGCAATTGTGGAAAAATCTAGCAATCTGTTTGAGCTCATTAAATGAACTTTTATCTTGTTTCCAAGCGATGGCTCTAGAAGCACTTGAGAGTAACTTACTTGCGACTTTGCTTATTTTTCTGGATAGATCAGTGAATATTCTTCTAAAGAACTGACAAATGATGGCTAGGCAAGCGCTTATATTGGGCTCCTTTTAGAAGCGCTGGTTTTTGTACCAATGAGCATAGGTACTGATTTTCAACACCACCAATATTTCACCGTCTTTGAAAATACTGTACTCCATTGTCTCACCCGACTATTTTTTGGCAACAGGTGAACAAAAATATCAGATTTTCAAATAAAATTCAGTAATGCAATCTTTGTCATTGAAAAATTTAATTTTCAGACGATACGCTTCGAATGGAAAGTGATAGCACAACATCTTAGAGGCATATATCATTTGATCTAGGTTTGACGCAAGAGAAAGTTGTATCAAGTCATTTACAATAAGGAAATGGAAACAGCATTTTTTTGTTTTTTCTATTTTTGGTCTTATTATAGGCTATTATAATAAGAATGTCTGACCATCTCTCAGTTATTGTCCTCGATGGCAACCGCATTCCAATCTAGATAATGCGTATGATGGTTGGAATGAGGATTAACAGGAATTTCTGACTGAACATACTAAAAATGCATGGTTGACTAATGAATGGAAAAACACTATGCATATGTGTGGAGAGCTTTGCGATGAGGCAATCAACCGAATAAAGAATTGTATTAAGAGTCTCAACACAGCAATACAAAGTGATGAATACTCGAATACGGAGACGAAGATGAAATGGAAACAAATAGTATGTAATAAGACTTGACCGCAGCAAAGAAAAATCCAAAATAAGTCCTCTTCAGGACTACAGAAAGTTTGAAATTAAACGGAAACTTCTTTAAATCAGAGCGGTGTTTACGTTGTCCAGTTATTTTGAACAGACTCTACTTGAATGAATTTGCTCTGCGCTCACGAGGTACAAGTGAAATGTAAAAGACTGGTGTATCTATATAAAAATTGAAGAAAATATACTATAAATGTTAAAAAATTAATATTGTAACAGCCTTAAAATGTGGAGTCCTTGAAGTTTTGCCAATTTTACGAACACGGTTGATTACTTCATTGTAGTTTTCGTTTAGGAAGTCTTTTACCACAAGGTGTAAGGTGTATGCAGAGCAACGTACAGAAAGAACATTTTCCAAACAAAAGTTTTTAATCTCATTTTCACAAAATTCTTCTGTATTTTCGCTGTCACTAATATCTGTTTCCGAAAGCAGTTGTAGAGCCTTTAATATGTTTCGCCCATTGTCTGTTGTTATTATGTAAATTTGTTTTTTATTGATACCAAATTCTTCAATAATATCGTCAGCAGTGCGTTTAATATTTTCGGCGGCATGCATTTTAAGCAACGCAATCATTCTGAGTGTGTACACGCAATTTTTTTTATTTAGAATTAATTGAACATTATTATACCCAAAACTCCGCGATCATGAGGTGTAGCCGTGTCCATTTTTAGAGAAATTAATTTTCCCTTAACTTTCCTCTTAATTTCCTCCTTCAAAACTACTTTTTTTTGTACAGGGAAGGCCATAATGTTTCTGGAGCTCATCGCGGGAATTCCAAGCTCGTTAAAAGTGTGGTCCGTGAAGACCTTGAAAGAACAATAATCAAAAGAAGATATGGGTTGTGATTCTTTCATCGCTAATTCCACACATGCATTTACCACTTCACTTTTAGATATTCTGACAAAAATTTTCTCTTAAGGCTTTCGCGGTTGCTTACTGACATTTTTAATACGTTTTCCGGATTAGCCGCGGTATAAATAAATTATTTAATTAATGAGTGCTGAAACAAGTACTCACCCCGAACGTTTCGCTTCAAGTTACCCGGTGACCACGCTCAATGTCTATAGTTTCTGCTATCCTTGGTAATTCCAATTGTATAGTTTACACCACTATACAATTGGTGGCATAAAGTAATTTAAAGCACTACTTAGCAGAATGATAATTTAAAGCATTTCCTGGTCTGCTCAGAAAGGACTGCACTTCCTAGAGCGTCAATTCCCATTTATATAGGCAGTTCATTCGTTGCAAAGGCTCTGAGGTAAAAGATTTTCTTACGTAACCATGGAGACGTTTGTATTGATTTTACTTTTTTATGAAACCATACACCTCAGTTGCCCTGGCAACGATTTATTTGATGTACGAGACTGTACAATTTCAATAAAGGGTCATTCTACAGAAAATCGACGAGCGTCCTGAATGGACCATCTCCAATTTTGATAAAATTTCCCAGGTTAGTTGGTTTTATTGCTAATAGTATATTACAAAAAAAGTTACAGAGCTGAAATTTTGCACACAAGCTTTTTAAAAAAAACGAAGTAAATGTAATTTCAAAAATTGCTTAAATCGGGCAACCCATTCTTGGTGCTGCGATATAAAAATTTATGTTTTTTATCTAGGGTATCATAAGAATTTGTCTTATACCAATTCTAGCTATTTACTTGCTATTTCATTAGAAAATGAAAACACCCTTTTGACAACTGATCTGAATTTATTAATACCTGCTTCAACTGATTGCACACTTTTAATTACATTAGCATTATTTTGCTCGCATACAACTCGTCCGCCGTCATTATTTTTCGTTGAATGGGTCTGCTCGTTATCCTTCTTGTCTTTCCAGGTAGAAGCAGAACACTTATTGCCTTCATCGTCTATAGAAAATGAACATTAATAAGAATTTTTAGCCGATTTTTGAAAAATAAAGTTTAATAATTAAATACCAGTATGGGTGAGATGAACCACGCGAATTGTTTTTTTTTTATGATTTGAAAGGAATCGGGATCTTAATACCCTTCGTCGAAATTCTGGTAAAACCATTCCACAGCATCCTCCTTTTTCATTGTAATTTTATGGAAATATCTCGGTAAATTTAGTTTTGCAAGTTCAATTCAATTCAATTCATTTATTTCCTGGGTACTGATGCTACAAGATTTACAATCTTTTTTCAAACATCGAACAAAATGGCAAGAGAGCTAAATAAAACTAAACCTAACTTAAATTAAGCTAATATTAAAATATCGAAAATACATATTTAATGAAACATAATATTAAAGAGATTTTAAAAAGATATCTACAGGAATAAAAAATTAAAGATTAAAAACCAGAGAAAAAGAAAAAAAGAAAAGTCCTGCGCGTACAGGTCGCCGCAAGCCAATGTCAACTATGCCAAGATAGGACTTTAGGAGTCATTTGAAGTAGCCGAGCGAGTTAGTTGTCTGGATATGATGAAGCAGCGAGTTCCAGATTGTAGTCAGTTGTTCTCTACTTGGATATTGAGTGCATCGATTCTTAATATTACGAAAAGGTAAATTGACAAATCTAATTCATTCAAGTAATTTGCGAAGGGAATTCGAGTTTCATTATTCCATCCAGATTTTTGGTTATCGTGATCAACTTGTTCGTGCATGGAAAATGACTTGTATTTCAAAGTATTATTCGCAATATTTGAAAGAATCGCGAGTGGTAAACGTAAAAGAAAGGTCTGAACAAAAGTATGATCAGGACACTCAAAAGAATCTATTGGCATACCACATTTTTTTTATTCACCGAACAAACTGCACATAATCTGACAACTAAACACACGGCATCAATTTTCGTTCAAAGTTTTCTGAACTACATTTGTTTAGAAAATAAATTCATCCAAACTTCAAGGAGTTCCATTTTCCCTTTTTGCAGCTTTCTCAAAATCCATTAAGGATTAAAAAGAAACGAATAAAAAAATAACAAATCTTCAGGAATAAGACCTCGACTTTTTTCTTTCAGGAACATCGAAGCTTTCTAAAGTAAATTGCGTTTATATCATTCTCCTGCAATGTATACATTCTGAGATATAAATTTTTGAAATTACATCTACCAAGCAAAATTTGTCACTTTTTCAAATTTCAAAATACCGTATATTCGTCAAAAATGAAAAAAAAAAATTTTTCAGTAAAATACTATTAGCAATAAAGCCAACCAACATGTGAAATTTTAACAAAATCAGAGATGGTTGATGCAAAAATTTACAAAAGATTTCCAACTTTCTGGGGAATCACACTAAAGCTAAAATCTAGTTTGTTTTCATTACCTGTTAAAATACTCATTTTTGAGATATTTTCTACCAATTATTTTTCAAAATAATATGCGATAAACATTTCTAACAATATGTATAACGTTAATATGATTTTCATTTTTTTTTAATTACTCATTAAAATCGCAGTGTGTCGAGGGCATAATCTTTAATCTGGAGAGAAAAGAGAGATAAGTAAAAAGATTGGGGGTATTAGCAAAAGGCAAATGAGGCATTTGGTTTCTAAAGAGCTAAAAAGCCAAAATAAAAATGAAATTTGGTCTGAGGAGGAAACACTATTTCAGATTGAATCATTAAATTTGGGTGATGAGAGAAATAATGATGATAAAGTAAATCTTTCACTTCCCGAGAACAAAGAAAACCTTGCCGATAATTTAGCTAATTGGTCCATTACGCATAAAATAAGACGCCGAGCCAATGATGATTTACTGCAAATTTTGGCAAAACATGGTGTTCATGTGCCCTTATGTACGCTTCTGGGAACACAACCAGCAAATTTAAAAGTAACCGCCATATCCGCCGGGTCTTACTATCATTTTGGCTTCAAAAAAACCGTTGAGGTATTAAAATTGCAACTGCCTGAATCAGCTCAAACTGTATTTATTGATATTGGAGTTGATGGTTTGCCTATATTTAAAAGTTCTAATAAAAGTTTATGGCTAATACTGGGGTCGACATCAAATTTGAAAGATATAAAACCTTTTTTGATGGGCAGTTATATTGGTCCATCAATTCCGGCAGATATTAATGAATACCTTCAAGAATTCATTGAAGAGTTAAAGCTTATAGAAGATCATGGAATTGAAATAAATGGCAAATTCAGAAAAATTGTAATAAGGTTATTTATTTGCGATGCACCAGCTAAAGCTGTTCATAGTGGCACTGTAGGTCAAACGCCAGCAAATGGCTGTTCCAAATGCACCCAAAAAGCCAACAAAATAAATAACAGATTGGCACAAAGTACCACTATTGTTCCATTAGGAAATGATGTCGAATTCAAAAATCGTATCGATGTTTCTTACCATATAAAAAATTTCCAAGCAAATATTCATCCATTAGAAAAATTGAAAATAAATATGATATCCCAATTCCCCTTAGATGCTATGCATCTGATTGACCTAGGAGTAAAGAAAACAAAAATTAACATGCATTTGGACTAATAAACACAATAGAACACGGCTAAGTAATACCGAAAAACAGATTATAGATGCTAAATTTTTATCCCTTAAACCTTTTATACCGGAAGAGTTTTATAGAATTCCGAGAAGTATAGAAGAAATGGCTCGATGGAAATTAACAGAATTTCGGAAATTAGTTTTATATACTGGGGATATCATTTTTTAAAGACCTTCACAAAGATTTGTTCGAACATTTCCTACTTCTGCATGGGCGTACAAATTAGTATACTGCCCCAAAAAATTGTCGAAAAAATTTGAATTGTGAAAAAGAAATGCTTGGAACATTTATGCTAAATTTTGCAATACTATACGTAGAATATAGAGTAAGCTACAACGTGTATAATTTATTGCATTTGGCTGATTGTGTTCAACTTTTTGGTAATGTGGATAGCTTCTCAGCATACGCCTTCTTTGAAAATTATATGCAGACGCTAAAAGGAGATTGTCGTCAACCAAGTAAATTATTGGAGCAAATAAACAACTGTATATGCGAAAGAAATAAAGTGTCGGGAGAAATATGTGTACAAAGAAGTGGCCTTGATAAAGGGTCGAGGAAGCACTTAAAAGTGACTTGTTGTGCTATGTGTTCCAGTTATCACGTCAACAAGTTTTGCTTATCCGAGAACATTCCCGATCATTTTTGCTATGTTCATGCTTTAACTCCAATAAAAATAATGACGACGAAGAGTGCATGGCAAGACTAAGATATTTGGAAATAAAAAACTATTTTGAATAACCTTTTGAATCCATTATAACATTGGGTATAGCCATTATACAAAGATAACGAAGTATGGCCGATTCGAGAGGAAGTTTTTGTATTGTAACGTCACAGGGAGACTAAAGTCATTTGGCAAAGCATACCAATTATTTTGTAACACATTAAATTATTTTTATCCGTCAGTTAACTGAAAAATGGGCGAATGCTGTGGTTTGGTTTTGCATTAGTTTATAATTATATTCTCAACTGAATTTCGTATAAAGTTGCGAGCTAATTATCTTTCATTTAGTTGCAGAAACAACGATAAACGATTGTGCAAAAGAACAAATCAAATTATAATTATCACCGAAAAAGTGATGCTAGAACAGGTATTTCAGGTTTGAAGAAGAAAACAAATCAATTACTCCACGTGGCAAATAGCACATATTTCATTTATAATTAACAGGTGTTATACCGAATTGTCTTATAGACTACTTAAATATCCCTGGATGCCATCTGTTCTTGCGATATTTATCCGATAAATCTGTATGCCGCCCCCTTCAAAGAGAATTTGTGGAAATCGAAGATCCTTACGCAAGCGGAGTAAAATCATGAGTAATTCTAATTTGATTTTTATATTTTAAAATGTGCCAATTGCTAAAATACAATACATCTATTGTAAATTACAACTGATTTTTTAAGAAATCTTAATGCCAATAGAAAGTAAAGTTTCATGAAAGGAATCCTGATAACATTCAATGCCGCGAAAAGTCAACATTTTCCACTTCTTCTCATTTGTTATAGGCTTGCATTGCACAATACTCACAAAATAATTCAGAAAATATTAAAGTTCCTGAAAAATCCACAACATGAGGCAATGACAGATCTCAGTCAATGACTTTTGTCCCCATATGACGTAACCGCCCAATTGACATAAAAATCTCGGCCATACCTTGTTATTCTTGTATCATGGGGTATAGCATCAGTTAGTAGTCTTAATGAAAAAGAAAAGGGTTAAAATTTGTAGTAATACCGCTTTTACATCAAAGCTTATTTTAATATTGGAGCCACTGTTGTTTCAAAAGAATAACATTATTATACTGATTGGAATTAGACTTAATTAATTTAGCATAAAATTGCAACCCTTAGCAAAAGATTCACACCTGAGTGTATATATGAACCCACACCCCCACTGCGATGCAACACTTTTTCAAGCAACACAGAAAAGGAAATACATAAAAAAAAAAGAGAACCATCGACATCAGACACTACAAATAATAAAAGTATGGGTGCCCATTATTTCTTCCATTATAAATTAATGTGTTGTCATTTTCGTAACCTTGAAAACATTAAGACAAGACAATAGCGTTTTACAAAAAAGTGTAATGATCTAGGTAAATTACGCAATATGTTCTTAAAAAGGGTAATCTTAATTTAATGCTTATATATTTTAGAAAAAGAAAGTGCAGTTTTATATGTAAATATAAAAACGGAAACAGAAAATTTCACTAAAATTGAAAAAATTTTGTAGAAACAAAATAACGTGTTAGTCAGACATACAATTTTATTAGACAGACTAATAACACAAGCATTTCCTCAGAAAATAAATTTAAAGATATTTCCATTGAAAAACATTGAAGAACTTGAGGCGATGGGAGCCAGTTTAATACCACGGAAAAAGAACTGGTATAAGCTAGACTTCCTAGAAGTAATAATTTTTAATAAAAATGATTATTCTTATTTGTACTTATATTAAGAAAATTATAGGGACTTCCCGAGTACCCACATGTGTAAAACTATTTTTTGATGAAAGCTTTATTTTAAAGGTAAATTGGGATGGATTACAGAAGAAAATACTAGTGAAAAATTACCGACATTTAGCACTTTTGTTTATGGTAAAATAGCTACCTTTCCGTTTTATTCAATAAAAAAATCTGAAAAATTTATCAATATGATTTGTATGGGGTTCCGTTAGCAGATCCTTGTAGTGAACCGATTGGTTAACTGTTAGTTGTTGGAACATCGTTTCGTCCATCTTCTCATAAGCCTTCCAACAATCACTTATTATTGTTGAGCCAGGAAAAATCTTGGCTTCTAAGTGGCAGCATCACGATTTTCCACGGGAATCAAAAAACGTATTCCGTTTCCCTGCAGACACCACCAAACACCCACTGCCCTTCTAAATGATGACCCTTGTTGTACTTACTTTTTCCAAATTTAGATTCATCAATCTCTACAGTCTTTTTCGGACCTCAGATAGCTTTTCTCTCCCTCAAGCAAAAGTCGATAACCACTTCCCTACAAAAGGAATTCCAGTCCACGGCAGTTGACTTACATACTTCCGCTTGTATTAGTAGTACCTGCAACTCCACATGCACACACCCTAGATCAACAAATATTATTATCTGAAAAAATAAAACTCAGTACGGGCTCAACGAAAATTTTAACACTAAAATCATCTTACCTGCGCAATACTAATTTTAGATTTACCAAGGAATGTGTTGGTGCGGATACTTCGATTAAACGTTTTTCTTTTTATTTGTGGAAATTTTGTTGTAACATCGCCAAAAATATCCATCCTCAAATCTTTCATTTGCCACCAACTTCGTAAAGCCGCCACAATCCGGGCATTTCAACTCCCCTTCTATGGCACAAATACCCATTCCTGCATTTTCTCTACAGCCTTCTTCTTATCGCTGCAAATTCTAGAAATAGCTTAAATATTCAGACGCATAATTTCCGTCTGTGACGCACGAAAAGAAAAGCCTTGTAGAGTGAAATGGATTGAACACCCACGCATAATTGGTTGAGAAATTTATTATCTACAGATAGAATAATCATTGATGAATCATGGATGAATACGGGAAAAAACGATGGACCTA
This sequence comes from Dioctria rufipes, assembly GCA_963924295.1. NCBI lineage: Eukaryota > Metazoa > Arthropoda > Insecta > Diptera > Asilidae > Dioctria > Dioctria rufipes. Next base: position 282,156,715 of record OZ002740.1, on the reverse strand, counting down.
AAAGAGACCCTTGGGTAATGCCACAGAAAAGCGGCTGTAAATCAGAAAGATGATCGTTGACTCGCACTTATCAGCAAGTAGCAACCCGCCTAAGATGATTTGTGTCAACTGGGTGACAAAAAAAAAAACCGGTAAAATATTTAAAGTTTGTTGCGGAGCATAGAGCGATTTACAAAGTCAAAAGCTTTTGTAAAGTCAAGTAAAACTAGAATTGCAATCTGTTATTGTCGAAGATGCACAAGGCAGCATGGTGCCTCCTGTGATTTCCACTAGGGAAAAAAAAAATTAAAGTAAATTGCAAAAAAAAATATTAAAGCAAATTGCAAAAAAAATATTATTAAAGTAAAGTGCAAAAAACTCCTTTAAATGTTGTATATAAGGGCAGTACAGAGTCCCTGCAGCCTTGAAAAACTCTATCGTAGGATCTAGACTGTTCCTTTTACAGTAATTGAGGAAAATGAATTTGGACAAATACCCAACAAAAAAGTCTTTTCCGCGGTTATGAAGGGGCAGTCTGCACTTTACACGCCTCCAGCGCCCTTCGATATGATTTGTATGGGGTTCCGTTAGCAGATCCTCTTAGTTAACCGAGTGGTTAACTGTTAGGTGTTGGAACATCGTTTCGTCCATCTTCTCATATGCCTTCCAACAATCACTCATGATTGTTGAGCCAGGAAGATTCTTGGCTTCAACTGGCGGATTCAAAGTGGCAACATCAAGATGTTCCACGGGAACCAAAAAAAGTCAACCGTTTCCCTGCAGACACCACCAAACACCCACTGCCCTTCTACATGATGACCCTTGTTGTACTTACTTTTCCAAATTTAGATTCATCAATCTCTACAGTCTTGTTCGGACCTCAGATAGCTCTTCCTTCCCTCAAGCAATAGTCGATATCCACTTCCCTACAAAACGAATTCCAGTCCACGGCAGCTGACTTACATACTTCCGCCTGTATTTGTAGTACCTGCAACTCCACATTCATACATCCGAGATTAACAAATATCATTATGTATAAAAAACTCAATACGGGCTCAACGAAATTTTTAACAATTAAATCATCTTACCTGCGCAATACTAATTCCTAGATTTACCAACGAATGTGTTGGTGCGGATACTTTGCTCCTTCTTACATAAAACTGTTTTCTTTTTATTTGTGGAAATTTTGTTGTAACATCGCCAAAAGTATCCATCCTCAAATCTTTCATTGCCATCAACTTCATAAAGCCGCCACAATCCGGGCATTTCAACTCCCCTTCTGTGGCACAAATACCCATTCCTGCATTTTCTCTACAGCCTCCTTCTTATCGCTGGAAATGCTAGAAATAGCTCTAATATTCCAGCGCATAATTTCCGTCTGTGATGCTCGGCAAACAAAATCTTGTAGAGTGAAATGGATTGAACACCCACGCATAATTTTTTGAGAAATTTATTATTTACAGACGGAATAATCATCGATGAATCATTGATGAATAAGGCAAAAAACGATGGACCCAATAGCGACCCTTGGGGAATGCCACAGAAAAGCGGCTGTAAATCAGAAAGATGATCGTAGACTCGCACTTATCAGCAAGTATCAACCCGCCTAAGAAGCTCGGTATCAATTGGGTGGCACCAAAAGAAAACCGGAAAAATATTTGAAGTTTGTTGAGGAGCATAGAGCGACTTTCACAGTCGAGTAAAACGAGTATTGCCATCTGTTATGGTTGAAGATGCACGAGGCAGCATGGTTCCTCCTGTGACTTCAACTAGGGCAAAAAAATGCAAAACAATATTAAAGTAAATTGCGAAAAAAAATATTAAAATAAATTGCAAAAAACAAATATTATTAAAGTAAAGTGCAAAAAACTCCGTTAAATGTTGTGTGTAAGGACAGTACAGGGTCCCTGAAGTCTTGTAAAACTCTATCGTCGGATCCAGACTGTTCCTTTTACAGTAATTGAGGAAAATGAATTTGGATAAGTATCCAACAAAGAAGTCTTTTCTGCGGCTATAAAGGGGTAGTCTGTATTTGACATGCCTCCAGAGCCCTTCGATCTGATTTGTATGGGTTTCCGTTAGCGGATCCTTGTAGTGAACCGATTGGTTAACTGTTAGGTGTTGGAACATCGTTTCGTCCATCTTCTCATAAGCCTTCCAACAGTCACTTATGATTGTTGAGCCAGGAAAAATCTTGGCTTCAACTAGCGGCTTCTAAGTGGCAGCATCACGATTTTCCACGGGAATCAAAAAAAGTATCCCGTTTCCCTGCAGACACCACCAAACACCCACTGCCCTTCTAAATGATGACCCTTGTTGTACCTACTTTTGCAAAATTTAGATTCATCAATCTCTACAGTCTTGTTCGGACCTCCGCTAGCTATTCCCTCCCTCAAGAAAAAGTCGATAAACACTTCCCTACAAAAGGAATTCCAGTCCACGGCAGTTGACTTAATTTTTGTTAATAAATCTTCTCAAATTATTAAACACCACTTTGATTTATACTATTTTGTCATTGTTTCAGCTGATTTTATTTTTAATAATTGTGAAAACATCTATTTTGCATCTGCAAAAACAAAGACACCCCAAGCCCGTGGTAGGTTTGGCAGGCCATTTAAGGGCATTTTTTTCGAAACATTTAAGCGATATAATTTTTTTATTTCCTAGATTACATAAACAAAATCTCGATAATGACACCAAAATGTATTATATTTTTTGAAAGTTTATATGAAAAAATTGATAAAACCTTCAAAATCTGCCAATGTCACCCAGTTTTATGACTTTTTGAATGAGAAAATGAGAAAATTAATAGCTGTGCTCCATTGGGCTGTGTAAAGTACTCCCAGGAACTTTTACCTACTCGCAACTACTCATGCTCTTGTCCTCGGGTAGATGAACTGAGTAGTTTCGCTAGAATTTTCCGCTAGGTGGATTTCGATGCTAAGTGGTTATTGGAATGTCAGATAGATGAACTTTGAGAAAATGTTTATAAAGAAACTGAGAAAATTATTTAACTCATCTCGAACAGGGGAATTATTCATATTTATATATTACCGTTATAAAAATAAATACGGTAATAACTTTTAATATAATAAATATCGAACAGAGACGAATTTTTATCCTTAAATTTTCTAAGTAATATGTACTGCTCGAGGAAAGCAGCTCGAATATACATACATAGGTCCAGTTTTCATAATTTATTTTCATTTGCCTTTAATGAAATTAATTTGAGTAATATAGTTAATAATCTTAACTATTTTCATCAGAAACTTGCTATAATAAGAAATTTGATATAACAGAAATATAACAGAATTGTCTGAAATTGGAGGTTATGTTTTACTCTTGACAACACAAACTTCCGTTCCATTCGGAAAGTGCTCGCGAGTACTTTACACAGCCCAATGGAACACAGCTATTGTGCCTGAAAGAAGGAACTGAAGAAATATATGAGAAATGTAGTCACTGCGAAGGGTAGACCACTCGATAATACTCTCGGAGAGACCACTTTTCCGCTCGCGATTGTGCGAAATTGGTGCGTTTTTGAAAATGACTTTCTACGAGAAAAATGTTTACAACCGAGCACTGATATCCCTGAAAGAAAGAACGGAAAAAAATATTCGCGAAATATAGAACGGGGAAGAGAACACCACTCGATAGAAATTTTGGCGAGACCACTTCTTTCCGCTCGTGATTGTGCGAAATTGGTGCGTCATGGCAAATGACTTTCTATGACAAAAATGTTAACAACAGAGCACTAATGTCCCTGAAAACAAGAACGGAAGAAATATATGCGAAATGTAGTAACTGTGTGTATGTGATGCAAGTGTATGAAAATGGGCTTTCCGGCGACAAAAAAGTCGCTGAATCATGAAAAGAGTACACCACTCGATAGTAATCGGCGAGACCACTTTTTCCGCTCGTGATTGTGCGAAATTGGTGTGTCGTAGATAATGACGTCCTATGATAAAAATGTTCACAACAGAGCACTAATGTCCCTGAAAGAAAAAACGGAAGAATTATATGCGAAATGTAATAACTGAGGAGAGAACATCACCCAATAGTACTTTCGGCGAGACCACTTCTTTCCGTTCGTGATTGTGCGAAATTGGTGCGTCGTGGAAAATGACTAACTATGAGAAAATTGTTCACAACAGCGCACTTTTGTCTCTGAAAAAAAAGGACGGAAAAATTTATGCGAAATGTATTAACTGAGGTGTATATGTGACCAGAGTGCATTAAAATGGGTTTTGGGCAAAAACGTCCGGAGAAAGTTTTCTGAATCATGAAAACAGTACACCACTCAATAGTACTCTCGGCGATATTTTTTTGCTGATTTTGCAATCATATTTATTCGAGGAGTTTGCATTATTTTCTATAGAACGGAATTTCCCGATTTTTAAAACCTGTTTAGCCGATTTTAGCCAATTTTCTAGATATATACATATAACCGATTTAAGCAAGAAATTAATGGGAGCACTGCTGCTGGATGAGTAAAAGATTAGTGTTATGCTCCTGTTCTCACATTTGCACCCAAACAACATTCAGATCCGTGTTGCCAGGGTTGAGGTAATTACCGCATGTAATTTATTTACGGTAATTTAAGCAGTAGAAGATATAATATTAATTTATAAAAATAGTTAAGTACATTAATAACAAAACTCGAAGGAAAAATTATGTTTTTTGTTTTTTCATATTGTAATTAATTTTACAACGGCTTGCTTCGCCATGCTGCGGCGTCGTGGCTAGTGGCCACCGACATGGCTTTTGCACGATTTTTGGTTTCCATTTATTCGTAAATAAATTTTTCAAAAATCTAGTTACCCAAATTTTTTGAATTAACACGAAAGTTTTGTCAATTTTAATATGTAATTGGCAGTACATGTATATTATAATAATTGAAATTAAAATTCAAATGTAAAGCGATTATTGAAAATTCAAATTACGAATGAATGATCATAGGTTTTTCCCATTTGTCTATGGTATAGGGAATTCGAGTAAACAATGACATTTCTATAGGAATTTTACCGCTGGTAAAAATCCAAAGTCATATTTATACTGAAGTCTTTACTAGTACCGTACGGTGTTCACTACACTAGTGAAATTAGCTATTTTTTGTATTGTAAAATAGATGGCTAATTTTAACCCTCCACTCATTTTACTAACAATTTTAATGTGCTTGTAAAATTTTGACGTTTTTGGTTCTAATTTAAACTCTAGGTTTATTTTTTACCAACCCTGGAGTAAGTTGTACGTAAATAAATGTTGGGTACAGCAATTGAGGTTAAAAAGTACAATTCTGGAATACGGTCAATTTTATAATTGTACAAAAGTTACAATAGTTTAAAAATTTCATTTAGTTTTTCCCATGAATTTCCTTGACAGCGTCGATGATACTACCGGTTTGGAGTATGTAGAAGCGGAGTTTGTGACCACCAGAGCAATACTGCGTCAAAATCTAGTGTTGAGTTACAAAGCTTTTTCACTGATTTCGCAATCAGAAATACCTTTCCAGCAGCAGAAGTAATGGATACTTTCGGTGAACATACCAGAAATAACACCTACATATGTGAGATATCCTTCATTGAACCGAAAACTTATTATGTTTTTTTTTCCTTTTTTGGTTGTTATAACCAACCCAACAGCGCAGAATTGCGTAATATAAGGATACTCTTGTTGCAAGTGCTTCTACCGCAGATATGTAATATCCAGATTTGGAAACTAATTTAAAAAAAAAATCGGCTTCTTATGAGCCAGCCATAATGTATAAATCAGCTAGCCTTAGCGTTTAGCAAAAGCAAAATCTCTGAGCATTGACCAGCCCACAGGCCACCCGAACAGTTTCGTTTCAGCCTGCGCTTGAAAAGAAGAAGAAATTTTGAAATCTATAGAAGTTTAGTCAAGATATTCAAAAGTCTTAACAAATATTTTAACCAAAAATAATGTGCAAGAAACCTTGAAGATGTAGCTAAATACGGGGTATGAACTGACAATCCTATCTCCATCACTATATCAGGGTATTACCATAGAGAAAACAGCATCAGAGTAGAAAACCTTATGTTGAGAATTTTGCCACAGAGCTTTGGCCCCTAATACCCCTAATCTACTTCTAATAGCACATTTCTAGTTTGAAAGCAACAAAGCCAGAGCTCATTCGATGGTGTTAAGCGATCAGTAGTCAGTACACACAATATAATACCATCGGCCGGCCTACATCGAACAGCATAAAGTCGACTTCGCTGAGATGTATGCATGCACACTGCACTGTGTGTGACATGTATACGAGCCGGGCAGAGTAAAGTGACAAAATCATCACAGTCAATTCAAAGCTCTTTTAAAGTGAGCTTATAAAATCGAGGGAATATTGCTGCTATATATTTTCCAACTCCGTTATTGCTTTTCTATGGTATTACTTATCTGTGCTTCTACTATTTCGAAAAATATTTCCGAGTTTCTGACTTCACGGAAGCACATATCTTCAGCTCCGCCGGTGCCACTACCGTGTGAACCTAAACATTTTCCAATGTTGGCCAATTTAGACCGCATATGCTCCAAAAACTTCCCGAGGATAAGGTGGCAGAACTCAATATGACATACACCCAGCTTTCATATGACGAAATAAGGAATGTACAGTAGAGTAAGTTAAAATATCATTAAATCTTTTATCTAAATTTGTTTCTAAGCATTAGTTAGATTGATACGTCACTATGAAAAGCTCCACATCGTTAACAATATAAAGTACAGAAATTATTAAGATTTTAGTTTTTATTGATTTCTTCCAAAATAATAGGGAAGCAGTGCATGAATTAACATATTCTTTGATATGATCCCCGAAATGATTTCAAAATTGGTTTGGCGATCAGTAGTTTTTTTTTATATTGACAGCATATAACGAATCAGTGGGATTTTTTCCGGCATTTACCCTCGGTTAAATGTCCATATTTGTGGTACTAATCAGCATAGCTTCTTTGCAGTAATTGGCCTCGCTGGTGCGTAAAAGATAGTTGTGTAAATGACAGCATGCAGCAATAGTCTTTTGTGCACGATCTAGACCACAGAACATTATTGTAGCCAGGTAGAGAAACTTGGGGCATAAAATACCTATAGCACTTTCAACACATCGTCTTGTTCTTCTAAGACGAGACGATAATTAAAAATTCTTTCTTCATCGGTTAGGTGTTGTGGTTTTCTTGGCGTATATGGTTGGCTTTTTTTCAAATGAAAAGCATCATTGGCATCCCCCTCGCTCCAGTGAGCCCGACATCAAGAGTTATAAATCGGTAGGTAGCATTACTTGCCGCCATAAAAACAATACTGTGAAATTCCTATTACAAAAAGAAAATTTAGTAGAGCTGTATGATATAAAACTATGAACTAATTTGTACTCACTTTGTAATTATAGAAAAGCGTACTAGAATTTCCTGGACACTTAATGGCGACATGTTTTCCATCGATTGCTCCATCATAATTCGAAAAGTTCCATGTTGAACTAAAGTGGTTGGCAATCCTGGCAAATGACGACTTATCTATTGGTGGAAACTCGCTCTCCAATGCTGTATAAATGCGCAACCGTCATCTAGAGCCGCCCCAAAACGTGTTTGCTTATCAGGTAGACTGGCGATACATGCCCCCACTGCCTCTTCGCTCCAAATATGTATAGAAAATTACATGAACAATTTTTAAACTAATGGTTTTTAAGCTCGTACTTCAATACAATTGCTAGTTTTGCTGAAATATGTACTACTACCAACTCAACCAAATCATCAAAAATGGAAGGCTGCATGCGGAAGTTATGTTTGAAGACCTTCGGAATGCGATACATATTCTCGAACTAAATTATGTGATAAGAAATTTAGTAAAATTACTAAATTCAAATTGTAATATTTACGTCGGTATTAAAGCGCCATTTTTCATTGCCCTTTTTCTTGCTATTGCTTGCTTCCACAAAATCTGTTCGCTTAAACCTGCCACAGCAGCAACGCGTAGTCGATTTAATTCCATTATAATCATTTAAAGCGTTTTCCTATTTTGACTACTGTCACTTCGTTTTATCCACATAAAACGTACGTCAACCTTTTACAAGCATTCAAATACTACTTTTTGAACACGGCGTTAAATTTTTCAATACCCGAACTGTGTACTAGGCTTATAAGTCTGTCATTCTATTGTGATTGTTGTTTCATTGGAATTAAGTTGTGGATGTGGAAAAATATTTATTGCGTTCTTTATTAAAATTTATCAAAAATAATAACTAGATACGCCGATTAAACTAAAAGAGTGCTTGTCTATGCAATTAGAAGCAATGCTATTAGTTATTACAAATTGTTAAGGAAATAAGAAGAGAGGAATGTGTGAAAAATTACAAATAAAATAGGGGAATTACCGAGAATTAAATTAGAAGAAAAGAATTGGCCAACAATTTAGGAACAGCTGGCTTAAAAATCCAAGTTTTAATAAAAGGCTGTGTGCATGTGTCTGCAAAAGGTGATATATTTGAGGATAAATATGATTTATGCATTGTGGAATTTGTGTCTGAATTAAGCATTATCAAACGACACGAGAACACAAACAGGCATAAGTTTAAAGCAGGAGTCGCATAGAAAATTACAAATTTTCTTCTTCCATAAAATAGCGTACATGAGCGTAAACAACAATGGAGCGCGAAAAGGGCCCGATCTTACTAAGGGGCTTTTAAGAGATTTCTTAACCTGTTATAATTAGCAATTAAGAGATTTTATTAGAATTTATATTCTACATATTTTTTTTTGAAAAAACTTTTATTTTAAGAGCTAAGGAGACTCTGGAGATTTTCAACACTCCCTTTTCAGTCATCCCAGCTGTTAAAGAGAATTCATTTTGCAAGAAGGAAAAAGAAGAAGACATTTTTGGCGAGGCAATAATGGCATAGCAAAAGGGCAAACCCACAGGTATGTAGCACGAAGCGCGCGTATTTTGCTACACTTGTGCCCGGACGTATCATCACAATAATTTTGGTACGCTGTAGTTCTTATCGCTGTCAATTGTCTGCGTCTTTAATCAAGTTACCATTATTGATTATTTAATGATAAATTCACAGCACGTAATGATAATTGAATTATTATTTTATCACCTAAAACACGTATAGAATTCAACAGCTGTTATTACGTCCAACAGGATTTTCATATAACCCAGTAACAAACAAATTAGTAATCGCAAAGCTATGTCATTTCAATCACTTTAAAGGCAAACAATTTTGCCATTCTGAAATTCATTATGACTATAGACTTAGAAATAGCAAGCGGATCCCAGTCGTCCTCAGAACTATCCTCTGTGTACGGCTCATATTGTATAATTATTTTATATATCACAAACTTATTTACTTGCTTTATAACATTTTCAACCAAAATTTCAATTTTAGCTACACAATAGTTAAGAGATCAGCTGACTTCTGACATCTCTTAACTCTTTAGAATACCAATGTCTGCTAACGGGCTTTGGCAGCCGAGTTAAGAGAATAAGAGCTTTTATCACTTACGTAGAATCTGGCGGTCTGCTCCTTTTTAGTTGAACACAGTATTTCATTTTAAAAAGTTTTTTCCAAGATTGGAAAGTTTTTTCAGATTTTGAAAAGAAGATAAGAGAATCTTGTGGTTGTAAGTTTAGTATTTCAGTTAGCTGATGAGACGACTGATATCTAAAAAAAAATTATGTTTCATAGTGCGATATTTCGAGAGTACCATGGGAAATATTATTATTAACTTATTTGCCAAGCAATCCTGAAGAAGCAGATATATAAATTTTATTTTAAAAATTTTATTCAATCGCGGTCACTTTAGCATGGCGACTTGTAAAGTCTGCTCTTCTAAAAAACCAGAAGATATGATTGCATCTGATGGTATATGTGGTAAATCTTTTCACGCTTCTTGCTTGAAACGGAGCTCGAGACCACCTACTTCTGTACCTACTACTTGCAGCGAATGCTCGGATATAAAGCCCTGCCACACTTTAAGGGTTTTAAAAAGTTTTACCGAACGTCTTGACTCTCTTCTGTTCAGTCCCTCATTGCGGATAAATTTAATAGCTTATCTATGAACTGGACTGGTCTTGAAGTATTTTCCGAAGACCTTAATAGCTTAAATGGTAAAATTAACAGGCCTCTTAATCTTGTTGATGAACTAAGTATGAATTCAAATAAATTCCTCGCAAAGGCACATAACCTATCTTTAAAGGTTCTCAATTTGTCTGACTGTCTAGTTGATATTCATGCATTGTTTTCCAGAGATGATCTCTCCGTCTGTCCCTCAGAATTTAAACAATATGCTACTCTTTGATAACTGAAAGACGTTCGGCGTAGCTTAAGGCGATTTAAATGCGATATCGAATCTTGATCATATACGGTTTCCGAGAACTCAAGGCTAATCAGCGCCATGGCAACTGACGTCAGGAAGTTGACTCCAAGGGATAAAGAATCATCTGACTCCTAACCATTACCTATCGTGCAGCAGTGATTGGACTCTAACTCTCCTGTAACTGATGCTCATAGTAGTAAACCAGAACCGTCGCAAACGCCACCATAATCCCAATAAGGCGATTCGCTCAAACCAGCACTCTGTTCAATCTACAGCACACTGTGATCCAGTTAACATCACATATGTTCCTACAATAACGAATGATAATGCATCTGTGTCTTCTTTAGGAAATGGTATTGCGTCCCTTTGAGAACGGTACCAAAACCTTCGTGTGTTTTCGTCACCCGTTTCTCTCCACAAACGTCGTGCGAGGACATCTTGAAGTATTTTAAGTCAAAAATATCGCAACGGATGTTATTTCTTGTCGAAAAATTAGTAAAAGCTCTAAACTGGTCGTCTCCTTTATTTTAACTGTCTCAGCGGATGTACAGGACAGGTTAATGGATCCCGCATTTTAGCCCTCTGGCGCTTTTACTGAACTATTCGTACCGTCTGGGCGCAAACTTAGTAATACACTTAAAATAAATAGTAATATCTAAAAAAACTCAAATCGCTCTCCCTGAAGCTCGCGGCGGTTGCGTACTCCTCGCTTGTAAAAACCACATTAATTGCATTCAAATTGAGCTTCCCATTGAGCTTCATAAAACGTTAGTATCGAGAGGTCTCGAATCCTACCATAACACAAACGACTTGCTTTGTAAGACCACTTCTTGAATACGCTAGTCAGGTCTGGTTTCCATTTTACGGTACACACATCGACCGTATCGAGTCTGTGCAACGGAACTTCCTACGATTTGCTCTCAGGCACCTACCCTGGAATAATTCATTAATTCTTCCACCCAATGAGGATCGCTTGAAGCACCCGCTTGAGAAAAGTCGCATGGTTGTCGATGTAACTTTTGTGCATCAGCTCTTAAACGCGAATAGTGACTCCCCGTTGTTGCTTTACAAAATTTCTTTTCGTGATAGTAGGCACAAATTGAGAAATGCTACCCCTATTGCATGTTAACTCCTCAAGGTTTAAGTTTAGCATGTATGAACCTATTAATCGCATGTGCATTACTGTTCAAAATATGGCTCAGAATTTTGTTGTTGACGTTTCTAAGCATATAATATTTAATATGTTTTGTATTGTTTTGTTGTGCATTGCATGTAATTTTATCCGGTGTTTGGCTTATGTTTATTTTAACATACTAATACTAACACCGACTAAATGATGAAACGCTTGTATTGTTGACCGCTTATTTATTAAACGTGTCCATGCAGCGAGCTTGTGTTATGCTGGCTCTAATAGATTGGATAATACCAAAATTTAATGCTGTTAACGCCTACTTTCAGGCATCTAAAATTGTTATAACAGAAGTGTATCGGAAACTATGTACTATGTATATAGAAACTTTGCAATATTATATAAATCGAACATATATGCATTCTTCAAAAATTGAACAGCTAGATTTAAGTAAAAATATCAATTATTTACCTATAGAAAAAATTTATTTACCCCTTTCTGTTTCCCAACAGTTAGATGATTAAAGAATTTACAAAGCAACTTCAATTTTAAGCAATTGTGTAGAATTTTACCGCATAGCTTGTGAACAAATTAAAAATCGCGTTGATTTTGACAATCCGAAATTAAAACACATATACAATATATTATAGTATTAACGCTCCACTCACTAGTTCGCCTATAACTAGAATGACAAAACCAGAAGCTCAATCTAAGTTTTCTTCCTCAAACAAGCTAGCCTAGTTCAGGTCAGTGCTAATTATGTACTCGGGTGGATTTTTCTGGAGTTTTGAATAATGCCATTTTCTGTGTACCTTATTAAGTATGATCATTTGATTGCCTAGGTTATGCTTTTATTACATTTTGCCTGCCTTCAATCGTTGAATGAATAATTTGTACCGTATCTGGCGATGTATTCATTTCAGGCAATAAATGTGAAATATCTTTTGAGAGGTTATGAATCCTACAATATATTAAATTAGCAGTTGATTTAAAACACGAGAAGCCTATCCAACGGTCTTTGAATGACAAAAATGTGCGCCAAGACTTCCTGAAGGAAATCACTAACAAGATTTGAATGACGAATGGCACAAACAACCTCAATATTCATTACCGAAACAGCTATAGGCAAATATTAAATTTTTTTTAGAAAAAATTTCGTTTGTTCTTAAGCAGTGGTCAGTATGCGTCGATTTAGAGATGGTGAATTTTTTATTAGGTTAGCAAAGTGGATACACCTCTGTCTTTGGGACAGGCGTGCAAAAGAACAACACTGCAGTGGAAAGGAATGGCTACTGGGAGAAAGTGTAATGGTGGGAAAAGCTAACATTATTCATGAGCCATTGATATACCAGAAAAAATCCTTCTCCAACACTTCATATTAAGCTTCTTGGGCTAATTAAACAGTTCGTCTAAGCCTTAAATAAAAGTGGCGATTGCTTTAAATATATTTGTGATACATTTCGTAGCCTTAGTATGGAAAAATTAAAAGCAAGCATGTTTGATGGTCCACAAAATAACCTTATAAACAACTGTAATTTTACAGAACACATGATTCAGGTAGAATCTGATGCCTGGACAAGCTTTGTATCCGTTATCAAAAATTTTTACGGGAACCAAAAAGCAGGGGAATATCCCGAAATAGTTGCCAAAATGCTTGAAAATTTTGAAAAATTCGGAGCTAATATGAGTGTCAAACTACATTTTTAAATAGCCATTTCGACAAATTCCCTGATAACTTGGCGATTACAATGCGAAGCGAGGAGAGCGGCTCCACCAAGATATGACGCTAATGGTTGAAAGGTACCAAGGGTGGTGGGATGGTCATATGATGGCGGACTATTGCTGGACTTTACAAAGCGACTGCCATGGCCATAAACAAAGTAGATTGTCATATAGAAAACATTTTTCTTAATTATTTTGGTATTTTCTATTTTCATTTAATTTATTCTATATAAAACATATTTATAACGCAATTTTTATTCGAAAAGAAAGGTCCAAATATATATTTCATTTATTTTTTATATCATTATGTTATTATAATAAGTATGTGGTTGTTATCTCAAAGACTAGAGTTAATTTAGCAAATTTGATATTACTGTCGTATTTAGCGGACTAAAATTCCTATAAAACGACTGTCAAACCCCGTGCCGCAGAATCACTGTTCTCCAAGTGTAATAGATGAAGAAAACCGACTAGAATTTACAAATTTCTCGCAATTTGCGTTAAATTTACTTTTACTTCTACTTTCAAAATCTGATTGCGAACGCCTTTTTTCGAAAGTCTGCTTACTGAAAACAAAAACATTGCAATAAATTTCAAAATGAAACAATGAACGGAGTTTTTCTTTCCGGGAAGGTGATTATAAAGCGTGATAAGTGGGGAGAATCACGGCATGCATCCGCTTCAACTGGCAGTCCAATCTCATTTCATCTCCAAAACTCTCCGTAGTTAAGGGTTAACTTGTTATATTGACAATACGGATTTGTGCTAAATGTTTTGGAATGGTGTATGTGTGTGTAACGGAATAAGAGCACTGGAGTATCAGTTTATATTCATTTTTTATTAGAAGTATGCTACTTAAAACTAACAACAATTTTGACAACAAAATTTTTCGTGTAATTAAATTATTAAATTATTAATTAAATTGCAAATAACGCAAGTAATTTCATTTTAAATTTTATGAAAAAAAAAAACTATGATTAGATTTAAATTAATGTCAAGCAAAATTATATAATTAGATTTCATTCAAATTCAATAAACTACAATTAAATTTATTTTAGATTTCCAGTAACTTACCAAGGTTAATCTAATTTTCAAAAGGCATGAAAAGGCTACAAAATATTACAGTAATTGATCTAGAGCTTGATAAATGGATTTTATTCAAATTGCATGTAAAATTGCACTGCTGCTCACGCATATAGCAATTTTGTTGTATATTTCTCCAATCACGTTATCACACAAAAAAATATAAAAAATGATAAAATCAAAGAATTAGTAAAAAAAAACAAAATGTCATCAAAAGTTATAAAAGCGATAAATCAAAAATTGAAAATAATACATTAAAAGAAATTACATATAAAAGTGCACTGTCCCACCTTGGGCATTTAGCAATTCGATTATAAGTTTTATTAAAATTTTCCACCTGGAGCAAAACTTTTTTTACTGGAACAATTTATTTCTGCTTCCCTGGTTAAGAGATACTTGGGGCCCGATACCTTGTCGCTAGCCCTTTGTATAGACCGTTAGCAGCCATTTTTTATCAAAATGTATACCGGTATCCACAATTTCTCAATAAGTTTTACCAGACCCATAACACAATTATTTCCACGTTATTCTATTTTATATTTTTTCATCATCCGACGTCAGAACTTTAATTTTCATATAAAATTCTTCAATTAATTCTTATAAATTCAATACTATCCATAACATGGCGACCAATGCATTCCGCAACATAATTTTATAAAGCTGTCTTGTGGAACGTAATTTTCGTCTTGTCTGTTTGTCACATTCCTTCTCTTTTCTTCCTATTATGGGAATTTAAAATATTTAAAATCCGAAATATATTTTTAATTGGTCGATTTACCTGCTTTGCATTCAGGTGTCACACACCGATGTGCTTCGAAGGGTAAAAATAGGGATACATACCGCACACCATTTTGTGAACTGAACGGTTGGTGTGCACTTCGATCCAAAATGTCACATTTGGAAGTTGTCAGTTTAATTTAAAGTAAACCAGTTGTAAATAAAAAATGGAAATGGATAACAACATTGCATAGTTCGGTGCAATTGAAACGTCAAATGAGTTTTTGAAAAGAATTGCCTCTTTCAGACATGGTAATAATTACGAACTCATTCATGTAAATAATTAATTTGTAAAATTACAAAAGCATCTTCTATTCAACTGGAGGAGTGTGATGATAATGATGGTATTATAAGAGCAGGAATGGATTTTTTACAAAGAACTGAACCCAATAGGATAGAGAATTGTGTGGAAAAAATTGTAAACAAGTATTCCAAAACCTAGAATTCCAACGCAATTTCTGAGTGTCGAGCGCGGCTTATGAGTTTTTGCTTGAGAAATTATTGTATCATTTCCTGCTCGAAGAAGTTAAAAGTATTGTCAATGCGGAAAAACAGCTTCTTGCATTTACTTGGTTGTTGGCTACTCCTGAATTGTAAAGGTAATAAAACTTTAGACATATCTATAGAATATTGTTTTACATCGTCAATGTACTTATAGGTCGGTTGGAGAAAGATTTGATTTAGCCAAATCAATTTTGTCGGCCTGTTTTTGGAGAATCATAAATTTTCTGAATAAAATAGCAAGCGAAATAAGTAAATTTCATCAACAGCAGAGAAAGAACAAATAAAGGCTCGAGTCTTTAAATATGATTGGAGCAATTGATGGATGCTACATACCTGCAAAAGTACCACGTCAGCAAAAAGCATATACGTATACGAACAGGAAATCCTTCACTTCTGTATCACTTCAAGCTGTTGGCGATCACAAAACGAAGTACTTGGATTGGTTCATTGGATTCCCAAGCTCCGTCCATGATTGCAGACTTTTTAAAAACTCTAATTTGTATAAATTTGTCACAGTAAACCGGGGTAGCTATTTTTCAACAAGGAAAAAAATCTTGGTGATAAGGCTTACCATTTTCTGACATGGTGCGCTCCTCCTTATATAAATCGTAATAGACTTACAGACAAACAGAAATATTCCAACATGAAACATGCTTCCTCTGGTGTAGTAATAGAGAGAAGGTTTGTTCTTCTGTTTGGACGATTCCGCAGATTAAGGTACACCGACATGAATTTAACAGAGCAAATTCCACCAACAATTTTGGGAGCCCGCGTTTTGCCTAATGTGTACTTAAGCTTCCATGACAGCAATATTGGGGAATATTTTGTTGATGTTGAGAGCTATGCACGTGAAAATGTCTCAAGTGATGATGAGTACCCAGAAAGTATGGAAACTCAACAAACAGGGTTAACGGAAAGAAATTCAATGACCAATTATCTTTGGGCTAGAAGGAACAAATAAATTGAAATGTACATTTAGTACATGTTTATGTATAAATAAGATAAACGATTTTTTTGAAAACTTTAAAAAAAATATTCATTGTAGGCCTGTCTTACATATAAAAAGCACGCGACGCAGCAAATTACCCTGTACACAGTATGAGTAGGTCACCCTTGCCCAACACACAAAATGCATCGAACTAAACAAATGAAATTAGTAGTAACCGTGATCGGCTTAAGTGGCGCACAATTAACAAACGGTTAAGTAATACCGCATACCGACGATTATTATTAGGGCTTTGAAATAAGGAATATTATCAAATAACTGTTACGTATAAGCATAGATGGCACAAGAACTAGATGTCGCATACAGTACCAAAAAAGTATACAAAATTTATATGGCTGGGTGGTCCATTCCGGAATGGACCACAAGATTTAAAATGATGTATGCGTCGAGTGTTTCATATTTTTTCGTATCTGAAGTATTGAGGAGGTCGGTTAAATGTTTACAAAACTGCTATTATAAAAATATTTGCTTTTGGCATGCTCTAAAATATGTTATGGTCCATTCCAGAATACACTACCCATTTCACAATCTGTATACTCTGTTTTAGTATGCCATGCGACATCTAGTTCTTGTGCCATCTATGGTATAAGGTAGTTGTAAGCAGATATAGAATTATATAAATAAGCAAAGCTCAGTGATTAAAGAGATTACTGAAATCCGATCCTGGAGTTATTATTTTGTGGAATTGAGCTATACTAGCTACTCCCAATCTAACCACAAGAGTTGAACTTCTTAAGTTACTCCAGATCTTACTTAGGAGTTAAGCCCAATCGAGCTACTAGTAGTTTGACGAGGTCATCGAGGAGTTGAGCTAATTCAGCTATTCCCCCATCTGTGGCACGGTATACATACCTATAGCATGTCACCGCTGTGGTATTATCGTTATATTATAATATTAGCGTATTGGTAACAATAACTATTTGCAAATAGTACATGGCGACCGTGAAGCTGCAATTTAATACCTACTACAGTGTATTCTTATAATTCAATGTAATTCATTGTTCTAATAACTTTTTGTTTTTCAGGTTGATATTATTAATTTAATTGTACCTAACCAGGTACTCAGGTAAGCATCGTATCGTACCATTTGAGTATACATAGTTTTTAATTGTTTTTTTTTTCGTGTTCAGATCCGGAGATGATCATAAGCATTGCACCTTCCTAGATACAATTATTTTATTATTTACTAACTTACACTTATTACATAATTATTTATTACCACCGCAAAATGAAACTATTGGCATCAATTAGGATTAAAGGTCTACCTTTGTTCTACAAGACTAACATCGCAATCCAGGTATACAATAAATTGGTTATACCATAAAATGGTTTAAATAAAAATCTTTTCAAAACAGATGTCTCCTAATTAAATTGGAATAACAAAATGACAAGACAAGACAGATTGTTGTTGTTTTGGTCATTTAGATGAAAGTAGAAAATAAATTGCCCTGACCTTGAGGATCAGTTTTCGTTTTGCCGACAATAAGTCCTACCCTCCTATTGCTATTCCCTCTGTTTTCAATTTCCACTAGAAAGTCTCGAGAAGAAAATTTTATATAAGATGCGCCCTATTTATAGTAATACGTTCTTAGCCCGTATGTACTTAGATGATGGGCTCCCGCTTCTATTTAATTTTCACTTCTTTCGAACAAACATCACTTTTAGTTCATTGATTTAAATTAAATTAAATGAATGAGTGCACATTTTTTACAAGCTTTTACACTTTTTAATTCAACCGAGAATCCTGCAAAGAGCTTTTCAGTTGTTAGATTAGGTCCCCTTAATGATCCAAAAGTTTACCAATCAAATACATCACCTGTGAAAATTCTGCTGAAATGAAAACATTGCCACCAAAATTCACTGCATCGCACCACACCAAATCGGAGGATGAGGATGTGTAATTGATAGAGTTCACTATTTTAATTTATGTACTCTATCTATTTATCTAAATCAATTCAGTGATTTTCAATACCACCTGGCTAACATTCACACGATAGATTGGTACACTTCATTAGTGGCCTAATCACAACTCATGCGTTTAGATGTTCGATAGAACGATAGATATACACAGCCCAGGAATTGATGCTAATTTTCCGCATGGCAAAAACCGAGTGCTGTTGATCTTTTTAGCTTTTAACGAGTATTTACTTTGGCAATAAATTTAGTCCTCTTCGAGTATAGACCAGCAGAAGGAGAGCTAAAATGATTTCCATTTATATTTGGGTACAAGTAGACATAAAAGTAATTTAATTTCGGAACTCTTGCTAGGGGGGACTCAAGTGATTTGTCATGTGAGCGACTGTGTCAAATAATTTCACGTTCGCAGAATCGGTTATTCCGTCTAAAAATCTGTAAGGCTGTTTGCTTCCATCCAGAGCCTGAAAGTTTAACTTGGATGTTTGAAGTGGTTGCTCTCGTATTTAATTTGTAATTTAATTCAATTTTAAACTTGCAACAGAATACCCTAGTCAAGGACTGTCTGCAAGTGGATATTGTAAAGTTACCAAGTCATAATGCTTCTTTATTTGAGATGGTTAATTAAAATAGATTAAAACTTTTTGAAGTGTGTTAGTCGCACTTCGCTGTTCATTATATAAAAACAGTTGCGATTGCTTCGTTATTTGTTTGGAACAATGAAAGTAAATTTAGGATTGGACTAAAAATTAATTCATATCAGATTTTCATAGTTTTGAGCTTAAAAATATATTTTAACTTATTCTACCTTGCTAACCCAAGTAACAATTTTAGTTTTAACATAGTCTACATAACGTTTTCTTTTTATTAATTTATTTATTTCTCATTAATTGTAATTAACATAGTTCTTAAGGGGAGGGTCCCATGTTGGGCTTGACTAGAAATGAAAGTGTTGCAAGTCGCAGCTCCAGATGGCCAAGCGAAACCGAAATAATGCATAATATATAATGCATAATGTACAAATCCACCCCCACCCCATATCTCGGTTAAATATTATCCGATTTGCAAAATTCTTTTTGCTAATTGTTTGGTGATTTTTTTCTGATATTTTCCCTCCCCTTCCGATTAAGTTGCGAAATTTAATTTTCGACGGGTAAATTTTCTGTCTGAAAAATTCATTTCGAAACTTTGCTCCACAAATTATCGTTTAATCCAATATTTGAGGATGCACCCTTATCAGAAAATTATCTGTACAAAATTTCAGGAAGATCGGGTGTCATTTACTTATAAAAAAAAATAAATATATAAGAATTTTACGTGCCCACTTTTCGCCATCTACCGGCTATTTCTGCAAAAACCCATGGGCATGGTACTTACAGAATCTAAAACCTACATATCTCCTCTGTCGTTGAAAAGTTACCGGAATGACTTTGGCGGTTTTATTCAAAATCTACAAATATTTGACCGCGACAACTCCCACAAAAATTTGCAAATTTGAGCATTTTTCAAGGGGTAAACCTACAAAAAAATAGCGATTTTCACTTTCACCCGTATCCTGTCATGTGGGTACTTTTTGGAAAGCTCTCGGTGAGTTTGTAACAAAAAATGAGATATATTTGTTTTCCGCTCCACTTTTCGGTAGATTGGACCCAAAAAACCGTTATTTTTGAATTTCGGAATCCACATTTTTCTGATATGGTGCCATTTATCGGCACTTTCCTAAAATATTTTCAACGTGTTATAACAGCTATATTAATCCTTGGGATGTCTGCTATTTTTGTACAATTTATATAATGCTAATGGGATAATCCTTCAAATAGTTACATATACATACATATATCCGGGATATAATAGCCAATCCCCGAATCATGCATTCCTTTATGTCGCGGCGGCATACTTCAAGCAGAATTTCTGTGCAACTTTCTTGGAAAAATCACTTGATTTCCAGGCTCTGCTTTTATTATTTAATGCCTATCTTGAATCGGGGCACCGATTTAGGACAGATCCCTTATTGGTAGTCTGCCTCTTTACCGGCTTGTGCTTGTTAATTGCTATCTTGTCTGGCGACGTATTCATTACAGGCAATAAATGCAAAGAACCTTTGAGAGGTTTTGGATACTGCAGTAGGTACTTCAGTTATAACTAAATTGTCATTCTATAAAATTTATGAATTGTACGAAAATACATCATAAAAGTTGATTGGTATTGATATGCAGCACTAACTTTATAAGAAGGAATTGTAATTGAATCGTACACGAAAACTTCATATTTCGTCAGCCGTTAGGTACAACGCTAGTTAGGTAGCTCACTCGCTTGCTAGCTCTTGACCGAGTTACGTGAATATTGTGAGAATATTGTGGAAAATATCCAGTCGACCTAAAATGTCAAATAGTGAAATTGAACATATTGTTGTGCCTGGAACATCAGCAGAAAAAGAACAGGAGCCAGATGGTGAAAGCCTCCACAGCGAAGCCTCGAAGCAACGATTAAAAACGGCGCTGGAATACAGTCTACATCTTCTGGCCGAAGAAGATCTAATCACATCAGAAAGTTCCGCGGTTATAACCGAAGAACATATACAAATCGGAAGTAAAATACACGAGAGAATATTGGAAGTATTATCAGAGTATACATTTGTTTGCGACGATGAGTTGATTCAGTTCGAAGAGGTCGAGGAAGGAAGTGAATATGTAGAAGTGGAGGGTGTCATTTTGTCAAACGATGACTACGAACCCGATGAAAAGAAAATGAAAGAAAATCCAGAAATCGTTTCACACGATTACAAAATAATGGCAATTAATCTTGCAAAAGCACATCCAAAGTGGAATTTGAAGAGTCTGCAAACAAAAGGAGCATCTCGCTTGAAGCATGTACGTGATTTGAAAAATTGGGAAAAACACATTAAAAAGGGTGGAGCTCGGAAGGATAAATACAACACAATTGATACCTGGACATATGATCGCTTCGGAGAAGCGAGAGTAGGAAACCAACCAGTAATGACAAAAAACTTGCAACAATGGGCACTAGCTGCTGCGAGTCAATTCACAAATTTGGAATTCAAAGCCTCAGAAACGTGGGTCAAAAGATTTAAACGAAGGCATAAGATTCGGCAAAGAAAAGTTACGAAATTTGTATCGGAAAGAGAGACTGCCACTATTGAGGAAACCCTTGCTGCTGCAGAGAAATTTGTAAGACTATACTAATTATCAACTAATGTTTGTAGGTCCACGACTGTGTTATGGCCCAATATACGGAAGATTCTTCCAGCAGCCAAGGGCGCATTTTAGTGAAATAATTAGCAATTGCTAAACAGTAACCTCGCATGGTACTATTCTGCAACTGTCGGTAATTTTGCTGATTAGCTCAAAAGCTGGCTGCGATGAGCGCTTAGTGGAGCAATCGACAATTACAATAATAATTAACCTCGCATGGTAATTATTATGTAAAGCGATTGTTTACTACTGAGCGACTCAGGTGCTGCAACCGGTAGAACAAACGGCAAGGTTGTTGTCGTTTGTTTACATCCGCGTTGTTAAGTAAAGTCTACTTCCGAATATTGGTGCATAAAAGACCAATGACTGGACTGGCGAGTGCCGTAAAGTGTACAGTCTTATCGTGATTAGAGTCGGTTCAGGTTACCTAAGCGCCAGGTAGCTTAGTTATATTGACATTAAGTTAGGTCAGTTCTCGTTTTAATAAAGTATTGTTTTAAATGCAACTCGTGTGTTTTCTTTGGTTTGAAGATTTATCGTTTTATTGATTCGTGAGTTTTATTATTAGGACACGACAACTGCAAGGCCATCTGGGCAGCTGTCTGCTGGTTTTGCCGTTCTAATTTACATGTTAGTTTGTAACCGTATTTTTGATAGTGATTATTTATAATGTTTTTATTTTTTAGGTCTTATTTATAACGCTATGTCGTCTACTTTTCACAATGCTGACAAATATGTACGTCCAGGAAAGTCATTGAGATGGACTGCTAGGTGCAATGTGTTATTCTAGGGAGGTAAACATTTTTCTTTTGTAAATAGCTTTTACATGTGATGCTGTTTCCAATTCTATACTATTTCATAAAACTTGTAATAAATCAACCAACAATAATATGACCGTAAAAATCTTCTTATAGAAATAAAACGGCCCACACTATAAAACCTTATTGGTTTTATCTCGATTAGTCTTTGCATAAAACTGTTAATGAAGAAAAAGCCTTATTTCAAAGCATCAACCTGTCCACATAATGAATAATGTTATTCAATATCATAAAGCTATTCTTTAAACTGTTTTTAAGATAAAAAGACATTGGAAGTCCTATTTCAGCAAACCTTTTAGACTTCAAACTTCAAAATAAAAGTGATCTTTAAATGCATAATTACCCTTATAGAACTAAATAGATTTATATGTTCCTATTTATAATAATTTAATAACATGTTATTTTGTATGTGGAAATATAAGATACTTAAGTGCAGTTTTAACAATTTAATGTAGCAAATTTTACGGCGATTGAAATTTTACAGATTATATCATATAGGATAACTCGAAAAAGAATAATGCGCTTAAAAACTTATTAAAATTAGGAAAAGTTTAGAAATATGTGTAAATTTTTTATTTACAGTGTATTTAATTTTGATATTATTTTAAATATGTTCGGAATTGAAAAAAAGTTTGAAAGTGTTATTTCCCAGTACTAAATTGTCTTAAATTCCTGAAAATAATTAATTTAAAATAATGCATTTTTAGGATAAGATAACAATTTTACATTAACCCGTTTCATCCTAGTGATACGTTTTCGAAACACGACTCTTACGAAATTTACCTGCTTATTTAAAATAATCTTACAGTCATTTCTCCCATCTATTATACACTAGGCAAGCCTACATGTTTATATATGTCACTTAGTTTGGGTAGTTCCCCGATTTACTTTTTTTTCCCCTTTTACTGTGAACCTTCCTAACACTGAAAAGTGGCGTGCATTTATTGTTAACAATTCAGAATTTAGATATATATTGGCAATTAAAAGCATTGTTTTTTTTTTTTTTGTAAAATAGATTTCGTTCATTGAATTTGTCACAAATGTAAGTACTCTGGATATGTTGTTTGTTCTAATTTTCTGTTTTTTTTTTTTTTTAATGTTGCGAAAAGGCATCACGCTTTTGTTTCCTCTTTTAGATGACAAGAAAGTGTCTTACTTTACAAGAAGCTTCAGCTCTTTTAGATGATTGTTCTGAACACAGTAATAGCAATGGTGAACCCAAATTGTTCTCCACCTCAAGACTTTATTACAGACAAGGAATTCGTTGACGAAAACTGGATCGCATTAGGTGATTATGAGTTTCCAGACGATGTAGCAGTTAACTTGGAGGTAAACGTTCACAATGATGTAGAATGGGAATCCGAAGATGAACTGCCTTAACTTTCGTCCACGCATTTCTGGAGTTCAAAATAAATCGCGCAATCCAACATGGAAAAATGCGTCTTTGAGTTCCTTTATCTTTGAAGGAAGGTCTTCTGATGAAACAAAACATCTTTTGGAGTCCTTAGAATGTAGGCTAGGAAATCATTCAAACACACAACTTTTTGATGAATTTATTGATTATGCAGTTTATGAACTTATAGCTCATCATACAAAAACGTACGCAGGACAAAAAGTGCGGGCAATTTTAGTTTGACTCTCCTACACCTCAAAAGATTTATTGGGACACTAATTTTTTCTGGCCATCACCCAGTTCTCCAAAAAATATTTTACTGTGCAAACAGTCCGGAATATGACGTTAAAATAATAAGGCACACAATGCCAAGAAATGCATATCATGAAATATAGTCAAATTAACATGTAGCAAATAATAATGATGAGATTGATACAATGGACAAATTTTATAAAGTCAGGCGTTACATGGAAATAATTTCGGAAAATAGTGTAAAATTCGGGAATTTTTCTCACTTGCTATCCATTGATGAATTATTGTGGCCGTATCACGGACGATATTCTTGCAAAATGTTTATCAAGGGAAAGCCAATCAGATTTGGTTACAAGATATCGTGCCTTGCATCATCTAATGGTCTCAAAATTTAAATTTTTTCCCTATGCTTGGAAAAATGAAAATTTTTCAAAAAATTTAGGACTTGGTGGAAATGTGGTGAAAAGTTCATTAGACGTACTTTTACAAGTTTTTTACGTCTCATCATCTAATGAATCAATTACAGGATGATGGGTACTTTGCTTCAAAAAGGAAGAGAGAGGTGAGTTCGAAGCTTCATTTGACAAGGAAAATAACTGCGTTGCTGTAAGATGGAATGATAACTCTACCGTCACTCTTTTATCAAATTGTGATGGTGTAGGACCTTTAACAACCGTTACACGATTCTCCAAAAAGCAAAAGGCCTTTATGAATATATGTACCTTGTCCAGAAATAGTAAAAGCCTATAACAAGGGAATGGGTGGAGTTGACCGTTTTCTGTCACAATATCGGATTGAAATAAAAAGGAAAAAATGGTGGTGGCCTCTTTTTGTGAATTGTTTAGATGCAGCAGTCTCCAATGCGTGGTGTATCCATAAGCCTTTAGCAGAAAGAATATTTTCATTAGTAGAATTCGCCGAAATATTGCTATAAGTTTATTACCTATAACAGATCTTGCGGATTTCAGCAATGAGAAAATTATTCATATAACAGAAATTACTTTGTAAGCAACACGAAGGGAAGCTGGACTCGGGCACGATATTATAAAAATAGGTGACTAAAGAGATGTCGGATTTTTAAGAGCCAAACATATTTCAAATGTGCGTTTTGCTCTCGGAATGGAGTTGATATACCGCTGCACTTGAAATGCTCACTTGAGTTTCAATAAAAACTAAATTTCTGAAATAATGCAACGCAATATAATTAGGCAAGAAGAATAAATCTGTCAATAAATAAAGCTATTGAAATGAGTCAGAATTCGTTATTTTGTTAAATTTGAATAAAATGTAGGTTTTTTTTCTATATTAATCTGAATTTTTATTTGCACTTTATCCCAGGGTTGTGCTTTCGCAACATTCGATAACTAAAACCATAGACTAAATATAGACTGGAATAACGAAGAAATTTTGGTATGTGAATTTAGCTCCACTCAACTATGGTGAAGAATGGATTGGATTTAACAGATAATATATTAATTTTAATTTGCCTACCTGTAGGCATTTAAATACTTCCAGGTGTTTTAATTTTGTTGTTACTTTCTTTGTGAAATTTGTAAATTTCCTAAAAGTATGCTACACTATTTATTAGATCTTCTAACTGCCACAGTGCGCGCTGAGTTCACCTACAGGATTTATGAAGAAAATGCACCAGTACATTCAGTGGACTTTTCCACTCTATATTATATTTAGTGTAAATAATGTTATTTTCTCTTGCGTAAATCTGTTTGGTTTTATATTATCCCAAATAAATCTTGTTATGACTTATTACTTATTTTTTATGTCGCGTTTCGAGAAGAAGTGCCCCAATAAAAAATCTTCCAAGCCCCTAAATAACGCAATCTAACCCCTCTTTTATATATTTTTTTCTTACTTGACTCCTTCTATTAAAACTTGCTCCTTGGTCATACTTAATTGAAAAACACTGCATATCATTACTCCAGATTTCTTTTTAAAAATACTCTGAGAAACAGGTTTATTTCTTTATAGACTTTTATAAATAAAAAGCCTTAAAAATGCTTTGAATATCTTTTATTACAAACTTTATATACACAGACCAGTAGTAATCCCGCTTTATGTCTTTCATAATATCCTTATATTTATTTGCATTCAACATTACTAATACCTATATTTTATTACTTGAAAAATTGAGAAAAAAAATTTTTCCAGGGCATGTTTAATTTAAATTCATTCGTCTTATTTTGGCGATTTAAAATATTTTACAAATTTTTGATTTTTAAACATAATGTAGTTAAATAACCGGCGATCTCAGATTTTTCTTTTTAATTATATTTGCCTTTATAATTGTATTAAGTATATCTTGTGTATTCACGATTACATTGTTAACTTTTCGTGTAAAATAAAAACACTTTTACCACTTTTACACGCACTCCGACATGACACTTTTAATTATCTTACTAAACAAATGCACATTAATCCTGTTAATCCTATAATGATTTTATGAAAGAATTTTGAAATGCATTCTTAAGACCTCTATGCATAATAGTTTTATGATGATAGTTGTATACAAACCCCAATATTACACTAGATCAAACTGTCTCTTAAATTGAATATGAAGTATTGCTCTGGTTTTGTTAATATGACCTTAATCTTGTTTCTTACTTTTATCAATGGTTTTGAAGAATGTTATAAAACCATAATAAAATTAAGAGGTAATTAATTACTATATTGCTGCTTAATTGTTTTATTATATAGGAAGTTCTACAGATGACAACGATAAAACTTCTATAAGTACAAATAGACTTAAATGCTAAATGATTTTATAATTGCTATCCAGGCGGGTTTTAAAACATCTCAACAAAATTAATCGATTTCGGAGACCAATTGGTATGATTTACAATCTCCATAAAACCACTTAGAAAGCTCAGAACCCTAACAAAACAATTATAAAACCTGAGCAACACTAAATAGCATTTAAATTGTTACTTCGGAAATGAGGTGTTAGGGATGACCTGCGGTTAGCTGTAAGAACTAGAGGTCCAGTAAGACTAATATATGACACATACATATATATACAGCAATTCCATACCAAAACGATCAAAACTTTCGTTTTTTGGTAAGACCCCCTCCGATTTCGATTTTTTGTTTAGCCTGCCGACCTCCGGTGACTCTAATTTTAATGTTTTCACTGCGGACGTGTTTCTTTATTTGCTGATTACTTGGGATTGGGTTATTCGATTCTTTTGTGTGATATCTCAAATTAAAGATATTAAATGTGGCTTTCCAAAAAAAAAAAAAAAAAATAAGAAGTATTGATGAAGAAAACACAATTTTTATTAATTTTGGATTTTTGACCCCTGCGGAAGAGAAAGGCCTCTCCTAAAAAATATGTTTTTTTAACTGCTCTAATATTAATACATAACATCAAAAATTTGAAGATGTGCAGCTTTTAGTTTAGGAGATACAATTCCTTTTATTAGCGTTTTCAAAATTTTATATGTAAATTTTAGAATTTACTTCAAAAAACGATGTGTATTATCTTTAGATACTCAATAATATAAGTGTTTAAAAAAATACTATAAAAATATTTCTGTTTAATTATTTCAAAAATTTTGTAATTTTATTTTTATTGCAAAACTAGTACTCTTTAACACTAACACTATTTTCATTTACAGGTATAAAACCGTGGTGCCTTTGAGTAGCTGCTATTGCCTATCTATTATTTTTAATTTTTCTGTCATATTAACTATTTTGCAAACTAAATTTTTTGGAAAGGGTTTCTTTGAAGTCGGCAGGCTTTAAGAAGTATGAGGCTAAAGCCTCGCATCTACATTGTGCAATAGCTTCGCATTCATACAGCACGTGATCCGATATTTCATCCTCTCCGAGACATTGTCTACATCCATCAGTAGGAGAGATGCTTATCCGATGCATGTGTTTGTCCGGTTTACAGTGTCCGGGTTAGACTCCTGTAATGATTCTGAGTTGATTTCTATCTAGCCCTAAAAGATCTAGGCTCTTCTCTGAGGAAGGTCTTTTGATGAATCCATCTCTGCTCCATCTGGCTCTGGATCCAGTTTTGCATGGTAAGCTTTACGGTATTGTAGGAAATACCGCAAAAGGGTCCTATAAGGGCTTGGATGCTCCTTTTTTGGCCAGTAGGTCTGCATTCTCATTCCCATCAATTCTGGAGTATCCTGCCACCCACTGATGTGTTAGGTGCTTGCAAATGCAATGTTCGTTATTGCTAGGATGCACTCCAACATTAACTTCGTTTTGATCTCAGGTGATGAGATGGCTTCCAAAGCCGCTTGGCTATCTGTAAAGATATAAATGTTCTGATTAGTGTAGGATCGCCTGAGGTTTTCGTATGCACATCTAGTCAACCTCTGCCTGAAATATTGAGTCGTATTTTCCTAGTCAATAATATATGTTAGCTATTGGCTTAACGCCATATATTCCTGCTCTTACTCTTTTCTCGGTTTAAGGCCCTTCGGTGTACCAGATTAGTCCTTAATTTGCTAGATTTGTATCTATTTCTTCCCTATCTGTTATTATGCTCTTGAAGGGAGACGGAGATTGTGCTCAACAACCATCATCTCCAGTATTAGATTTGTTTCAATTCTTTTAGTTAGAGTGCGTAGACTTTCAGAGTCCCATTCACTATAGCCATTTGTCCAGGCTCTGTACACCATAAGTCCAGCGTTGGGGGATGATGTGCGCATTGCACCAGTTACACTTAGACAGGCCATCTTTTGGATCTTGTTCAGCTTCCTGGTGGTTGTCTTTTGTGATCATTAATTTCCCCATGCTACTGCAGCATAGCTGACTATGGATCTGTCTACTGATTTGTATAGCCAAATCATGATATTTTCCTTGAGTCCACATGTTGAACCTGCTAGTTTTCTGAAGCTTTACAGCATTAGTGTACCTTTCTAGACTGTCTTATCAATATTTTTGTTCCAATTAAGCTTATCATCTAGAGTTATCCCGCTTCCTTGGACATTAAGACCTCTCTACTAAAGATATTAGGGCTAGTTGTGTTCCTCATTTTCCTTCTTTTGTTAGGATTGACTGATAGCCTGTGTGCAACACACCAGTCTTGAACAAAACTTAGGGCTTCTTGAAGCTTTCTAGAAAGTAAGCGTTCATATTTATCTCTGATCATAATCACAAGGTCATCGGCGTAACCTTGAGATTCAATACCTTAGTTGCTTAGTTGAACTAAAAGATCGTCAACCACCATGGAACACAGCGGAGGAGATAGTACTCCTCGTTGCGGATAGTGGTGCGAACTTCCGATAGCTGATTCATTATAGATAGCTGCTTCATTATTATCCTGTTGGAAAGCATAGCCTGAATCCATCTGTTGTGTTGGATTCACTCCATGTCTAACCAATACAGGCATTATTGACTTAATGTCCAAGAATGAACATAGGATTATTTCCTTGTTGTTAGTGGCCCTTCGTATACCACTTATCAGGATTAGTAGAGCTAGTTCTGTTGATTTTCTTTTTTGGTAGGCAAATTGTTTCGGACTTAGTGGATGCTCCTTGAGCGCTCCGTCTCTGATGTGCCTTTCCAATATTTGAATAAACTATTTGGCATTCTGCATTATGCAAAAGGAGGGGGTTATGGATAAGCCCAGTTCAAAAGTAATTAAAAAATTTATTAATGCCTTTAAAAATTCAACGTGTAATTGAATTAAGTTCAATAAATTAAAACCTAACCTATTAATTTAAACTTAAAATTATGTTGACATAAAATTCGACGTAACAATTTCTATTAAAAAATAAAGAAGTTAAAATTTTAAAATAAAAAAAAGGTGAAATTCAAAAATGTTGTCCCGAAGTGTTCTCCTTACATCTGGAAAGAAGAAGAATGTTTGTTCGACCAACCTAAAATTAAAAGAAAAGTTAGATTAAAGCAAAGAACAAAATCTTACCACCATCTGGTAAGGTACAGATGCAAGAGATCCCACGACATCCTAAAAATAAACAAAAAAGAGTTAAAAAAAAATTGAACTAAAATAAAGAATAACATACAGAATAAACTATGTTATTTAATAAATTAAAGCATACACAAGACAACAACATTCTACTGTAGGGTGGCAAACCCATACAATGCATGCAAATAATAATAAACTGAAACTTAATAAGCTTAATCCTCAGCAGCATAAAGCATAGAAATAATTGAAGTACCCATGCAAGGGCACATAATAAATCCATTTTTCAACGAATTCATGGATATCTGAGATGAGAGTTTTGCAAAACAATCTCAATTTGACAGCTAAACACGGTATGGATAAAAGGATCGGATTTTCATTTAATTAATATAAAATAGTAATACAACTTTTACCAACCTGTTTAAAGATGATTACTTCCCACGATTATCACTGATAAAACACACGCGCACGGTTGACATTACGTGTATAAAAAAACACGCCAAACTCCATACTTTCGCGACGTTTAACATGTCACTCTGTATTAAAAAGAGACAAAGAATTGAATGGGCGCGTTCGCCTCGCAATATTTTTCACGCATTAAGCCTACTATCGTATTCGGGCAAAGTAAAACTTAACGCGGTCTCCAAATTTTTCACATTAAAATCACTGGTAAAATTTTGACGTTGGTTAATTTGGAGAGAACAAAGTGACAGATGTTTAAAAATTTTATCGCTGAAAAACTTAAAATCGTTTATAAAGTTTACGTAAACGTTTTTACAATTTACAATAAAGGTGGACTTAATTAATCTGAAAATTGTTAAGAGAAATTAAGTCCTCCAATAAATTTAAAAAATAATGTAAACATTTTCAATTAAATAAAAGCCTTCAATAACTTCAAAAAAACAATCTGAAAATTGTTATAGAAACAGTAAATGTCATAATTTTACCAGCATTTTAATGCTCCGTGCATTAAAATGTTCGGTAAAATAAGTGGAGACATACATGGCTCCGTCTATCTTAAAATAGAGAAATATTAATTTTTACCAGTGAACTCCGTACTGCACTAGTAAAATCATCAGTAAAATTTTTGCTTGCGATTTTACCAGCGCTAAAATTTATATGGAAATGTCACATTTTATTCGAACTCGATACTAGGCTTTACGGATTAATCGCGAATTTTCGAATTTACTTTTACATCAATGAGTGCGAAAGAGACACAAAGGTGTGAATTGGACACATGAAAATGAACGAAAATGAACTCTGAGGGGAACTAATTAAATTAAATTCAAAAACAAGGCGAAAATGTAAGTAATGGCAAGATTTAGAAAAACTTAGCATTGTTGCGACTCAGGTGCCCAATGCCCCGAATCACAACCATAAGGTCAATACATCAATATATTGTCCTATACAATATATTGATGTACCACAAGATGACCCTGAAAATAAAAAATTATTTATTCAAAACTTAAATTGCATTCAAATTCATTCTCCCTTATTATAACAAAATGCAATTTAGCATAAATTGCATTTTGTTATCAGACACATATTCCACTCACACGGTATGCATACTTACCTACATACAGTGTCTTCTTACTTTTTTTCCGTATGTACACTGTATATACGTACATTACTTACTTAATCCAATCTAATTGTATGTACATACATACATACAATTATCACAATTATTCGCGCCCTCTTAAAATTAATATTTCAAGACGGGCGCACAAGTGCATATCGGATTACAGTTTTCATTGATGCATATAGCTCGCATCAAAACTTTTTGCATTTTCTCACGTACGTTTTTTCAAACGTCGTGAAAAAACAATGAAAGGAATAAAAAAGCTTTTTGAGGCGATCGTGGGTACCTGGGGGCATCAAGTCCAAACCTCGGGGAGTCGTTTTTTTCACCCGCCGAGTAGTTACCTCGCGAATTATTCTAATTAAAAAGATAGTGATTTACTATATAAAAAGGAAAAGTAGGAATCCATACAGAAAGTATTGTGAAATCTTGTAACAAATAATAAAACTAACGAGTTTTATTGAGAGCAAGACAAACTGGAAGAAAATAAAAAGTATTGTAAACTTTTGTAATAAGGAGTGAAAACAAAGAATTTGATCAAGAACTGAACAGTGTAGTGTTTTTTTATTTCCGTTTATTCTGGAGAGCCTGAACTTTCTCGCCTATCTCTTCTTCCTGGACGTGTCAGGAAGCACGAGAGGTAGCTATACAACAGCATAATTCCTCGAAATTAAAAGTGATGTCTATCGAAAATATGTCATAAGATCTAGTTTGTAATTTAACATTACTTGGTAATAACGAAATCATATATTATAGTCAAATTTAGTCCAAAAATAGGAACAAATTTCTCTACAAAAAGGGGGTGCATTAACTAAATCTTCCGTCCTATATTCAAAATTGTCAAGGTGTGAGCACATGCAGTAGCATTTCTACCAGTTATTTGCAATTTCATCAAAAGTGGAACATCATCGAAAATATTAATAGAAGTTTTTCATCAGTAAGAAACATAAATTTTCTACAAGTCAACTATTTTGATCTGCAAAAGGGTATTAGTATCTTGTGGTTTCATTAAAAAATTCATCAGATACGAAGTTTTATAAGGACATAAGGGTAAATTTGTAATTTACCTAAATCATCAATATGCGTTAATTTCATTGTGTAGATGCATGCCAGGTGTCGGTCATACACACCCGTATGATGTTAACAAGAACGATTGGGGTCATACTACCTATTTTTTTTATTTCAGCAATTCGATTTTTTTTGCATTTAATTAATTCGATCAAATCGAACTTTCAAGCAATTATTTATCGTGTGAAAACTATGCCATTAAGTCATTGGCACACAACATAATAAATGGAAATTAGATCTGCATTGATTCCTAATCATTTTTAAATTTTCAGCCATTAGATTAAATTAAAATAGTTAGAGTAAAGAATATTTTATTAAAATTAAAAGTATTATAAGGGTTTATAATTGAAAGAAAATTCGAGTAGGTTATTTGCATTAATTAGTTTGTTCTTGCATAAGTTTTTTGACATAATTGTGAATTCTCTGTATGAATGGAATTGAAATTTTGGAAAATTACTGGTGTAATTTAGTTGAGGTAAAGAATTAAAATTTGAATGAATTAGTATTGAATTAAGCATTTGTTCATTAAACAATAGTTTTCTTTTTGCAAAAAAATTGACTGAGCAATTGAGCGATAAATGTTCATCATTATATTTAACCGCTACACTCTACACAAGTATTTGTTTTCAGCGTATGTTGAATTCGTTTGTAACCACAGTTCATTCGAATGTCAATTATAGGAATTGATAAATTACATTGGCTTATCGAACGCAGTTTTTTTTTTTTTGTAGATGTCAATTATAGGCATTGACATCAGCTGTAGTAAAACAATGTTTTTTTTTATCTATTGGATTGACACACTGAATTAAACTTCTGTGCCTTGGAATTAGATCTCCACTAATAACAGAATAAAATTTCTGCTTGTGTATCAGTAGAGTAGAATTATACTTCTGCTGCAGTTTGTTTGCAGAATTAAATTTCTGCCACAGTGAGTGTTGCAGTGTATAAGCAGAATTAATTTTCTGCTACAGTGAGTGAGAAGAAAAATTAAATCTTCTAGGAGCCTGGTTTTTTTTTTAATTTTTGTAGAATTAGATTTCTACATCAATAGACTAGGAAAAACAAAATTAGACTCTTGTATATGATGTGAAACTTAGATTAAATTCTGGTGGAAGATGTTTTGAGATTAAATTTTCAAACAAGAATGGGTGATTTTTCTGCGGCCCGTCTCCCTTTAATAGCCGCTCTAACAAGTTATGTCTCTGTTCCATGATGTTTTGCCCTAGTAACCCTAAATTCATTCCTTCGATTTTTCAATGTACCACTTGAGGTAAATTTGTGCGATATTTTGTTTGTTTTCATCTAAAATAATAATACTTTAAAGATTTCTAGACAGAATGAAGTTGAGAAGGAACTGTCTTCTATCTTTTAAGATTCAGGATATTTGTAGAATTTATGTGGAGAATTTTATAATTAGATAAGTGCATTTTGTATTATTTAATGGATTGATGCTTGGTATTCCTTTTCCTCATTTTTTAGGAAATATTGATTTGCGTCAGGAGATACCTGAGAATGCTGGATATGTATATAAAAAGAAAGGAGTGTTGAAAATAGCGAATTCTTTTGATCTGGATATAGAAAAGTATAATTTGGTGGCAGATTTTTATATTGGTTTATAATATTTTTCGTATTGAAATATCAAAGTGGAGTTTTACTTCTGTACTATCTTACAGTACAATATATTTGTGCATGTGGACTAAACAACACCAGAGTTCAATAGATCTAAGGCCACCCAAAAATGGAAGGCATATAAAAAAAGCTCTAATGGAATACAACAAAGAGCTCAGCTTCGAAAGGAAATTCCAGATGAGCGCACCTCTTCCAGGGTGTGTCATCTTCGAGCAGGTCAACATTAACGACCTAGAAGCTCCAATAGATACTATGTTCAAGAGACTTTCTTTTGAAAGAGGTTGCATAAATGAGAGTAGACAGATACTCGACAGAGGACTTCAGCTTCCGCAACGGGCCCAAGTCTGGTATACTGACGGATCCCGGAAGGACGGGAAATCAGGCGCAGGGGTGGTTGGTCCAGATGTGGAATTATCCATTCCGCTTGGTGCCTCACCTTCCATTTTTCAGGCGGAAGTCTATGTTATAGAGGTTGGAGCTCAGGAAAGCCTAAATAAGGGCTGCATCTACATCTACTACATTTGCTTAGACAGTTTTTGAGTCGAAATTAGTCAGGAGCTGGTCCGTATGCTGGTCCCTACCCGACATTTGGCCTACCAAAAATCCACTTTAGGGCGAAATGCTTAGTTGGGAAAACAGGCAACTGGATCTTCTTTGGCGTAGCACGCCCGGTATGAGGCAGGCGAAGAAATTTTTCAAGCCCTCTCATTTTCGGACGCGCGAACTAATTGCACTTAGCAGACAGTCGCTCAGACTATTTGCTAACGCAGTCACTGGTCATGGCCTCTTCCGTCACTTTCTGAAGAATATAGGCAAATCCGACAGTGAACTGTGTCGACTGTGCGAACAAGAGGACGAAACCTCGATGCACTTCATGTGTCACTGCCCAGCACTTGCAGGTCTAAGGTTGCAAATCACTGGAAGAACAATTATGTCTCCCTCTCACCTTAGGGGAAGGCACAATAGATCGACTATGGTCGCGGTATCCGCAGGTTCCTGGAGGCCCAGTCGCCCCTACTCTTAACATTAATATTACACAACACCAAATATATTGAAGGAGAAATCAAGAAAACAAGAAACAAAGAGGTTTGCTACTGAAGCTAGCAAAAAATCAAGCAGTAGTTCTAGAAACGACATAAAACGTCATATTTGTTGATGACGGTTAGCTATGTCGAAAAATAGCAGTTACAGCGGGAGATGTATGTATCGTATATTAATAATTATAAAAACGCGATAAAATCTATAACAGTCATTTATTAAATTACAACAAAACAATCAGAACCTTTTTACGTTGAATCATAGCCTACTAAGCAAGTTACAAAGATAAGTTAGACTGCTACGATTGATGACACATTATGCATTTTTGAGTGGCCCGAGGCTGAGTGATTTTAAACATCCTCCGGCCGCGGAAATGGTTGATTCACTACACCTCTAAAGGATACAATAACTGAACTGGCCTTCGCATCCGGGAGCCATTATGAAGTCGGATCTCACAAGATCGTACTTTCCCATCACTCCCAGGAAATGTTTTCTCAACCAATGCAAGTTTCCACAAAACTCGAGGAGTATACTGTTCATGAACGAGGACAACATCACCTTCCTTTAAACTAGAAGCGTATCCCCTTTTCATGTGATGAGCTGAACGTAACTGTTGGATGTATTCTGTTCTCCAGCGTTTCCAGAAAAAGCTTACAAGACGAAAACGCGCTCTCCATTTATCCCGGATTTCAGAAACCTCGCAGCCTGGAGCAGCGAAGGACATAACTGAAGGAAACGCCCCTATTAAGAAATGCGACGGGGTTAAAGGAGTTAAATCCAAGGGATCATCACTAAGGTATGATAAGGGCCGGGAGTTAATGATTGATTCGGCCTCCACAAGCAAAGTTTGAAGTTGTTCGGTAGATAAGACAGCACGTCCAATTGTTACTCGTAACACCTCTTTAACACTTCGGACTAGACGCTCCCAGAAACCTCCCCACCATGGAGCACGCTCTACAATAAACTGCCAGGAAATTCCGTGACTCGCTGCGTAACCTTGAAGATTTTCAGAGTTTATGATATTTCCAAGCGCCCTTAATTCCAGTGAAGCTCTCTTAAATGTTTTGGCATTATCCGAGATAATGAGCTTAGGTATCCCGCGGCGTGCAATGAAACGACGTAAAGCCAGCAAACAGCACTCTGTACTTAAACTGGGAACAAGCTCCAGATGAACGGCTCGAACTACCGAGCAAGTTAGTAGCATTACGTAGGCTTTTGTCGTATTGTTTTCAGACTGGGTAGTTTTCACATACAGTGGACCTGCAAAATCTATACCAGTTGTTTCGAAAGGCTTAGAAGCAATTAACCTACATTTCGGTAATGGAGCAAAAGGCTGTGAGGCTGCTTTGCCACGAAGACGCTTACATACACCACACTTTGATATAATAGCCTTTACCAGCTGACGTACTTGAGGAATCCAAAATCTCTGTGGAAGAGTTGCAAGAGTAACATTAACCCCTCCATGTAAGACACGCTGATGAACATCCATTACAATGAGTTTAGACAAATACGATGACTTCGGTAGAATAGTTGGAAATGTGAATTCAAAATCCGCATCAAGGAACTGAAGACGGCTTCCCACTACTAATAAGCCCACGTCATTCAGAATAGGGTTTAATGTTAAAATTCCTGAAGATTTAGGTACCGGTGTCTCACTTTCCAATGCTCGAATTTCTTCGGAATATTCCCGTTCTTGAGTGTAGCGGATCCAGTACATTTCAGCTATTTTTAATTCTTCAGCAACCAGGAACCTATTATTATGCTTAAATATGCCTCTGGCTTTTTTCGTGAATCGTTGTATGCAAGCAGTAATACGTAAAACATGTTGATAATTGCTGAATCTCTCGAGGTCGAAAAGAGGGATTTTTAAATTGTGCGACGGAGCGACTGCTGAAACCTCTAAGCATGATAGCAAAGTGGAGTTGTGAATCCTTGCATCCAGAGAGGGCCAATTACTTTTTTCATCCAATAGCCAGGACGGACCTTGGAAAAATAAATTACACTCTATCAATCGTTTTCCTGAAACTCCCCTAGTCAACAGGTCGGCAGGATTCTGATCACCGGGGCAATGTTTCCAATTAGTAGGATTAGAAAGTTCTTTAATCTCATTAACGCGATTTGCGACATATGGCTTCCAGCGTCTGGAATCACCGCTGATCCAATGAAGGGCAATGCTAGAGTCAGACCAGAAAAACACCGCATCCATATTCAGGTTAACACGTCCTACTAAATATTTTCCTAGACGGGCAGCAATTAAAGCAGCGGTGAGTTCGAGCTTCGGCAGTGACAATTCTTTATTTCCATCTTCCTTTAGAGGAGCAACTCTGTTCTTTGAGCACAAATACTGGACATTGACTGCGCCGTTTTCATTTACACTTCTAATGTAGGCAACAGTTCCATATGCTTGAACACTAGCATCTGCAAAAAGATGTATTTGATGATTTACTGACCTGACAAATGGAATCAAACACCTAGGTAACGAAATATCCCTCAAAATGTGCATATCAGTACAGCAGTTGTTCCAGTCCTTAAGCAAATTGTTGGGTAAAGTCTCGTCCCATGTCAGCTTCATTCGCCAAGTTTCTTGGAATAATATTTTTAATTTAATAATGAATGGCGCAAGCATACCCAAAGGGTCAAAAATCCTTGAAATTAACTGGAGCACATTCCTCTTTGTACCACTCGTCATTACTACAGTCAGGAACTTTTCTACTTGCTCGAAATCAATTAATATTTCGTCAGTTAAACAATACCACTGAATCCCAAGGACCTTTTGTGACTTAGGAATCTCGTTACATCCTTTACTGCATTTAGACCTCATATACCCATTGTTGGAATTCCATTTCCGTAGATTCATTGAAGCTTTCTGCATAATGTCGCAAGTATCAATAAAAATTCGTTCAGCTTCTTCCTCGGTGCTTACACTCAGCACTAAATCGTCCATATAAAACGCTCGTTGAAGCAATTTAAGTGTTTCTGGATAACCGACATATTCCCTTAATAGCTTTTGTAAGGTTGCAGCTAAAAGAAAGGGACTGCATCGTACCCCAAAAGTTACGCGTGTCATCCTATATTCTTGATATTGTGGAAGATTGTCTATGGAATTGAGTCGCTCTTTAAACCAAATGAATCTGTGAACGTCTCGATCCTCTTCAGCAAGCAAAATTTGTAGGAACGCCTTTTCTACATCGGCTACTAAGCCAATTCGTCGAGCTCGGAAATTCAACAGAACTGCAAGGATGTCAGGAATAAGATTTGGCCCGGCGGACAGGTGATCATTGAGAGATAAGTTTGTTCCAGACCGAGCTGAAGCATCAAAAACTATTCTAAGTTTCGTCGTAGTTTTGTCTTCCCTATAGACAGCCCTGTGAGGCATATAATATAGCCGAGTGTCTTCCGTTGATTCATTCACCTTCTCAGCATAACCTGACGAAAGAAATTCATTAATAGCAGTATCATATGCAAATAGTTTACAAGGTTCTCTTTTTAGTTTCTTAACTAAGGCATCCAGTCTGGAAAGCGCACCATTACGATAAGAGTCCAAGCATGCGTCACTTTTACACCATAACAAAGATGCCTCATATCTATCACCTTTTCGTTTTACATACTGGTTAATATCAGTATTGACTGATTCGTAACTGGTATCCTTTGAGATTCCCACAGTCTCGAGATCCCAAAAGCGTTTCTCACAAAATTCCCTTATGAAATTATCATCAGAGGCGGACAATGTTATCGCTGAAAGGCATGATTCGTTTTCGATAGATGTATCCGCTGATGTTCCCTGAATTGTCCAACCCAATTTGGTTTTAACAGCCACTAAGCTATCATTGATTCGATCACTTTCGCCTGTCACCACTTTCCAATAAAAATCGGAGCCGACTAATACGCTTATTCCACCTTCTAAATTACCAAATTTGTGCGTATCAGCTAAATCATATTTAGATAACTCTGGACTTCTTCCGTTTGGTACTGGGAGTACATCCAGACAAATCTCTGGCACTTCTACTGCAAGCACCTTTACACAGCAATTGTCATGCTGGCTACGCAATACAAATTTTACTCTATTATAAACCTGGGCCGGTGGACTGGAACAACTTCCGAAAGGCAAAATACGAATGCTTACAGTATCAATAACTTCCAGATTCATCTTGCGGGCAACCTTCTGTTTTATATATGTCCGCTGGCTGCCTCCATCCAAGATAATTCGAACAAACAGAGATGGTGACCTATCGGTCAAAGTCGGAGATATAAAGGCACACGCAGTTTGTAAATAAATGTTAGGCAATTGTGCAGAATTCGGCGAGCATAGATTAACGATTGACTGAGGGTGGCTCGGTTCGTCAATAGAAGACGATTTTCGAAGATTTTGATGATATTCGGGATCACACATAGATGTGGCATGTTTACCATGGCACTTACTACATCGAATAACTTTTACTCTACATTGTCTCGACGTATGCCCCCGTTTGGTGCATTTGAAACATATACCTTCGCGTTTCAGCATGTCTTTTCGTTCCAATACGGAATGAATACCATCGCAAAAATGAGTAGAATGAGTTGTAGCTTTACAGAAATAACAATTATCGTCATTAGCTGTTAGCAGATTCGTTGCGGTTCTATATAATTTAGAGCTTTCCTGTGAGTGTACACACGGGCTCTTCGTTCCTGCAGATCTTTCAAGAGACTCGACTTCTTTTTTGAGAAACTTCAAAATTCCATTGACCATTTCATCACCCTTAAAACTCAAAGAGCTGCCATTGCTTTTAATTGAATCTGTTTCGGTGTTGTTTGTTGGCTCATCTTCCGTGGTAGAAATATCTTGAGAATACTGTGATCGATGGAACTCAATTCGCAGTTCGTTTGGCATGCACTTCAACAAAATGGCTTTCAACATTATTGAATAATTCAAGGGGGCTATCCCGAGAGCGGTTAGTGTTCTCGTGCTGGTAATAGTAGAATTATACAGCCTCCTTAACCCGATTACGTCATGGCGTGATGTCACTGGAGTTAGGGCCATTAGAAACTGCAAATTCTTGTCAATAATTTTCTCTTTGTCGCCATACTCTTCTCTAAGCAAGGCAACAGCAGCATTATAACATGTTTGTGTGGGTGTAAATCCAGCTATTGAAGCGGCGGCACGACCAGTTAAAACAGACTGAAGATAATTAAATTTATCAGAACCCGATAAATTGTTGTTTTCGTGGATGGAAGTGCGAAACTGTTCCCAGAACGGTAACCAGTCCTTGGAATCTCCTGAAAATTTCCTTAATTCGAGTTTAGGAATTCGAATCGCACAAGGCTTGTCATTAGAAGATGCTTGAAGAGGAATTGGCATCATGGCAACGCTCCGCGTGTTTTGAATTTTGCCAAGTCGAAGTTTAATGCGGGAAATCACTGCTACGGCCTTATCGTCATACTCCGCTGCTCCTTCGCATTCCTTTTCACAATCTTCAGGACTGATAAGGGCGCGCACGTTTCCGTTGGCTTTATTCAGGTTATCACGTGCAGATGTTAGCCGATCTAAAAAAACTGTTAGCTCTTCCTCAATATCGTCGAATCTTGCAATATTTTCTTCCTTCACTTTATTTTTAGAGAATGACAAATATTCCGAGGCGCTCTTGGATAATTTCGTAACTTGACCCCGAAA
This sequence comes from Dioctria rufipes, assembly GCA_963924295.1. Taxonomy (NCBI): domain Eukaryota; kingdom Metazoa; phylum Arthropoda; class Insecta; order Diptera; family Asilidae; genus Dioctria; species Dioctria rufipes. Next base: position 282,115,738 of record OZ002740.1, on the reverse strand, counting down.
TACCGCACGATTAGCGATTTCCATCGTCCTGAAAGAAGCTTTACGTTGGCTATAGGATTCGTTAGTCGCGTCTTTATAATATTTTATTTTACGCCGTGCTTTATTTTCCCGGGTTTCGGCACCAATGTCGAAAAATAGCAGTTACAGCGGGAGATGTATGTATCGTATGTTCGAACCAAATTGATTCGAATATATTTTCATAAACAGAAAATTTCTAAAAGAAGACATGCTGAAAACAAAGCATAAAATTTTTAGTAAACATCGCTCTAATTTGATTACTAGTAAGCAAAAAACATGTACACCACCCAGCATAGCCATGTATTTGTCATCTTCATAACATATTGCACAAATACAACATAAAATTATAACCTCAACGAGCAGATTAAATTAAAATCATGATCATCTGTTTAAATTCGTATTAAAAACAATTTCTGAAAAGGGAACATATTACAACAATACCACGCTGAAATTGAATTCTGAAAATCAAATAAATTCAATCTAATTATATTTTTCCAAAAATAAGTAAAACATCTAACAAAAGCATGTGTTGTCATGTAGCATACAATGCATGGCACAAATATAATCAGATCAAGCCGATCAATTTGCAACTCTATCATTATCATCATTACAAGTAATATCCAACGGTAATTTGTTCGCTACGTGATAGAGAGATTATTTTTTGCAAATATAATTTAATTTAACACAGCAGCATGTGAAGCTCTAAGTTTCTTGTTGCTATGCATTTTTGTTCGTTGCTAGGCACATTTTATCGCTAGTACCGTAAGATCACAGCTGCACTGCCAATTCTTGCAATCATGCGCCGCTGCTACTCTATCAGTGGTGTCGTGTGCAAGCAAGGGCTATATAAACGACAAGCTGACTGATCTCGATCTCTTTTTGTACTCGGCATCGCTTGGGGTAAGTTGGCTGTTAGGGACTAACATTAATATCGGGTATCGACCGATATTTCACTTTTAACAATTAACAATCATTTCTGGTCTCGACGGAAATAAACGCATCTTATTTCGGGTCTCGACTGAAGATAAGATAACACTTTAAGCCGGGTCTCGACTGACTTAAAGAATATTATCTCGGGTCTCGACTGAGATAATCTTTTACTAACAATCATTTCTGGTCTCGACGGAAATAAACGCATCTTATTTCGGGTCTCGACTGAAGATAAGATAACACTTTAAGCCGGGTCCCGACTGACTTAAAGAATATTATCTCGGGTCTCGACTGAGATAATCTCTTACTAACAATCATTTCTGGTCGCGACGGAAATAAACGCATCTTATTTCGGGTCTCGACTGAAGATAAGATAACACTTTAAGCCGGGTCTCGACTGACTTAAAGAATATTATCTCGGGTCTCGACTGAGATAGTATCTTATTAACATTAACACTTTATTTCTGGTCTCGACGGGAATAAAGAATTGTTTTAACCCATGGTTAGAACAAAGGGTCTTAACATTAGCTTAAAGCCAACCCTCAAGCGTCAAGTTATAGATCGGTGAGTACCAGTCACTTGTAACAATATAATATATCTATTTTATTATACATTTACTCATATATATATTTACATTTTATACTCTTTTGGTGCATATTTATTTAATATCATAATTTGACTTTATTCTATTAATTTTACATATATATATATATTGACGATCTTATATTGCAATTTTTGCCAATAAGTGTTTTTCAGTGTGATACAAAATTCTCTGACCCAAAACTTATATATTGAGTTTTATCCCAATACAACTTTTCTTGATAATCGTATATTCTAAGTCTGTCGTAATACGTGTTTTATAGTGTGTGTTGATCTCTGACCTAATACCTCATTATATAATCTGATTTTAATATAATTAGTGGGCAATCTTAAAAAAAAAGGTGTGAAAGTTTATTGGAAGTTAAAACGAAGTGAATAGTGTTTGTTTTGATAAGAGATTCGACCACTGACCTTGATCCAAATTTACCAGTGCATCCATTTCAGTTTCACTAAGTTCAAATTTGCGTGTACGTTCTATTAACGGACAGTACATTTTATGGTCCTTCGAGCCGGATCTAAGGTCTAGTGTTTTATCTTATCAATTGTTTCATTATGTCTGCTCTTCAAAAACTTTTGGGCAACCAAGCCACTTCCGCAATAATCTTTGAAAAATCGTTCAATAACTACAACAAAACTGATGTAGAAAAACGAACGAAAGGTCTTATTTCTGAGCGATTAACCGCTCTAAGTGAAATTTGGTCAGAGTACAAGAAAGATCACTATACACTTATTCAAGCCACGCAGGCTTTGGAAGATAGTGAACTTCAAAAGTACGATTATTTCGCAAACGATCAATTTTCAAAGGTGGAAAATCAATACTTTACTTTTCGAGGTATTCTTAGGGATGCATTAGATGCATTCGAAACAACGGTTGAACCAAGTCCAAAATCAGAACATGAAACTTCATCGTCTCTGAGACTACCTAGCATCACAATCCCAAAATTCTCAGGATCTTATGATTCTTGGAGACCTTTTCACGATCTTTTCAAATCTCTGGTGCATTCAAATTCTGCGTTATCACCGGTGCAGAAATTGCATTATTTAAAGTCAAGTGTATCTGGAGAAGCAGAGCACTTATTGCGTCAATTTCCCATGACCAACTCGAGCTATGACAGCGCATGGAAGATATTGCTTGAAAGGTATGATAATAAACGAGTCTTGGTAAATGCCCAATTGAAAGCACTCTTTAATCTACCTAAAGCAGCCCACAAATCAGCCAAGGCCATCAAAACCTTGCTAGATAAGTCTTCCGAATGTATCTTCGAACTCGAGGCATTGCAAGTTTCCACTAAGCAATGGGATGCAATTCTCATCTATATGGTGGTACAATGTTTACCATTAGAAACGCACCGTGCATGGGAACAAGATATCAATACAGCAAAAGGACTTTCCACTTTCGAATCCTTAAAAATATTTTTACAATCTAGATTTAGAATTTTAGAAGCCATAGTCGATACCAAACCATCCCCAGCCAACAAAAATGCTCAAGTCCCGAGAGCATCTACCCATTTTACTTCATACACCCAAGCATGTCCTTTGTGCAAAGAGCAGCACCGTCTATTTAAATGTCCGAAATTCATAAAACTCGATGTAGACAATAAATTCAAAATTGTCGCATCAAATCAATTATGCAATAACTGCCTATCAAAGGGGCACACTACGAAAACTTGTACAAGTAAGTTTTCATGTCAGCGATGTGGAAGGAGGCATCATTCTTTACTTCACAGGAATAATGCCACTCCAATGGCCTCGACCCAATTCAAGCCAAGGGAGCAGCAATCAGAAGCTCAACCTTGTAATTCACCTTCCACATCCAATAATACTCTTCACACGCTTCACGCAAAAAACCAACGTACCAATCAAGCACTGCTTGCAACAGCATTGTTAAACGTTCCTACTGAAAAGGGAAACATGTTGGTATTAAGAGCACTGATAGATTCAGGCTCTCAAGTTTCATTTGTAACCCAAGCCGCCGCACGTAAGCTGCAATCATCCACTACAAACGTGGAAATTCAAATCACGGGCCTGGGAAAAACTGAAACTACAAATGTTCAAAAACAAACTAGTTTGAACATTTATCCTTATTCAACCACAACTAAGGCAACCACAGTTACAGCCCTTATAGTGGATACAATTACGGACATTTTACCCCCTTCAACCATTCCAAACAAAGAATGGAGTCATATACATGAGCTACCACTTGCAGATACGTTTTTCTTTAAGCCAGGAAAAATTGACCTGCTCTTTGGAGCAGATGTGTACAGCGAAATTCTCTTGGAAGGTTTACGGAAAGGTCCTCCAGGAACACCAACTGCCCAAAACAGTACCCTCGGATGGATACTTTTCGGAAAGCTAAAAAATACATCCACATTCTTAACAGCATCTGCGTTAACAGCAAAGGCTCATTACGACGACGACACTTCACTGGATAAACTTTTACGTCAGTTTTGGGAAACTGAAGAAGTTAATCCAGGAAGAAAGCTGTCTAAAGCAGATCAAGAATGTGAAGAGTTTTATCAAAAAACTCATGTTCGTAACGCACATGGCCGTTACGAAGTTCGCCTGCCTTTCATCGCAGAAAGTCCCAGCCTAGGTGACTCTCGTGGTATGGCATTACGTAGGTTCTACAGCCTAGAACGGCAATTAGAACGAAATCCTGAACTCTATCAGGAATACAAAACTTGTATTAATGAATACAAGACATTAGGCCACATGACAGTGGCTAATAAGATAGTGAGCAATGAACAAAGCTACTATCTTCCTCATCATGCTGTTATCAAAGATAGCACCACTACAAAGGTTCGCGTTGTCTTTGATGCTTCAGCAAAAACGACTAATGGAAAAAGTCTAAACGAACAGCTACATACGGGAACAGTGCTGTAGTCTGAACTCCTTTCAATCATTCTCAGATGGCGAAAGTATAAATTCGCTATGTCTGCTGACATAGAGAAAAGGTACAGGATGATAAAAATACAACCTCCAGATCAAACTTACCAAAGAATAGTTTGGAGGAACAAACAAAATGAACCTATTATAGATTACAAATTACACACTGTAACCTTTGGCACCACGCCAGCCCCCTATCTAGCAATAAAAACGCTCAATCAACTAGCCATTGATGAAGCTGACAAATTCCCCGAAGCGGCGAAGATAATGTCTCGTAACTTCCATGTTGATGACCTTTTTACAGGCTCAGATACAAAGGAAGAAACCTTCCAAATACAAGATCAACTCATCAATCTGTTATCTTCCGGCGGATTTAATGTGAGGAAATGGGTTAGCAATTCTTCAGATTTACTATCTAGAATTCCCGAATCATACAGAGAAGTTGAATTTCCTTTACGATTCGCAAGCGATGAGTCCGTAAAAACTTTAGGCATTCATTGGTTTCCAGGATCTGATTGCTTCACGCTACAATACAAAAGGAAATCAGATTACCTTTCTACAAAGCGCTCTATTCTTTCAGAAATTGCAACGCTTTTCGATCCACTTGGCTGGATATCACCAATTATAGTCACGGCCAAAATACTGATGCAAGCTTTATGGCTTGCAGGCTGTTCATGGGATGAGCCAATACCGGCATCCATTGATAAGCAGTGGCGCGAATTTAAAGCAGAATTACATCACATTAGCAGCATCAACATACCACGTTGGTTACATACTACAAGTAACCTATCCATCTGTCAAATACATGGATTTTCAGATGCTTCTAATCAAGCGTATTCTGCCGCTGTTTATATTAGAGTTGTGGATGAAGAAGGATTTGTTCAAGTCAATTTACTCATGGCAAAGTCAAAGGTAGCGCCTGTCAAATCCGTATCCCTTCCACGTCTTGAATTGTGCGGGGCGGTATTGGTAGCACGACTCATGAATGGTGTTAAAATCGATTTAAAATTTGATCAAGTTCCTACGTTTGCTTGGACAGACTCATCTATTGTATTAGCTTGGATTCGTAGTCACCCTAATAAGTATAAGACATATGTGGCTAATAGGGTGGCGGAAATTCAGAACTTGATCGACATTAAAGCATGGCATCATGTAAAGTCTGCTGACAAAATCTGCTTCCAGTTAGAAGCAAGATCTTATCACTCAACCCATTCTTAGATAACAATGGATTAATTCGGGTAGGTGGTCGGTTGAGAAATGCTAACATTTCTTATAATCGAAAACACCCAATACTCCTGCCAAAGGACAGCAAACTAACTAATTTAGTCATTGAACACTTCCATACAAAAACGCTGCATGGAGGCCCGCAACTGGTATTATCCATCATTCGAAACGAATATTGGATTCCACAAGGACGTAAAACCATAAAACAAGTGTTACATAAATGTATAACTTGCTTTAAGCAGTCCGCAACTAGCAAGAATCAGATTATGGGACATTTACCTTCATCACGGGTCAATGTGACTGGACCATTTCAACAAACAGGTCTCGACTATGCTGGTCCTTTCAATTTAAAGGTATCTAAATTTCGAAACAATCGTGTACATAAAGGGTATATATGCATTTTCATTTGCATGGCCACCAAAGCCATTCATATAGAAGCCGTGTCAGATCTATCAACAGCTGCTTTTATAGCAGCTTTTCGCCGTTTCTCCAGCCGAAGGGGACTCTGCACAGATATATTTTCAGACGGTGGCTCTAATTTCGTTGGATCTGACAAAGTCCTACAAAAAGAATTCAAAACAGCCATACTGCAAGCTAACAAGCAGATGGCAGAAACACTAGCCCAAGACGGGATATGTTGGCACTTTAACCCGCCTTCCGCACCTCATTTTGGAGGATTGTGGGAAGCCGGAGTTAAATCCATAAAATTCCATTTAAAGCGAATTTTAGGGAATTCTTCATTGACATTTGAAGAATTCGCAACTGTTTTGACACAAATTGAAGCCTGTCTAAATTCCAGGCCTCTATGTCCTATCACAGAAGATCTAGACGATCTCAATGTTCTAACTCCGGGACATTTTTTAATTGGCACTTCCTTATTACTTCCACCAGAACCTGTATTGGAAAATAAGGTTTCATCGCTCACCAGATGGAAACATCTCCAACTGTTGAAACAACAGTTTTGGCATAAATGGTCTCACGATTATCTAAATTCCCTACAAAATAGACCTAAATGGCAGACTCCAATATCAAATCCTAAAATAGGAGATTTAGTTATTATCAAAGAACCGAATCTGGTAGCGAGCCGTTGGTTATTAGGACGAATAATTGAAGTTCATCCAGGTGCTGACAACTACGTTCGTGTAGTCAGTATAAAAACGAAAAATGGTCTTGTAAAACGACCAATATCCAAAATATGTATCTTGCCGATACAATAAAGTTAAAGCTCTGAATCTAAATAATATGGCAATCAGTTTCTCCCTCAATAATTGGGCTCAAAATTTTCTCTCATTGTTTTGCAGGTCCGTTTTAAAATTAATCACTTGAAAGACATTTCCAGTCTTTCAACGGGGGGCAGTATGTTCGAACCAAATTGATTCGAATATATTTTCATAAACAGAAAATTTCTAAAAGAAGACATGCTGAAAACAAAGCATAAAATTTTTAGTAAACATCGCTCTAATTTGATTACTAGTAAGCAAAAAACATGTACACCACCCAGCATAGCCATGTATTTGTCATCTTCATAACATATTGCACAAATACAACATAAAATTATAACCTCAACGAGCAGATTAAATTAAAATCATGATCATCTGTTTAAATTCGTATTAAAAACAATTTCTGAAAAGGGAACATATTACAACAATACCACGCTGAAATTGAATTCTGAAAATCAAATAAATTCAATCTAATTATATTTTTCCAAAAATAAGTAAAACATCTAACAAAAGCATGTGTTGTCATGTAGCATACAATGCATGGCACAAATATAATCAGATCAAGCCGATCAATTTGCAACTCTATCATTATCATCATTACAAGTAATATCCAACGGGAATTTGTTCGCTACGTGATAGAGAGATTATTTTTTGCAAATATAATTTAATTTAACACAGCAGCATGTGAAGCTCTAAGTTTCTTGTTGCTATGCATTTTTGTTCGTTGCTAGGCACATTTTATCGCTAGTACCGTAAGATCACAGCTGCACTGCCAATTCTTGCAATCATGCGCCGCTGCTACTCTATCAGTGGTGTCGTGTGCAAGCAAGGGCTATATAAACGACAAGCTGACTGATCTCGATCTCTTTTTGTACTCGGCATCGCTTGGGGTAAGTTGGCTGTTAGGGACTAACATTAATATCGGGTATCGACCGATATTTCACTTTTAACAATTAACAATCATTTCTGGTCTCGACGGAAATAAACGCATCTTATTTCGGGTCTCGACTGAAGATAAGATAACACTTTAAGCCGGGTCTCGACTGACTTAAAGAATATTATCTCGGGTCTCGACTGAGATAATCTTTTACTAACAATCATTTCTGGTCTCGACGGAAATAAACGCATCTTATTTCGGGTCTCGACTGAAGATAAGATAACACTTTAAGCCGGGTCCCGACTGACTTAAAGAATATTATCTCGGGTCTCGACTGAGATAATCTCTTACTAACAATCATTTCTGGTCGCGACGGAAATAAACGCATCTTATTTCGGGTCTCGACTGAAGATAAGATAACACTTTAAGCCGGGTCTCGACTGACTTAAAGAATATTATCTCGGGTCTCGACTGAGATAATCTCTTACTAACAATCATTTCTGGTCGCGACGGAAATAAACGCATCTTATTTCGGGTCTCGACTGAAGATAAGATAACACTTTAAGCCGGGTCTCGACTGACTTAAAGAATATTATCTCGGGTCTCGACTGAGATAATCTCTTACTAACAATCATTTCTGGTCGCGACGGAAATAAACGCATCTTATTTCGGGTCTCGACTGAAGATAAGATAACACTTTAAGCCGGGTCTCGACTGACTTAAAGAATATTATCTCGGGTCTCGACTGAGATAATCTTTTACTAACAATCATTTCTGGTCTCGACGGAAATAAACGCATCTTATTTCGGGTCTCGACTGAAGATAAGATAACACTTTAAGCCGGGTCTCGACTGACTTAAAGAATATTATCTCGGGTCTCGACTGAGATAATCTCTTACTAACAATCATTTCTGGTCGCGACGGAAATAAACGCATCTTATTTCGGGTCTCGACTGAAGATAAGATAACACTTTAAGCCGGGTCTCGACTGACTTAAAGAATATTATCTCGGGTCTCGACTGAGATAGTATCTTATTAACATTAACACTTTATTTCTGGTCTCGACGGGAATAAAGAATTGTTTTAACCCATGGTTAGAACAAAGGGTCTTAACATTAGCTTAAAGCCAACCCTCAAGCGTCAAGTTATAGATCGGTGAGTACCAGTCACTTGTAACAATATAATATTTATCATATATCTATTTTATTATACATTTACTCATATATATATTTACATTTTATACTCTTTTGGTGCATATTTATTTAATATCATAATTTGACTTTATTCTATTAATTTTACATATATATATATATTGACGATCTTATATTGCAATTTTTGCCAATAAGTGTTTTTCAGTGTGATACAAAATTCTCTGACCCAAAACTTATATATTGAGTTTTATCCCAATACAACTTTTCTTGATATAGAATATATATATATATAGAATATACGATCTAAGTCTGTCGTAATACGTGTTTTATAGTGTGTGTTGATCTCTGACCTGAGGTATTAGGTCATTTTAATATAATTAGTGGGCAATCTTAAAAAAAAAGGTGTGAAAGTTTATTGGAACTTAAAACGAAGTGAATAGTGTTTGTTTTGATAAGAGATTCGACCACTGACCTTGATCCAAATTTACCAGTGCATCCATTTCAGTTTCACTAAGTTCAAATTTGCGTGTACGTTCTATTAACGGACTGTACATCGTATATTAATAATTATAAAAACGCGATAAAATCTATAACAGTCATTTATTAAATTACAACAAAACAATCAGAACCTTTTTACGTTGAATCATAGCCTACTAAGCAAGTTACAAAGATAAGTTAGACTGCTACGATTGATGACACATTATGCATTTTTGAGTGGCCCGAGGCTGAGTGATTTTAAACAAGCTAGAAACTTCAAAACTACCACAGAGTTCAAAATTTTCTATCAGATGTCATAACAGATATTCACCAAAACAAGATCATCCCATTATTAATGCAACACCGAGATCTGCTGACTTTAATGAAGAACAACACTTCATTTACCCTAACTATTCCTAATTTCTACTTCTTTACAATCTAATCACAGTTGGAGCCAGAATTGGAGAATTATACATTTTATTTGACATTCGGATTTCACTTGGGTTGGATGAATACTTTCAGGAAACATACTACTACTAATCAAAACATAAACGGAATAACTAATCGTGAGTCTTCCCAGGGGAGATATTACCCACTATCTCCAGCGAGTAAAACAAATTTCAGTCCTTAAAAGAAGACCAGGATACAACCAGAATTATCCCATATTTAATCCAAATGCCAACGTAAAATAGGTGCGCTTAACCACAAGAAAACGTTACCTTCAAGCTGCCACTTTCGCAGTTTAACTCGATGCAAGCCTTGGATACCGCTACACACCTCAACAAGCTATCTCTACCATCATGACAGCGAAACCACCTTCAACAATGTATCTGGCACACCAGTAACACTTAAAACTCTCAAGTAAAATGGCATTCTAAGTATTCGACCAGCTTGTTCAATCAAACAGACTTCTATCTCAATTAACACCGGACAACAGTGAGGATTTTGTGTTGGACAGCAACCCAAGTGGGCAGGATGATTACGCCAACGCTATTCACATAAATTACTTTCCCACGTCGCGTCGTCTTCATTCTGAGGGAAATCATAATTCCTCTGGAATTTCTACCATGCGAACCCCAAACCCAGCAGATTTTTGATTGCACGAGCTATGCAGCCACCACATATCGTACGTATTTATCTAGTGCTACTTAACTTTCATGTGAAAATATGTATTCTCACCATAAATTATAACTAAACACTTAACTATAATTAATTTAATTTCTCAGGCCACATTTCTCTCTAATTAGGTTAATAAATTGACATAAACTTATATGAAAATAACCATAAAACAACAAAGAAAGCATTTACTGAGCACAAACATTATATATGTACCTGTAATGCACGATAGAGTATAGACGTGTTTTCGAATGGCTCCCAGGTTGGTTTGCTATAAAGCATTATGTCCGTGATTGAAATTCGCAAAGTCGCATTTTGGTTTCAGATAGTGTGCCGCGAGCAATTTTGTGTTTGATTGGCGATTTCGTTGTGATTGATTTTAGTGGAAATTCTATTAATTACCAAAACTGGTTAGTGCTAATGCAGTTAGTGCTGCTGCAGGTCGGGAACTTCTCTGGTGTTGGTGCGTATCTTAATTTCTGCCCACTCTGCTCCTTATGGTGGGGAAAGATAACAGAAAAAGAGAAAACTCCGTCAACTTCGAATCATGATGCAGGCTCCCAAGTCGTAACGAGAAGTGGTGTGGATATGACGGTGCTTTCGACAGCGATTGTGGAGAAATTAATTCAGACATTAGAAATTAAATTTATGCCCGTGATCGAAGTTGAGAAACGAATCTATGAATAAATTGATGACGCCATACGCTCTTTCGAAGAGAGAATTAAAGATTGTGAAAAGATGAAAACGGCAGTCACACAAACCATGAAATATCTTCAAGATCGACTTGATGACGTACATAAGAATCATCCCCTCCGTGAGGTAATTATACATGGAATACCTTACCAACAAACTGAAAATCTGGCAAACACTTGTAAAAATATTGCTGTAGTGGTTGACCATCCAATTTCGCCATACATTGATGCTTTTCGCATTAAAACAAAGTCTCTTCGCAATGATAACCCTATCGTAGTAGGTTTTTCGTGCCCAGCCTAACTTATTGAAATCTCTTTAATTGAACTTTGAATAAGTTTCAAACTTTGTTTATGTTTTACTTTTCTACTAATTTGTGGTTTCTCTTCCGGCTACTTAATTCAAGTATTCATTATGAGATGGTTGCTGTCTTGAGTATGGGTAATTTCTCGGGAGTGGATTAGGTAAGTAGTTTATTGAAAATACTAGGAAATCAATTTTCGGTTTTAAATATATGCACTGTGAACGCAAGAAGCAGTCGCAACAACATCGACGATTTTCGATTAATTTTTACAGACTCCGATCTGCATGCAGTTTTTGTAAGCGAGACATAGCTGACTGCTGCAATCCCATCATCTGAAGTCTCTCTTCCTGGTTTTGACGCATTTCGCAAGGATAGGAGGGACCATGTTGGCGGGGGTTTAGCCTTGACATGTAGTAAAAATGAAATCTAAAAGAAAGTTTAGATGTATTTAAAAATGAAAAGTCAGGAAGTATGAATTAAAGAATCGCGGTAGAAAAACTCAATGTGAATCAAAAAACTAGACAAAAACATCTGTAAAAAATAAGAAGCATTTGAAATTAATTTTTTCCTTAATGTCAACTTGAGAAATATATGAAACTTACCAAACTAAGAGATTTAAAATGATAGTGGCCACGTTTAGAAATATATGTTGCTAAGTAAGATTTAAGTGTCTTTCTTGTCTTGTTCTGGTTGTGTGTAAAAATTGACGTAGATAGAGTTCGCGTGTGTTAAAAAACTAAAATGCATTAAATCAAAAAGTAAAATCCAGAAAATAAAATTCACAAAGAAGTTTATGATAAACAGGTTGTTTTATTGGTGAAAGGAAAATTTTGTAGGAGACCCACAAGAAAGATATGTAATTCCCTTAACCAGCAGAGGGACATGGACAGCTATTTATGACGCTGAGATTGTACACCTAAGGAATTTGAGAAACGTTGGTCCGTTAGTTTGGCGTTTCGAGTTTCCTGAACCCTAGAGTGAGTAGCCTGACTCAACTGGAGTCCGCTCGGCCAGGTGATCAGAAGCTCATTGCATCAGCAAATGATTTTAATAGTTTTATTTTTGGTATCACCAGTAACCAGACGTTTATGGTCAAATTGATCCAAATTCAATAATTGCCTCCAATCATTGAACTCAATCACGAATCCTTGGTGGTACGATTAAGTCACATATTCCATTCTTCGGTTCAAAAGAATCTGGCCATACTGTTTAATACGTGGATCAAGATAAAATATCGCAAAGCAATTCAGTAAAGCTGCTATATCCAGTAACAGTATTTATTTTACTTTGAAGTCTAAGCCAATACCTTTTGAAAATTAAAACAAAAATGCAATCGTATAAATACCTCAAAAGTTACAACAGCTTTAGTGAAAGTGTAACTTAAAGAATGCAAGAAACAGTAAAGCTAGAACATCTACTAAAGGAGTGAGTATTTTTATATTGTCTAAAAGACCTTTTTACTCAGAAAGCAATACTCGATCGATATACCAAATATCAACTATTTCCACCGGAACACCATGTATATACACAGCCACTTCATTGTCGAACAATCACAATTGGATTGAATGTACTCCCCTTATCTTTTGGCTGATAAGCAAGATTGTTCAACTGGTGAACCTGCGTTTGGTGTTTATAGTTAGAGCATTGACTAGTTTTACAAGATTAATACCTAGTGATAACATGTTTTGTGATTTTCATGGTCTTTTAGTTTATTAGTTTTTTATCGTTTTTATCATTTTTATAATCGGTAATTGCTTTTTGACTATTATTTTGTGATCCCATCTATTTAGTTATTTATTTATTTATTTATTTTTGTACTTCGAATCTGCATTTTTTTGTTTTATTTTTGATTTACGTAAGAGTTCTGCACTTTGATTTTTGTCTCTTACACATACTTCTACTCCTAAAATCTTTATACAAATTTTTTTCTAAAAATGTTTTCTAACTTTAGGAATCTAAGTTTTCATGTTTTTATTTTGAACTTTTTACTATGCTTAAGTTTATTTATATTTTAGAGTACAAGTTTTAGCCCACCCCTGGCCCACCTTTTTTTTTGAAACTTTTAAGACTTGTTGAAAAGCTTTTCATTCTTAAATATTTGTAATTGTTCCATAGGATGATGATGATGGACAAAATCTACGTCCGAAACGTTACCCATTTAAATCTTAATAAAAGACAAAAAACATAAAAGGAGACATTGTTTTTTAAGTATTGTTTAACCGGAGTTTCCAAAGAAGGACTTAAAGAAACCTTTTAAAAATAAAAATAACCTACTTTCCTCCACTGAGAACTTTTTATTAAACTAAGAAAACTATTTATATTAATTTGATTTACTTCCAGCTGTGTAGATTGAATACCAAACTTACAGCCTTAAAGTCTGTTGAAAAATTCTCTTGTGTGTACAAACTTTTTTTTTATATCTCGGCACAAAAGTCTTTTATGAAACTACTACAACTATTGTGGCTTTCTTTGTACAAACGAATTTGATTTAAACTCGGAATAATAACGAGAAGCAATTTAGCTCATCGTGAAAAAAAACTGCTTTATATGATTGTAGCTTGTAGCTTTATAAGTAGCGCTAATATTTTACTTGAAGGTTACTTTTGTATGGAAAGTGGAAATGTTTTTTTAATTCTCTCATCTGTATTTATTTATTAGAGGGAAAATCATCTGTCTCGTTAACTCAGTGGTAAGAGTAGTCACCCGGCAAGCGTAAGGTCCCGGTTTCAAACCCCGGACGAGGCTGTTGTTTTTTTACTCTTGTATTTATGAATTTGATTTAGAATCGTTAAAAATAAAAGTTCTTAAAAATTCTTCTTTCTCCATTATTTATTATGCTAAATGCTATATTTCTATATGTATAACAAAGTGCGTATAAATCATTAAATTACTAATAAAAACAGAAAAAAAACGCAGTTTCACAACAGTCTAGATCATGGGTGGCCAAACTTTTGAAGTGCGGGGTCTACATTATAATTCAGAATATCGTAGCGGTCTACCGTCAGCAACGGTTTTAAATAAAACGCAAAAAGTTTTCCTAAAAAAATCTTTACATGCTTCCGAATAATTCAAATTTGAAAAATACTTAGATATGTCGGACCAACTATAATTTCTTCCTCTGTCAATGTTAATGCCTTCGTTAAAAGGGAACACTATAAAACTGATGACTTCTAGCCGAGCTCCAAAAACTTCTTTCGAACTTCTCGTGTAAATTCTCCAACTGCTCGGCGAAAATTTAGAATTCCCGAGGCAGGAAAATGCCGGCGATTTACAAAAGAGTTTCCTTTTTATTTTAACGATACCAATGTCGCTGTTTTTAATTTTGTGCCTGGCTTCGTAAAAACCGATTGCTGTGTGCAGATAAGCCAGTTTTTAACTCATGTTCTTCTATTTTTTTAGATTTTACTTCCAACCGGAAAGTCAGTGACGTATTTTGTGTGTGTAGTTTTAAAATGCTTTTTTTTTTGTAGTACTACACCTCCTGAGTTACAAATAGAACAAACACATTAATCCTTGAACATAAAAGTAAATAACTCCTCTGATAATGGTAACCTTTTTCAGCACTCGAGAAACTTGCCCGCTCATTTTAGTCGCTATTATTATCACCACGTAACAAAACCATCGTCAGAGTTAAATACTCGTACAAGCTGAGTACACTAACTGAGAACACAAAGGCGCATTTTTTATTAATACAGGAGATAAAGAGAGAGAGATATGGAGAGAAATAAAGAGCGTGCGATGGGTAAGTGAGGCAAAGACTTGGCACCATGTTGGCGAGGGGTGGGTTATCCGTTACTCACGCCACGTGAAGCGGCGCAATTATCTGAAAATGGCAATTTATTGTAACATTTGTTCAATTGATTTTACTCTCGCGGGCTACCAAAAACATCTACGCGATCGACCGGTAGACCGCGGTCGACGTCTTGGCCACCCCTGGTCTAGATCTACTAAAAAAAATTCTTCTACTTAAGTAAATTCGATTAAGTTATAAATAAAATTAAAATTAGTACACATTCTAGTAATGGGCTCGACCTGTCCATTATTGGTTGATGCGAGTTAGCATGAATAAAATCAATAAATCTTAAATATCTTGGTCGAGAATTAATACCTCTAGAATCCAAGAGCAAGGTTGTGTCGATATCATCTTTCAAAAGTATGAAATTCAATCTCTCAATATACGGTGGAAAATGACAAGCATCTCGCCCTGCGAGGTTTCTTAAAGCAAAAAGCAAGAATCTCCTCTGCATACCCTCATTGCGTTTATAGTGACGCTTGTAAGTTGGGGTCTAAATAGGACTGGCACATTTCAAGTTAGGTCAAACGAAGGTTGTGAATAAAGCTTTAGTTGTGTAGGCATCATCCAATTCCTTGGCATAGCGTTTTGTACAGAATCGAGTTAATATGGTCAATATGATAATTCAGGGTAAGTTTGGCATCAAACAATACACCCTCCTCCAATTCAAACAACCAAATTCAGATTTAATGGACTTAGAAAGCTTTACGTCATCTGCATAGATCTCAAAGTTCAAAACTATGTGAGACACATCATTTATGAACAAAACCAATAGAAGAGGTTCCTAGTGACTTTCGTGCGGTACACCAGAATTATCTGTTATCTCACCAATACCCGATCCTTTAGGTAGTAGGATAACCAACTAAGCAACCATTATGAAATCCAATAGCACGTAGCTTATTCATTAGATTCTTATAGAAGACCTTCTCAAAACCCTAACTAAAGTTAGTATAAATGCAGTGAGTTTCATTTGCTGACGCGATAGACTTAATGCAATATGACTAAAATTGGACCAAATTTGTTATTGATCTTCACCGTATACAGCCGTAACAGCCGTAAATAGAATCATAGACAATGGCTTTAAAGAGTTTGGGTATACAGGACAGCTTAGCAATTGGTCGATAATTTGTGATATTGTCCCTTTAGGAGACTTAAAAATAGCAGTAAATAGGTGTCTCTTGCAAAAATCAGGAAATATGGCACCCTCGAGGGCTAAATTAAACATAACACAAATGTCACTGGAATAGAAATATTACCTCAGCATCATTTTAAAGCACTAGGGAGAACCCCATTAGGACCCACTGAACAACTAAGCTCAATACTAGCCATCGACACTTCGATATTGATATTGATTAATATACATAGCGATCAGACTTTAAGAAGAATCGTTAAGTAACTAAAAAAAAAACATTCGATTGAACGTCATTAGATAAAAGGTCTTATTCAAATAGTCGCCAAAAATTTTGATATCACAAATGGGTCTTGACTAGGAGCGTTGTTATACCCTAGATGAAATCTATAGGGTATACTCAGTTTATCATTCCGTTTGTAACACCTAGAAATAATGATTGTAGAACAAAATGAATTAGACAACCATGCTTAAAATTAAAAGTTATTTTGATTTTTGCATGTCCGTCCGTCCGTCTGTCCTCATGATAACTCAAGAACGAGGAGAGCTGAAATTTCGCGCACGGGTTTTTAAAAGAAAAATTATAGTCAAGTTCGAAAATGGGACAAATCGGATAACTCATTCGTAGGGTTACCATACAAAAATTTCATTTTTCACTATATATTTTGACACTACCTGAGAACGCGTCAACGTATTAGAGAACTGAAATTTTGTACGTAGCATTTTTATAGAAAAAGTACATATAATTTCCAAAATGGGATAAATCGGGCAACACCTTCTACTACCGAAAAGTTCTTCAGAATATAAAATCCTATAAAATTGGTTATAATCGTTTTTTTTTTGTCCGACGAACCGTTATAAAAATATATGCGAAAAACATTATAAAAATCAAACTTTAACAGAAATGACATGCGAGTATTGATCTAGCTAGGGTATCATAAGAATTGGTCTAAACCAATTCTAGCTTTTTTACCTGTTATAAATTAAGTTAAGTGGAAAGAAGTTTGATTTATTTTAGAATTGAAAGACTGCCAGAATTGCCTAGGGTCTCCTCTGATTGCGTTTACCAGCTATCCTAGGTATACATTGTTCAAAAGATCTTCTTGAAATATATCCCTCTGTTATAGGCCACGCACTCCGTTTTTAAGGAGAGAGAGCATGCGTAGGAAAAAAAAATCCAATATTTAAGAAGACACTGTATGTAGGTATGTATATCGTGAGATTGCAATGTGTTCCTGATAATAAAATACAGTTTATGCTTAACACATTCCAGCCGGCATGTGCCACTGGTATGTCGTGTCCCAAAAGCAATCAAATTAATTAATTATAATAAAACTTCAGAAAAACAACGCTCGAATCTTTTGAACCTATGTACTTTATTATTTCACGTCAAACAAACTGACCTATCTTAAAGTTGGTTTCCCACGGCGCGTAGTTTCACGCGCCGCTCCGCGCGAGTACGAGCCAACGCGCCGTGGGAAGGGTCTGGCTCGAGGTGGCTTGGCGTGGCCTGTGCTGGCGCGCCCGATCCATTTCGAGTCGGTAACTTCAAAGGCGCGGCGCGAGCGTGCGCGAGGTGGCTCGAGGTGGCTCGAGGTGGCTTGAGACGGCGCGTGACAATTACTCTTCATTCCGATTTTGTTCGTACTCTCGTACTGTTGCCGTATATCGTTTATATTTTTAATAAATATGGAGTGGACGAACGAACTTATTTTTGAGTTCTTAAGTGTATATGAGAACGAACCCGTTTTGTGGAACACAAAAAGCGCAGACCACAAAAACAAGAATGATCAGCACGATGCGTGGACCAGAATTAAGAACAAATTGAAGGACGGAAACATATCCATTAAGGAAATAAGAAAGAAGAGGGACAGCTTAATGGCTACTTACAGGAAATTAAAAAGCAAGATAAAAGAATCCATGAAGACGGGCAGTGGTGCAGACGAAATTTACAAGCCTGATTGGCTGTTTTACAATGTCATGTCGACATTTTTAGATGCTATATACAGTCCAAAACAAACGAAGAATTCTGACGTAAGTATATTTATTTTTTAATATTTTATATTAATACAATGTGTGTGTGTTGCATATATTGAGGTGTGTGCTATACATGTATACATAAAAGTGTGTATTTATTAATAATTATTTTGCCATGTAACGGCGCCATTCGTTGTAAAGAATTCAGCAAATTGATCTCTTATGGTTTTGGCAGAAAGTGGTGATCTTCTTGGTAGATTTCTCAGCGATTGCAGCGAAGTAATTCCTTCTTGGTCATTACGCCATGAACCGGGCTGAATGACGCCGTCTTCTGTCTCAATATCGAAAGTACCAACGGGAGTGTATATTGAACTGGACTTTCTAGATCTTTTTAGAAAGTTGTGTAATAAAGCACATGTCATTACAATGTCTGTTACCTTGTCTGGGTGTAATAGCATAGGTTTCCTTAGTACTCTAAAAACAGCAGACATAATACCGAAAACGTTTTCAACTATTCTTCGAGCTCGAGAAAGACGGTAATTAAATACGCGCTCTTTTGATCCTTTGTTATGAGTTCCAGGATATGGTTTCATCAAATTTTCGCTTAGAGAAAATGCGCTGTCTGCTACAAAAACATATGGTAGTAGTATTTCTTTCAATGGTAAGCAATCTGCTGGCGGGAAATCTAATTCATTACCGCAAAATTTTTTTGTATAATACACTATTTCTGTACACACCACCATCACTTATTGTTCCTTGACACCCGCAATCCACAAAAATAAAATTGTAGTCTGCGTCAACTAAAGCTAGAAGCATGATGCTGAAAGTGCTGTGATAATTGATAAACTCTGAGCCACTGTGAATAAAACATGTTTTCCGTCCAGAGCTCCAAGGCAATGAGGGAAATTCCAAATATTGCTGAATTCTTTCTCTATGTTCAACCAGTCAGATAACCTCCGAGGCAAATGGAACAAATACACACACAATTGAAAAAGAAAATTAAAATAAGAAGCTAAGCTTTTTGTTATTCACAGGACTTGAAACATAGAGAAGAAACAGAAGAAGATGACAATGTTGAGAACGAAGAAACGAAACAAGATGACGAGGGAGATGAAAAATCGGTAACATTTCAAACGCCGAAAATTTTTCGAAAACGTCCAAAAAAGACTGCAGTAAATGAAACAGAAAAACGAATGGATGAAGCTTATAATTATTTTAAAAAAATGAGCGAAAAACCCGAGCAAGATGAATGTTCCTTGTACACTGATTTATTATGCAAAAAATTGAGAGGCTTGCAAGAGAAAACGCGCGAAATTGCTATGCTTGAAATTGATCGATACATTTTTCAGCTAAAGCAAAACGAAACACAGTTGCAGTCTTCGCATTCACAAATACAAAATCCATCTGTAACACAGCTACCAATAACGCTTGCCCAACAGTTTTCTACCAGCCTTCAGTTTAATACTAATACAGCATCATTTTCAAATTTCCAACAGTTCCATCGTCCACCAAAATATAATTCCCACCATCCAGCTCCATATTCACAATCGTCACCAATCATGCAAATCTTTAACTATTCCCATCCGTCACCAAGTTTCCAATCATCTCTTTCTCCACAGCCGTCACCAAGTTTCCAACCATCTCCTTCTCCACAGCCGTCGCAAAGTTTCCAACCATCTCCTTCGCCACATCCGTCACCAAGTTTTCAACCATCTTTTCCACAAGCATCACCAGACATCTTTGACCGTTCACAACAATCATCATTACAAGGTTCAGAAACGTTATCAGCTTCAGAAAAGTCATTGAAACAATTTTACGAATCGGAAGTTGCAAATTTGCTGTAGACTGCTCAGTTTCTTCTATAATGTTGATTAATAAATACATATTTCAATCATTTACTTACTTTTATTTCTCCCGATAATTCTTGTATCAACGCTTTACAAACATCCTCGACAAATCTTGAAACCGTTTGGATAGACTCTTTAAAAAGATATGAAAGGCTTGTGTAGCTGTCTCCGGATGCCAGAAATCTGAGACCAATAGCAAACCGTTCTTGAATAGGAATACACTGTCTCATGTTCGTATCATTTTTTTAAATGTGTATGCCGATTTTATTTAGAAGATACCCATAATCGTCTTCAGACATTCTACAAAAATTTTCAAATTTTTTGCTTGGTTCTTTAACTAAATCAATCAACATGTCCGATCCACTGTATCTGAAATTTAAAATGCGTTCATTATTTTAGCATGACAAAAAACATATCAGTTAATTTTCATTATCATCTTGTTAAAGACTTACCTCGATCGGCTCTTATTGAATGACGACATCCACCAGCGCCTATTCTTATTTTTTTGTTTTTGTTTTTTTCTTTTTGTTTAGTAAATAGTATCCGCTAAATAGCACAAAAGCGGCTGCAGAAGCGATATCTTCAGTTCATTCAAAACTAGGCACCGCGCCGCAAATCAACTCGAGCCAACACGCGCCGTGGGAAGTGTATAGGCGCGGCGCGGGCTGACGAGAGCTCGTAGCAGGCTTCCCACGGCCTGCGATTTCACGGGCCGCGCCGCGCAAGCACGAGCTGGCTTGGCTCGTGAAACCACGCGCCGTGGGAAGCCACCTTAATAATTTAAAAGTACTCCGAAACGAACTGTAACCTGACACTCTAAAAACCAAAGTTGAATCGCGACTGAACAATTAACGGCGCTCGCCAGACCAGTCATTGGTCTTTTATTGCGCCAATATTTGGAAGTAAGCTTGTACTCGCAACGCGGATGTAAACAAACGACAACAACCTTGTCGTTTGTTCTACCGGTTGCAGCACCTGAGTTACTTAGTTGTAAACAATCGCCTTACATAATATTTACCACGCGAGGTAAATTATTATCGTAATCGTCGATTGCTCCACTAAGCGCTCATCGCAGCTAGCTTTTGGGCTAATCAGCAAAACAACCGATATTGCAGAACAATACCATGCGAGGTTATTGTTTAGCAATTGCTGATTATTTCGCTGTAATGCCCTTGGCTGTTGGAAGAATCTTCCGTATATTGGGCCATCACATCCCTCCCCCCTTGGAAAAACTAGTTTCAGCAGGGAACTAGATCTGGAGAGTAACAGTCTTAATTAAAAACATTTTTTAATCTTCGTTCGGTTCAGATTACGATTTTCTTTTACATTTTACATTGATTCCTATTTTAATTTTGTTATATTTGTTATACTTATTACATTTCCTTCTTTTCTGCTTAACATTTTCTTTAAACATTATCTTTTCTTTTTCCATTGTCACAAACAATTTTTCTATATATATTACTTCTTACACTTGTTATTCATTTTACATTATATTATTATACTCTTTGGTAATACATTTTCATTACTTTCTACTTTAATTTTCTTATTTTCTTATCTCTACTACAATTTCTTCTAACATTTCATATCTTCATATCATTTTTTTGACATTAACTTTGCCTTTTTCCAAAAAACTTTTACTGTATTATATTTTATATGCTGTTATACATTTCCCCCCTTTTTTTGTACAGTTTTAAATTCTCTATAACAAAATACAATTTACATTTCTGATATATTTTTTGTTAACTTTCCATACTCAATTAAAAAAAATCCTATTCAATAACAAGCTTTACCTACATATTTATTTACCGTTTTAGTTTACAAATTTTATTTTATTCATATACAAAAATACCATTATCTTAAGAAAACGCTAACTGCATAATACTACGTTGAGAAGAGAAAAAAAACTAGTAAGCCCTACTTTAACTTGTTGTCAAAAAGAAATACATATTAATTATACATACATAATACGAGAACTAATCCTACAGTGGTTAACTTAGTTATTCCAGCTGCACCAGCTGTTTCCCTGCGATCGTGGGTATGTTTACAGTCGGCATGGAGGCTGTTGTTGGCGCTATCACCTGTATATCCTCTGAATCTTCGCTGGGTTGTTTTTCCTTCGGGGTCTGGACTGTTTGCTTCTGGGTCTGGGCTGCTTGCTTCGGGGTGTGGACTGCTTGGATTTGTCTCCGGGTGAGAGGTATTATCGACAATTGATTGGGTCGTGCTGCTACTTTCCTCCTCTTCCAGCGTTTAAGGTAGATCAGTACTCCTACTGCTAGTGTTAGGCTGGCGATACTTATTAAACCCGTCACCAATGTAGCGGCCATGTACATTACATGAGGATGATGTTGCTGCCTGTAGATCTCCTCTTCTTTGACAGCGCCCTGCATCTTTAGAATCTCTTTTTCATGGTTCCTCCAGGCCTGGTTGAAGTCATCTGCAGCTAGAAGTTGTACCTGTTGCTGGTTCCCAGCTGTCACCAATGGCTGTAACAGTTGGCCCTAATTGTGGACATAGAAGGCGTGAATTATCCTCGAGGGTTGTCAACCGCTTGCAGTTTCCAAATTGTTTCTCGTCTAACAGGATGTACTGAAGTTCGTGGTTATTAGCTGCCACAAACTCAGAACCCAGATCATAAATACGGTAATCTTCATCATCTACTGCTGTAGGAATTGTATATACCTTATAAATATCAAAGGCTCTTCTTCGTGGCTGGGGAATATCTATTCGAACTAGAATATTCTGTCGCCTTTGAATTGATGTCACCTTGGCTATCTGAGCGAGTAGTTGAAAATTCTGGAATTCTTCAGCCAAATCAAATTGTCGTGTAGCGTTTCTTATAATATCTGTCATCTCTCGAGCGTAGATTATTAATGGGTGTAGTTTTCCCACGCTCAGTGAGACCAGAATGCTTGCATACGTTTCTTGTACATCGCTTATCTCCCGCAACTGTAGAGTCAATAGTGTCAGCATCTCACTTAACTCCACCTTTGGTACAGCAAGGCTATTTCCCCCACTTGATTATTTTGTGCAGTAACAATAGCTGCCATCTTTTGTCTCAGTTCTTCGCGCTCTGCTGCGGCTCTAACTCGTGATGCGTTCTAAGTTTGAAAGTGGATTTAATAACCGTAGCCTGTTCTTGGAGTAACGTGAAGGTACGATTCTCTTTTCTGTTGAGCTCATCCAGTTCCGCGTAGATGTTCTCAGAGTCTGTATGGTCCATCGTTCCAAAAAGAGTTTTCGATAGTGAGCCTATTCCGTCGAAAAATGATCGCCTTACTCGTTGCGATGGTTCTGAATGGGTGTGATGCGACAATTCTTCATTTCGATAATTTCTTTGGTTGATTGCTAGTGGGACTTTTTAGGCATGGTGGACTGTCCTATGGGGCGGCATGTACCACTAGTGGTACAAGGGAAGAAATCAATTTTACGTGTCTTTTTCGTTAATGCTTGGATGAAACGTTCGCAACTTATATGCAATACCAAATAAGCTCACACGAATTTCTTTGTTTCACCTTATCACGCCCCTCGACCTATAGAATGGAAGAAATTTAAATTTTATAATGAAAAGTCTTTTTCAAAAATGATATCTCGAAAACGGAACAACCGATTTTCCTAATTCAAAAGCCAAATGAGGCCTAATACTTTATGTCATCCATAAATATATAGCAGCAACGAACGATAAAAAAAATGTATACTAATAGTATTACGTGAATTTACGGTATTCGGTGACTTTAAAAATTCATAAATAAAATAATTTTGCGTCGGAGGCAGTAGAGCAATGGCGTTCATTTAATTGTATTTGTAGTAGTAGTTGGTATTCGGGAGAAAATGATAGGTGAAAAAAATGGCTTATAGGTTCCGGGGCTTGGGGGTGGTATCACGCCACATAGGGGCTGTTCAAAATGGGGTGTATGGGTCTCAAATTAAAGAGGGAAGAGAGTATGATCGAATGGCGGGACTTATGTTGTGATCCTGTAAGTTTCATACCGAGATTTTGACCATTAAAAGTGGCTATTTTGCCACTTGGGTCATATAAACCCCTTTTCTTCATTTTGCATATATTGCCCGTTCTTTCTTTCATATGCATTAGCGATCTGTTGGGAACGTGTTTTGTTTGGGTGGAAAATTTAGCCGACGTAACGGCTCTTCGCAAACACGATATTAAATTACAACCGTTGTTTTACTAAAAAAACGTCCATTTTCCGCTTTAAAAAAAGACTGGTTTCCTTTCTAGTTATCTTCGAAACTATTTATCGGATTTAAAAACTAATTAGATATGTGATTAGGGGACAAAATCAGTCAATCCATCAATCATTTTATTTAACCTAATTTGGACACAAGATTAGAAATCTAATATTAGCACAAAGCACGGCTAAGCTAGCTAATAAACTACAAAATAAAAGTAAAATAAAAGGAGAGAGAAAAATAAAACGTAATACTTACAATATATTAGAAAAATAGTAAAAATAGAAAGGGAAAGAAAAGAAAATCATAGTGGAAAAATAAAAAGAAAAGAGTTCGACACAATCAGCTGGTAATTAATTAAATACAATTACGTTATAGTAGTAGAAATAACACTCTGTGCATGGGGGGCAGGAAATTCCAAAGGCGTGCAACCTGGACAAAGTAAGATCCCTCAAGGATGGTTGGATTGAAACGTGGAATTAGAAGTTTACGTCCTTTCAGGGACTGCAGAAAAATGACGTTACAAAAAAGATACTCTGACTCACCTGTACGAATAAGATTAAGCAGGAAAATCAGTGCTTTACCCTTTAGGTACGAATCTAGAGTACAACCCAAGATCAATGATCTATAAGGAGCGATGTGAGCAGAATGACCCAAACCGAAAACAAATCATATACAGTCCTTGAAAGCAACCTCAAACTTTCGATAGCAAACCGAGCCTAGTCTCATGTATATTAAACTACAATAAGCAAAAAAAAAAAAAAAGCACCGAAGTGTCCTAACTAGTTTCAAATGCAAATCGACGGGAAGTATATTTGCAGACAGCCAGAGTCTCCTAAGCCCATCATAAATTTTGCTTACCATAAATTTTATATGATCACAGCACCTCAAACGATTATTAGTTTTCACTCCCAGATTGGTTATCCAGTTTACATAAGGTAGTTCGACTTGATTAAGCATAATTGGGGGAAGATCCTCAATATTAAGATCAGAATTAGACAGGGCTATGCACTGCGATTTATTGGGATTAAGTAGCAGTTGATTATCAATTGATCACCTAAAAATTTCTGAGAGATCATAGTTTATTTTGCAGATACAGTCCATAATCAGTCCACGATATTTACATAAGTACAACTGCTCATCAGCTGCATACAAGTACATTTGAACATCATGCACGACATCACATAAATCGTTAATGTACAGACTAAAGAGAATTTTCAGGAACTCCACATGTTAAATGCATTCCGGAATACGGAACTCCCTTAATGACCACCTGTTGCGACCTATTTGAGAGAAAATTGGATATGATCTTAACAACAAAAGAGGAGAAATAAAAGTTTGCACATAACTTATGCAGTAGTTTTCCATGACAAATACAATAAAATGCCCTTGAGAAGTCTAACAAAACCATCACACCAAGATCTCCATCATCTAGAGCCGATCGCAAGTCCGTAGTGACATTGAGTAAGGCAGATTCACAGCTGCGCCGTGCACGAAAATAAGACTGATATATCGCCAGGAGATCATTACATGTTATGTAATTTTTAATCTGGGCTCGCATAAGCATTTCCAAGACTTTGGAAAGAAAACTGAGAATGCTGATGGGACGGTAGTGTGGCAGCTCAATAGCAGACATTTTTTTAGCAATAGGAATAACATGAGCTATTTTCAATACTTCTGGGAATTGAGATGTAGTTAGATAAGTGTTCATGATTTGCCGAATGTTCAGAAAAATGTAAGGCAATAAGATCTTGAGAAAACGAGGATTTATTTCATCAAAACCAGTAGCATGGGACTTCATAGAGTATATCGATTTAAAAAGGTAATCATTCTCCACACACCAGAAAAAGAAGCATTAACACTTTGTTCACGTAAAGTAAGAAAGGACATGCTAGGTTGTTGTAGAATTAATAAATTTTATGCTGAACCTGCAGTAATGTGCCGGTTAAGTTCCTGAGCATCAAAATGACAATCAGGGTTGACATCAGAATAAATGGAAGTTTGCTTCAACTTTCCGCACAAGGTTTTGGAAGGTAAGCTTGGATCGAATTGAGAAGAAAAATACTCACGCTTAGCTCCCCTAATTGCAGAAGTGACTTAGTTACGAGCCTGTTTATAGAGTATGCGCATATAATGAGTATTTACCCGTCTCCACTGTTTATGTAAGAACTCCCTTTCTAAAATGAGACAGCGGATTCCATCAGAAAACCATGGGTTGCTGTATGGACGGATCCGTTTGACTTTAAGTGGAACATGTTTATTATATAAATAAGAGACCACCTCATTAAATTTCCACAGTTGCCTCACCGCCGATAGAAGAAGGAAAATATCATTCCATGCTAGTGACATACACTAATTTATCAGATTCAGATTGGCAAGATGTTTGAAATCAAGATAGCAGAAAGTCTTAATAAGATTCCCACCTTCCGAAAAGAGATTATAGGTCACAAAAATTATATCATGATTGACTATACTTGGAGGGCTCAGCTGGTTGTGAAATCTGACATTTCTCTTATTAGTACCCATGACAAGATGAAGAAGTGAAGGGCTGGAACAACTAAAAAACGTAGGCAATGAATTTATCACATCCAAGTGGAGCGCCACCATATAAGTCAAGAACCTATCAGTCATCAAATTGTCAATTAGGATGTTTACATTAAGATCACCACCAATAACAACATCATTGTAACGATGAACTAAGTGTCACATTGCATTGGAAAACTGTTCAGCAGACAACTCACTATAGACACCAGGAAGGCGATACACAGCACATAACAAACATTTTCTAGAACCTAACACAACCTCCAAGCATAAAAGTTAATTTCCCCAGTCGATGAAGAATCCACGACTTTAGCCCTTACATTATCCCTCATATAGTTCGCAACACCGCATCCCCTGTGACTTAACCGATCATTTCGGAATAGATTACAGCCAGGTATCGCAACGAGTGACGACGGTATATGATTCTGCAGCCATGACTCGCTAACAAGGACAGCATGAATATTAGAATCGACAAAAATCTGACAAAAATCATCCATCTTATTTCGTAGGCTTCTAACATTAATGGTACACACGTGAAATACAGGAGAATATCTACAAAGAATATTAAATACAGATCTTACCCTCGCCAACTCACACAAACCATTAACCGAACCCATAAATGAGCATACCTCCATCAGTGAAACAGAAAATAAATATAGAAAAATAGGTTGTGTCGAATTCTGTACAAAGAAAATAAGAAGTACAATGCAGCAACTCTACATAGCTGCCACAAGTCATACTAAAATAAATATTTAAGAGATTATTCATTATAAAGAAAAAGAAGATAACTCTTGTAAATAATAAAAAAAAAAAACACATGAAAAAAAAATAAATGAAAAATGTCCGAAAACCAAGAAACTATTAATAATGAGCTAAATTGTTAGAATTAATATATATGTATACACTATTAATATACAAATTTGAATGAAATATTATTATAAAATACTAAAGGTGAAAAAAGGAAATTTCAAAAAAAAAATTCAAAAAGACTAGGCTAGAATTTGAAATTACGCTAGAATACAGCAAACAATCTGTGTAAAATCAATAATGATAAACCTTATTCCAGGGAAGAATTCGTTTGAACATCATCAGCTCCGTTTGTGGCGTAACATCTTTTTATTACATGCAAGCCTCTTTGAGTTCATCATGACTGGGTAATACTCATATCAATACTTTCTCTTTTACACTTTACATAGCCGAAACCATTTCGAGTACTGGCAGAGAATAACTTCCCCTGTTTACGCAATTTTAATACCTCTTGCAGAATTCAATAGATGCGATTTCATTCTACAAACATGCTATTTAAAAATTTTATAGAGATTCATTTTGTGCTGGAAGACGACCAAATTGAGCTTTTTTCGGGTAGCCTCAATCTGTTTTGATCCACCAATATCGATATTTCTGTGTAAAAGTTGGATGGATATCAATAATTCTTTTTTTCACAATATAGATAAAACATGCCGCCATACTAGAGCTGTAAATTTTAGGGGTTGGGCAAGCGTGGTGGGGGTTGGAGATAAAAATGGCTAAATTTTCGGATATTTTAAAAAAATAAGTTTTTTTAACTCAATTTTTCAGTTCGGAAATTACCTAGGAAGGAATAGGGGTAATTATTTACAACCTCCATTTGTCTTAAAAATAATTCTTTTCATTACCTCGATCCGATTCTAATTACCGAATCAAAGAGAATTTCTTGAATGCCATTTTTCTACTAAATTTTGCAACATTTACCCGGGGATTACACGAGATAGTACAGCTTGCATGCAAGCCTCCCTTCCAACTCGATTTTTAACTTGACAGCAGAAGGCAGTTCGGTTGACGTCTTATCAACTTGCATGCAAGTTCATTTAAAAAATGGCATTGAGGCGTAAAGTCATGCGTATATTGGAAAATTATAGCAATAAAAGAAGTAGCAGAATGATAAAAACCCAAGAAAAAATTAAGAGGAAGATTTTGGTGAATGATTTAATGCAAATGATCATAGAAAATCTCATTTTCCCAGTATAAATTCATCAATTTCTCTCAAACATTTCTTTTCCGCCATCTAGAAAACTGTATAATGTCAAATTACTATCACCTCAGCTGCCATGGTTTTTCATCATGCAAGTTCGCTGAAAGCTGTACTGCCGCATGGCAGTAGAGGTTACACGTGCAAGAAGTATGGCAGTACAGCTTCCATTTAAGCTGTACTTGCAGGTGTAACCCCGGGTTAAGGCACATGCTTGTGAATTCAAGAAGTGAGTTAATAGCCTCAGACTTGATTCCACCGAGATTATGGTATCATTAGATATGAGTAAGGAAACGCACACTAACGTGTGTACACGAAAGACTCATGAGTAATTTACGACTCATGTCCGCGTTTCAAACTCATGAGCGCGTGGTGAGTTGTTGTCATTGTCATTAGCGCCCATGAGTGAGTAGTTCAAAATAAGAAAGCGCACACTAGCGTGCGCACACGAAATTTCTCTCTGCTCATTACTCACGAGTGAGTTCAAAGGAACAAAACGCACACGAAATTTCTCATTGCTCATTTCCAACTTGTGTGAGCAATTTCATTTATGAAATACTTGTCTAATGTATAAAACGTGGATATTTAATATTTAAATTTTATTCGCCTTATGACCATGCATATATATGTATGTGCAGGATTGAAAGGTTCAGTAATTAAAATATCTAAAAGAATAGTCGAGGAATGATTTTCACCTATCAAAACCCGTTTTGCACCTATCAGTAAGGATAGGAATTATAATTAGTTCCATAGAGCAATAGTTTAAAATTTACATGAATACCTTTATTAATAATTTAGACGTTTACGAAGGTATACAGGAACCGCTTGTGAAATATGTGTGTGGTCGTAGCCAAGTAGCCGAGCAATAATTATAGGTCAAATTGAAAGGGACAGTGTCGGGTAATAATAAGAAAGGATAAATCATAATAATTCCACCGTTATAAATTGAACATAAATGAACATTTTTCATTGATTTAAAATTTAATTAATTCAGATCTTTTCTGGCATTGAAATTATAGCATTAAAAAATAAATTTATAAACATACCACATAAATATTATTTGCTGTTGATTCAAACTTAAATTCAGTTAGTAAGCTCATAAATCAATAGAATAAATATTTTATTCAAAAGGAATCGACGGTTTGTAAGAAGATATTGAAAGAATACAATTTTATGCAGGTAATAAAAACCAAAAGTTCTGACACAAGACTTTAGCAATGAAATTTTTACACTTAAGTATTCTAGAACAAGCGGCAACACCGATTTTTAGATTCCACCAATGAATTAAGATCCACACATAAAATTTAGTTCAGTTGGCTTTAACAAAACCCTCGAGAATACTTCCCAAACCATGAAACAGAAATCTATATGTGTGCGTGCTTAGTCCGTTTTCTAAAATGTTCTATATTGATACTTATGGAAAAGTGCCAAACATTGATTTTATAAATGCTATAGAGCCCAAACTACTATCCATACAGGGAAATAGTCTTCTAGTAATTTACAGCTTGGTTCCTTATCTTCCCAAAGGCTGCACTTACTACATACCTTACTTAACAAAATAATAAAATAGTTTTGATTACAAAGTAACCTTACCATTTTACGCTCAATACCTCTCAGCTGAGTGATAATTCCATGTGTGTATGTGCAGCTGTAGTCCGAATCTGTAGGCAGCTACATTCGATATCATCAACCCACGGCATGCCATGACGGCACAGCGACATTACAATGATTACTCAGCTGAGAATTTTTGTTTGAGAAATCGTAGTCATTTGGTTAAGATAAATTTTTTTAAATAATTTTGTTAGGAAAGGTATGACAATTTTACTATGGTTCGGAAGATAAGAAAGCAAGCTTAAGATTATCAGAACACCATTTTTTTGTATTAATAATAGTTTAGGGCGGAGGAGCTATTCAAATCAAACTTTTGTCAGTTTTACATAAGAACACTGCAAATATTTTAGAATATAAGGACTACGTTGGGCCTCGCATGTGGTAGGGAGGGAGTCTGTTTCATGGCTTGTGAAAGTATTCTCGAGGGTTTTGGCTTTAAGCATTAAAATGGAATGGGCCGTAAAGGAAAATAGGATCGCAATCATTGCGTTGCACAAGTGCAATCACTCTGCAAGTGACATTTTTAAACTGCTCGGGCAACTTAATTTGACACGTAGTTTTATTTATCGAACCATAAAACGGTACAATGAGGTCAGCTCAGCAGAGAACCGAACAAGATCCGGTCAACCACGTTCTGTACGGACAACAGCCGCCATAAATGCGGTAAAGGCCCGAATTCGCAGAAATCCGATTCGACGACAAAAAGTAATGGCTCAGAAAGCTTGAAGCGAGCTTTGATGAAAGCTGTGGCAAATTTAAGCTTAGAAACCGTCCGTGATTCAGTAGATGATTGGCCTCGTCGTTTGAGGGCTTGTGTTAAGGCTAAGGGTGGCCACTTTGAATAATTTGTAGGTGTAAGCGTCTAGTATTACGTTATGAATTAATTTATATAAAAACTTGTAATAAACGTCTTTTCATTTTTCTAATATCCTTTCTTGTATTTGTGTCAGAACTTATGAAATGACTAGGTACAAAGTGCTTTTTGTTTTTATTAGCTTATAATGTATCTATGTCATTTTCAATGAAATTTAGACTAGATGATTGCAGAATATCAAAATTTAATTTTAATATTAATATATTCGAAAGAGTTCTTTTTTTATAGTTTTCTTCTCAGCTTCGTCAGGATTGTAGACAGAGCACTAAAAGCATGTTCCACAGACACTTGCGTAGCAGGAACAGCAAGTGCAACTTCTGCAAGTTTTGTAAATTCTAGATCACTTCGATGAAACTTTTTCCAGTATTTTAAAATACTTGTATCCAGTGGTTCCATCCTGTCATCGCATAGCATAGATAACTTTTGCTTCAGGCATCTCTTTCATGATATATTTGATAGTGGTTTCATTATCATTTGCCTATTTATCTGTACTAGTACTGGGACCATCGATTAGGGCCGTTGTATTTTCAATTGATGAACTCTGACTTTCATCCTCTGTTACCGATGTTTCTTCCAACTTTTTGATAATATCGTAAGCTCGTAACAGATGGTTTTGCAGAAAAATAAAAATTATAATAATATTGCAAAAAGATAAAGTAATCATAATATTAAATAAAATACCAGTGCTATTGTTTTCTGGTTATCAGTTAGCATTGCAGAACCTTTATAATTGAAATGTGGGTCCAAGTATAATGCTACAACAAATGCATCATGCTCAAATAGTTACTGTTTCCTCGTGGTCATCGCTTCATGTAGTAAGTTTGCATAGCAATTTGTGGGCGCTAGATCTAGCAGGATCTCACAGGACAGCCAGTCGCGGTAAAAGTCCCTAAGATACGCTCACAAAGTTTTGTACGAAGTTCCTGTCGAATTCTATGCTGACGACGTTTTCCAGATTATCAACATACTCTTTTTGCGATAATATTGAATTTATCATATTGTAGGTAGAATTCCACCTTGCCGCATTATCAAGAATAGGCATGTTAATACTAATTTTACCTGCTCTAACTGAAGTTCGAATTTTTTTGACAAGTTTTCTAAACTCGTTGATTTCTGATTCTATTACTTTAAGTACGTCATGTGCTGCTAGTTGTATGGTATGAGCTGCACATCGTACTAATGAAAATACTGCCGTGATTTGTGATTGAGTATCTTCTTCATCTCGGTCATTTTTTTCAGTAATATTAATATTTTCCTCCTACATTTCTTGCAATATTTTTGAAGCTTTTATGACACTTGCACCATTATCAGTAGTATTGGAATATATTTGAGATATGTATATTTTAAGTTCTTGCAAGCATCTAACGATTTCTTCCTTTAGAAATTATGCCGTATGTCTTTTGCGTATTGCAAGCATACCTTCGAGCCAAAAAAAAAAAAACTAAATGTAATGAAAGACAATAGAGCTCTAACAGAAATGAAAAAAAAAACATGAAAAGAATCAAAGAAATAGCGCTATTAAATTAAATCAAATAATAACATCTCATGTATTCGCACATATTTATTTTATAATCCTTCATGTATTGAAGATTTATTCCTAATATGTTTTTCTCCATTCGGGTTGCAATATCCACCTTTAATGAAACTATTATTTTCTCAACCCTTTAATTATTGTTTATTTGATTTTTTGGCTTGCTTTTTCCACAACTACTCCAATATTTTTGGAATTTATATTTATATCGAATATGGAGTAACAATTTTTTAAAAACCATCTTCATCATGAAATATTCTAAAAGGTACATTTTTAACAGCCACTAAGCCCACACAGCATTTTAAAAATTCCTTTTTGTCCATGTTGATGTTGACTTTTGATTTTGTTTTTTACTCTAGGAATTGAAGCCAGATGTTCATTTCCGCTGTTTTCACCATCATCTTAATTTCCTATATTTCTTTTATGCACCATTATTTAGCAAAAATTTAGAAATCGTAATTCAAAATTTGGCGCCAAATCGACCGAAAAGTGAGGTGGAAAAAGAACTAAGTTATTTTCTATAATATACTTGCCGAGACCTTTCCAAAAAGTAGTCGCATGCTGGGGTACGGGAGAAATTAAGAATCCCAATTTTTTATGGGTTACCTATCCCTTTCAAAATGCCGCAGTGAAATTGGCATAGAATCTGAAGAAAAGCGGCAAATTCCTTCGGATAAAATGCCACATATAGAGGACATACGTGGCTGTGTGATTCTATAAGTGGAATGACCGTGCGTTGTCAGGGACCCCAGGTAGGTGGCGGTGAATGGGCATGCAACATTTTGAGAGTTTTTATTTTTTGTTTTAAATAGGTAAATGAAATCCGATCTTCCTGAAATTTAGTATAAGTAAACTCCTCAGAGGCGCGCATTCATAAAAAATTGGTATATTCAACAAATCATTTAAATAAGTTTAATATTGTATTTAGTCAAACCAGGTATCGATATAAATGGATGAACTTTAAAAATTGTAGTTTCAACCTGATTTCGATAAAATTTTGTACGTCCGTTCTGTATAGATTGTAGAATATCAGAATAATACTGTGACCCCCCCGGAAGGAAAATTTTTTACACTATGTAATTTTTTTAAATATTAATATATGGACTTGGGTCACAGCTCTGGAACCCGTCACCTCACGTATATCCTCAAAGTCTAAAAAATCAGAAAAAAATCACAAAAAGAATTTTGCAAAACGGTTGGAATTTGGGCTAGAAATAAGCGTGAATACATTTTTGAAATTCCCGGATTAACTGAATTTAGTAGCATTTGGTCGTCTTCTTGTCGCGAATAACTTCGCAACAAAATACTTTCTATCAGGAAGGGAGGGATATGAAATCATCTACGGGTAGTCTAGATAACGATTCTGAAAGTCCTATCCCGATTGGAAGTACGGTTTATAAATAAAAACCGAAAGAGTTTCAAAAGAGTCGAAAAGTAGGTGGCGAGTGGGATAATTGCGAAACGTGGGAAACGTGCAGTGCATGGGGTAGATGTTGTTCGGGATAAATGTTTGGAGCTAGGATGCGCAGCCTATAGTGAGGGAGGGGAATTTTACCGGTAAGTATAACGGGGATCGGGGAAGAACCAAACGATGGCGGAGGAGAGGGTACCTAGGATAGGTGGAAAAAAACTTCTAGGGTAGTGTTACAATTTTAGGGGGAAAATCGAAAACCGGTTTTGGCATCGTAAATTCGGAAGTAGTTTCATTTTCCACCCTTTTTTCCTCCTAAAATTAGAAAATTGCGAATTTTTTTTTGCAGATTCTTAAAGATGAGGCTTGGAGGTTTCCACAGAGTACGCACATGTCCAGATTGTATGACATAAAAGTCCCAATATGAGGGTGTAAAGAAAAGTGATTTTTTTTTCTCGCAAAATCGATATAGTACTGAAAGTTTTCGAAAACTGAAATTTTTGGTACGCAGAAAGTTGCGCGCTATAAATGTACATATCAGCACGAAGCTATGGCGAGATTATAAACCAAACCGGTATCCCGGGATATTTGAAAATATTTACGTACAGGGTTTTATTTTGGCCTAGGTTTCACTTATGTTTTTGATACAATTTACGCTTTAATTGCTCAAATAACTATTAACTTTAGATTACGCAATGCCGAAAAATTATTACAGCTTGTTGCGCGACAGCAAGCTGAGTTCTGTGTACAAAACAAGGATGTACAGTGCTTTTATCCCAAGAATTAAGCTAACGCATATAAATTCTAACTTAGCTGTATTGGGAACGTGGATTTCAGTGTAGCTGTAAACATTTCTTATAGCAATGAGAATTTCACTACCTTATTAAGAGAAGTTATCAGTATAAAAATTCAGCATCCGGAAAGGAATTTTTAAACAATGTTTCTGTTAAGGCCATAAAATCATGAAGAATATTGAAAGTACAGCTTAAGCCCGAGATACAATGGGCGCCACGCGTTTTTTTACACTTGACAGTTCGAACTATCTGAGGTGTGTTGATTATTTCTCTGAAATTGTCAAAAGTATTTAGAAATGAATAAAAAAAAGTATATATGATAACAAAGCAACTATACTTGCCCTAAAAATATATTAAAAAACTATTAGCAAAAAACTGAATTTTTTTAATTCAAACTTGTCACTATTGTAGTATTTGTTCAAGAAGGTATTTATTTAGAATCTCTAGTATTTAGCAAAAGCTAAAGATGCTTTACAACCCATTATATTTTTGGCGACAAGTTTCAAGTCTTCAGCGAAATTGAGTGACTTGAAAAACAAATGAAAAAATAGAATAAAGAAAGGAAATGAAAAAATGAAAAAAAAAAATGAGAAAAATAGAAAAAAAAACAATTTTATTAAAAAAATTTAAAAAACCAGATTCATTCGAAGCGAATCGAACCTGTATACGCCCGCAGTGGCCTGAAAAAAGAAAAAGAAAAAGGAAGAAGAAGAAGAAGCGTTTCGTGTTAGCGGAAAACCTAAAGGCTAAAACACAGTGAGGACGACACAACAAATATATGGAAGTCCCATATACTTGACACAATGAGGGCGACGCGATAAGTTGCCAACAAAAAGTTTGGGAAAATCTCTAAATTAGTCGCCAACATAATTGACATTTCTGTGTGGACAGTGAATAATTGACATTCATGTTATATGGATTTGAATATTTTTATGAAACATAGTAAATTAAAAGATAATAGTAAATAAGCTAGTTATTAAAAACTGGTATAAAATTAATTGCATTTATTAGTTTGACAAATTATGGGTTTGAGGAGGAATTAATAGAGAAAATGAGGGAAAAAGTTATGTTGTGCAATAAACGCCATCCCATGTATAGAAATCTGTTTTTAGTCTTCTTTTTAGTTTTACCTTTATGCTTTGCAATTTTAAGTAAGCCGCATAAGCTATACTAGCGATTTTCCTTAATTTTTTTCCTTTTGCCATTTCTTTTACAATAAATAAGACAGATATAGCTGTCAAAAACATTCGTCGAGCCGCGTTCACTATGTTTTAAATTCGACATTATCGCCAACTAAGTTGCCAACATTGTTGTGTCGCTTTCACTGTGTTTTGGCCTTAACACTCATCGGTACAGCTTCGTTTTCTGCCTGCTGTAGACGCTCTCATATAAATTCAGAATAAATTCTATATGTGAATTATATGAGGAAAAAACAGGTTCGATTCGTTTCGAATGAATTCGGATTTTTAAATTTTTTTAATAATTTATTTTTTATTTTTCTCAAATTTTTTTCATTTTTTCATTATTTTTCTTTATTCCATTTTTTCATTTGTTTTTCAAGTCACTCAAAATCGCTGTTTGGGACATGTTGAAGAAGACTTGAAACTTGTCACCAAAAATATAATGGGTTGTGTGATGAAATAACAAATTAAAAACATCTTTAGCTTTTGCTATATACCGGATATTCTAAATAAATTCCTACTTGAACAAATATTAGTTTACCCCTGTAAAAAAATTCGAAAGAGTAATCTCTACTTTTACTATTGTGGTAGAAAAAAACAACGAGCTGCAAAGTTTGAATGGTAGGCGATCAGAGATAACCATACTGAAGAGATCTCTCTGATCGCTGGCTCGAATAGTTCGATTTCTCTGCATTCTCAATGCATTTTAGAAATTCATTGGAGTTATTTTCAATTAATTTCAGTCTGCTCTAGACGAGAAATAATCCACCTACAAAGTTTAAAGTTTGATCAAATATTGTGACGCCCCAAAATGGAGTGGCTTATACCGTCGACAGACGACCAGAAATAATGTCCAATTATGTAATTGAAAATTTTTTTCTAATTTCCATTTAAATAAAAATGTGACAGACGATTTTGACATTTAAGTCAAATTTTGTTTGCAATAGCCAAAGTATTACTAGACAGCAACCAACTGAAATGATTTACCACGAGCTACTATATCTAACAGTTCTTTTAAATAGACGTAAAAAGTTAAAAAGACGTATTTATAATAGTGCACGAAAACACAGACAAAATAATAGACATATGTTACTACTTTCAGCAGTGTGGAGGCGTTATTACGTAGAAAAAAGAGGAAATTTTAGGCAGTAGTAAGTATAACCGTAGTAGTTACCTACTATTAATTTTTATATACTTATATGTAACTATACCTTCTTTCACTTCTAAAATTCAAATAATACTTTAAATCAAAATTAATATATAACTTCCAAAAGTATACCAATATCTCTGCATTAAATGTGAAATTTTCATATAAACTCCAGCTCCCCTTACGATTATGCTCTTTTCTTCATGCGAATTTCTTTTCGTTTTTCGCAAGTGTACTAATTTGTCTGTCCATAAAGCAACAAGCTTATAAACAGCTTTATCCAACCACAACATTCTTTGCTTGTTCTTTTCTACTTTTTCCATGATATATAATAAAACTTTTATCACCGTTTCCCTTTTCTTCCAAGAACTTGTTCTTGAACGTTGCAATTAGTCATAAATGTCACAGAACAGCTGAGTCTGAAAGCTGTCACTGTTAGTTTACAGAATCACTACTTCGTGTTTTTAATGGCGCTTTGGCGATAATCCTTAAAAACCAAACTCAATTATGTCAATGTCAAGACGTGGCAATTATGTAATTACTTTGTGGGAATATTAAAAGTTTAGGAGTGACACACGACAGAGATTATCTTGATGATGTAGGTAATTTAAAATTATGGCTATCGTCTGTCGAGGGTATAACAATGGCTCTAGTTTTGATTCAAACTCATTTTACGGCGGGTAAAAAATGTGTGGCGATCATTGTATCTAGGACTTGTTTTTTTATTTGTAGACTAGGAATATTTTGGTAATAAGCTACCAAATTACTGTGCGATCGTTTACTCGACACGTCTAAGTAGTTTTGACATAACATAGTTTAAAATATAGTCCACACATATCCCATATTTTAAGCGAGAGTGAAAAATAGCTTTAGGAGGAGCAACAGCTTCCATTTTATGGTATGCAGTTGTTCTTCTGTCCCGAAGTTGATATAGCTGAGGTTGTTCCTAGGGCTGCTGATATTTGGAGCTTCGAAATTATATTCGACGGACGAAGCTTCGAAGCTTCGACCTTCGTACATAAGAAATTCGAAGCTTCGGAGCTACCATGCGACCGTGACTCAAAACTTGTAATGCTAGTTTGCCCCACTTCTCGCTGCACCAATGAGCTAGAGCTTGGCACACTTATTGATCTCTCGTCACAATATACTTTAACACTTTTATATAATGTTTTCATTATGGCCCGACTTGACTAAATATCAATATCTTCGGATTGTCGAGGTCGCGTATAATAAATATTTGGTCAAAACTTAGAATTTAAAGATGGTGACGCCAAGTTGTATGAAAAATTTTGTCATTTATTGCTCGATTTGACTTATAATCGATATATGGGATTCAATGGGTTGTAAATTGTACTAAAGAAAAAAATTAGTTTTCTTTAAATATTCGACCTCAGAGGATATGAAATCGTCTAAGACTTGGAAGTTGAGCGCCTCGAAGCAAGAACGGTTTACCAATGACCGAAGTATGATGAAGAATTCGACAGAATTCAAACGTATGAAGCTTTGCGCAATGTTGAAGAGTGCAGTTATTTTTCCGCGACATATCAACCTTTGAGGCAATCAATGGGTACGTTCAACAGAATTAATAAATAATTTAAGAAAATTATAAACTTTTTTTCCAAATTTACAATGGTTTAATGGATAAGTTTATTCTTAAAATAATTAAGTTGGGCCCTAAAATTTAAAAATTTAAATAAAATTTTAAAACTCAATTCAAAAGTATCATTTACATTCTTATTACACCCTGATTTGGGTATTATGTGTTTGATTCAAAATTTGTAATCGGTGTGTACGGCTTCTTCCGGCTTGTGAATAACCCTTCCGCCATTGGTTCTTGGGGCGAATCAGCGAAGGCGAATTCATCTATTTGCTTCGCAATCGGAATGGGATCAACTTTGCAAATCCCGTTTAAAAGTGCCCTGAATTTTCTTTTCAAGAAACCTCATGATGAAAACGCACTCCCAATGCAAGCTTGCAACTCGTGCACTACCTCGCTGAACCTGAAATTGAAATTAATATGGACCCTTTTCAATGGTGGAAGTCTAGAGAAGAGAAGCTCTCCTAGTTAGAACAGCTAGCAAAGAAGTACCTGTGTATTATTGCAACTTATATAGCGTCAGAAGGAGTATTTTCTACAGCGGGCGCCAGATAGTATCCCAACAAAGTAACTGTTTGTCGTCGGAAAATATAATGGCAAATGTCCTTTAATTTCAAAATCGGGATCTCTTAAACAAATTATGGTTCCTTTCATTTTGTTGTTTTTTTTGTATGTTAAGAACTAATTTGTTGTTGTGTTCTTATCGTTATGTTTAACGACCAACATTTTTGTTATTGGACTTCATGATTTACAGTTTTTTATACCCTCCAGCCCTTTTTTAAATTATGCCTGATACGTATAACCTATTTTTATAACTTGCTTGCTGAAATACTTTGATGTTTTCAATATACGTTCCGTGACTAATTTGTATTTATTCATATGAGTACAAATATACCTACCATGATCTGATGCAATGCCAGTGGTTAGGGTCGCAGCCTGTTATTCCAAGACCTTGTTTAAAAAAAATTATATATTGTATCTATGTTCTTTTGTCAAATTAAAAAATAAAAACTGCAAAATAAAAACTGCTTGGATCCAATCTTGAAACTATTCATATAATTAAGCAAAGGTTAAATCTTGAAATTATTATAATTTGATCGCAACTATGAAAAAAGAAGTTAAGATCAAACAAATTTGTAACCTGCAGTGTTAAGTGCTTTAACGCCGTCACGTTTTAAATCAAACAAACCAAAAATACTTGTAATAGGCCTATTCTCCGTAAAGCCCTTTAAATTATTCAAAAATTATTTCAAATCGCTCGAATATTACGAATTTAACTTTAACACTAAAGAACAGATAGCAGGAAAAATTCATGCTTCGAAGCATTGCTTAAACTTTCATGCATCGAAGCTTCGAATACTTCGAAGCGTCGGCAAAACGTGCATGCTTCGAAGGATTCGACTTCGATACTTCGAACCGTCTGCTTCGAAATCTATCAACAGCCCTATATTTTGTTGCTGTACTATCTTACTTTGGTATGCAGTCATGCAGCTGATCCTCTGAGTTGCTAGTACTCGTAGTATTAAGCTACGATGTCGACCGATGTAGTAGCTTTTTATATCGTAAACAGTTGGGTATATACCGTAAAACGGGGTGACTTTGGCATGCGGGGTGACTTTGGCACCTAGTGCCGCTGATCGTTTGACGTGCTCGCAAAGAGGCGCGGAGCACTGAATAGTTCAGTGTGTTGTACATTTCGGTAGCAGGTGCACGTGTGTCATATTAAAATGCCTCGATATTATATTCGGCCGCTAGGAACGCGTGTATACCGAGACTATACCGACGATGACCTCACAGGAGCACTTGATGATATTAAGAGGGGCATGTCACAAGTAAGTGCGGGTAAAAAGTGGAAAGTGTCGCGTGGAACTATTCAGAATAGACTAAGTGGTGTACATAAAAAAAAAATTGGTGGTCCGGTTGCTTTAAACACTGAAGAAGAAACATTGATTGCGGACACCTTGCGTCAGGTGGCTATTTGGGGTTTTCCTATAACCCAACATGATTTATCCATTGTAATTCAAAAATACATCGAAAAACAAGGAAGGAATATTAAGCAATTCAAGAATAACTTACCTGGCCCTGATTATATTAGTGGATTCATTCGTCGAACCAAGCTTAGTATTAGAACAGCGTCTAATATAAACAGAGCAAGAGCATCCGTTGGACGCCCGGAAATAGCAGAATTTTTTGAAAACATTAAATCGCGCCTAATAAAGGTCCCTTGTGGCTCTGTATGCAACTACGATGAAAACAAACATAACAGATGATCCAGGAAGCAGAAAAATCTTAGTCCCAAGGGGCACGAAGAGGGTAGAACGGGTCCAGGAACATTCTCGTACATCTATTAGCATAACGGTTTGTGGAAACGCAGAAGGTGAGCTCTTACCACCAATGGTTGTATATAAAGCTTTCAACTTATATGATAACTGGACAACTGGAGGACCTCCAGGGACCCTCTACGCAAATAATCCTTCCGGCTGGTTCGATATGAACTTGTTTGAAAAATGGTTTTTCGATTGCTTGCTTCCTCATATTACAAAAAAAGTTACTCCAGGTCCGACAATTGTAATTGGTGATAACTTAGCGCCACATTTTTCTCCAGCTGTTATAAAAGCATCCTTGGAAAACAATATATATATGACTCCATTACCACCCAACGCCACGCATCTTATGCAGCCATTGGAAGTTTCTTTTTTTGGTCCAATGAAGAAAAAATGGCGCGAAATTCTTGACACATGGCGAAGGAATCGCGTGTAAAAGGATCTATTCCAAAGGAGCAATTTCCGAATCTTTTAAAACGTTTATGGATTGGCATAGGAGATAAATCTCGCGAAAATCTTATCTCAGGCTTTAGAGCTACAGGACTCCATCCCTTTGCACCAGAAGAAGTTTTCAAAAGGCTTCCTGCAGAACAACAAGCTGAATCTGAAGCTGGAAATACTGTTACTCCTTCACGTGCCTTAGATTCTTCTCTCATTGACCTTCTGAAAGAGAATCGCGGGACAACCAGTCAACAAAAACGGAAGGCGTGGTAAAAAAATTAAGCCAGGTGAACAAATGCGTTTGCCAGAGGACGAATCATCTGAGTTCGTTCAACCTGAGGTAGAGTCTTTGAAATCAAAAAAGAAATCCAAAGAAGATTATGATAATGATGACCTATGCACATTATGTAAAATTGAAATGGAGCTCTTACAGGGGCCCAGACTGGCTACAGTGCGTCACTTGCCATGGTTGGGTATGCGGATACTGCCACGAAGACAGCAAGGATCCGTTTTACGAATGCGCAAGATGTGAAGATGACGATTAATTTTTTTTGTTCATAAACTATTTTTGAATTTTTGCAAATTTTTTTTTTTTTTTTTTATTAAATCTTCTCAAATTATTAAACTACTTTGATTTTACTATTTTCTCGTAGTTTGACCTGCTTTTTATGTTTAATAATTATGGAAACATCTAAAGTTATCCACCTGCCAAGGTCACCCCAAACCCGGGGTGACTTTGGCAAGCTCTTTAAGAGCATTTTTCTCTAAAGCTTTAAGCGATATGACATTTTTATTTTACTAGCTTACATAAACAAGATGTCAAGTGCTATGATGACACCAAAATAAATTAAATTTTTCGAAAGTTTATACGAAAAAAAGCGAAAAAACCTTCAAAACCTGCCAATGTCACCCCGTTTTACGATAGGTATTAGTCGATGGAAAAGTCGGGTACACACCCGTTAAAGTAGGTGAAATGGACGGAAAGATGCACAAGTTATGTGTTAGTGTACCTTCAGGCATAGCAAATGACAGGAAGGTCTATTTCTCTAAATCAGTCAGAACGGTAATAACTTGCTCTGAAGAAGCACATTCAATCGAATTGAGTTCCGATAAATTTTTCACACCTAACGCTATGATGTTAAATATTTTAAAGTTAGTGTCTATGTATACAAGCTCACCTGTAACTTGTTTTATTTTTCGTCTGTTTATCCTCCAAGCCAAGACGGCTTGAATCAGCAATAGCCCAGAAAGAATATGAAGATAGAGCGTTATTATGAAAGTTTGAGCATAGATCATCAACAGAATTCGACAAACAATGGATTCTGCAGTGAAATTCGTGAGTTTTTCAATTGAGCGACTCGAGTTAGAACTGAGTGTCCCAGATAATACTAAAGTTTGTAAATTTTCTCATTAATGTTGACGAGGTCATTCGTAATAAGATAAAGGTTGGCCCAGTTATTCGAAAATTGCATAACTCTCTCCGCTATGAGAGATTTATTACTAGAAAAATTATGAAAAATTGCTCTAATAAGTATTAAAGGTATTTTTCCGAACACTAACGATATGGAGTAGCCACAGTTGTAGTGCA
The DNA here is from genome assembly GCA_963924295.1 of Dioctria rufipes. Lineage (NCBI taxonomy): Eukaryota > Metazoa > Arthropoda > Insecta > Diptera > Asilidae > Dioctria > Dioctria rufipes. The sequence goes on along the minus strand of OZ002740.1, from coordinate 282,072,263 downwards.
TATCGAATTTTGCTTTAAGCAGGTCGCGTTGAAGTAATTTCTAGGCAAAATGAGAAGCAATAAAACAGCGGAAAACAGTTTTTTTTAAATGCAAATATCCAATCCTCACACAGAAGATTTCATCGATTATTTTCAGAAAAGTCATGGAAGTACACTTTATTTAGAAACATACGGTTAATGTCGAAGTTTTCTGCATATACCCGGTGAGCTCTGCTTGAACGAAATTTAGCGTGCGCCTTAGAAACATCCCAAAATCTACTCAGCAATCATAAATGGCGCGTAAAATGATAATAGTCGATTGAAGTAGGAGCAATGACAATAAGAAAGTAAATACGAAAATTAAAACCATTTTGAACTGAATAATAAGAAAACTCTTGGAAAACTTCAGAATTCACACGACGTGCATCCCTAAACAGATCGAGAGAATGAAAATGATGACAGCGGTAATCCTCCAAAACGCAAATGCGAATTATAATAGGAAACTGGTTACAAGAGCAAGTTAGCAGTAATATAGTCCCCTCACAGCAATCGCATAAATGAGGTGGAATCGAAAAAAGGAAACGACGTAAAAGGAAGTATTGAGAAGCACCTCGGTAGAATCGTGCAAATTACTCCCGTAATATTAAAGCATCACAGGTCTATGGACCATCAAAACTCGAATGAATTGCGAGACATACATAATCCCGTGGTTTTTCAGAATATTTCAAAATACATCACCATGCAAATTATTGTTTGGATTACAAAAACAAACTTCATAATTGTACAAGTTGACGGTAATGCAAGTGAATCACAATCCTTTTCACTACTTTCAATTATATGGATCTACCGGGTTTTCATTCGAACAAGCTTCTTACAGAAGCTCTAAATTGTCTATCTTAGTAGTAAAATATTTCAGGGAATTTCTAAAGGCCCAATCCTTGGAACAATGTAGACGTGCTCGGAATTCTAAATCAATCTCAAGCACTAACAGTTTCAAAAGCATTTAAGTGTAATCCTTCCCAGAAAACTATCGAAACGGCTACAAATGTTGATACAAGTGTTCGTGTACCTAAGTAACATAAATGTTGAATTTTATGTAAGTAAGCAATTCAAACGTAATTTGAGCTTTAAGAAAGAGAGGACTTATTTGCTGAGATGAAATGCGAAATCCTGAGAAATGTAATCAGTTCAATCAATTCATTTCCGAAAGCAGCTTTTAGTGGAAAATGATTCCTGCGGGATTTATTTCGTTAACATTTCGGGGAGTAGACGGTTTTATAAGCGTTAAAAATATCTCCATTTTAAGATTATGCCATTTTTTCGCAATAAACATTGTGGGACCTCGTCCATTTGTTCATCAGTAATAGACGATAAAGAAAATTGTGGAGAGAAGAATATTTGCAGAAAATCTGCTGTGGATTCCTACAGTGAAAATGAATATATGCATATTTGCCGATTGAACATTACCCAATTTGAAGAAATTGTACAGATGAGTTAACGTGAGTACCGAATTCATTAGGTATTCAATTTCGATGATTTGTGTTATTTATTAAAATATTTATATTGCATAAAATAGTTATATTGCGTAGAGGAAGCATATTAAAGCGTAAAGTGTTACAGGCAATCTATACTATTAGATTATTTCTCGTCAACAGTAGACTGAAATTCATTGAAAATAATAATAATCTATGGTAGGCGATCAGAGATAACCATACTGATGAGACCTCTCTGATCGCTGGGTCGAAAAGTTCGATTTCTCTGTATTCTCAATGCATTTTAGAAATTCATTGAAATTAATTTCACTGAATTTCAGTCTGCTATAGACGAGAAATAATCCACTTATAAGTTTTTCTTAGTTTAACCAAGTGCCGTATGGCGACTATGGGAAATTATCACTCAATTTGAAAATTGCAACGAGAAATTGTTGCTACCATATAATTCACACTTGCATTTGATAAAAAGTATTTATATGGGCAATTGGGTGACCCTATCATCGAATTTCTATGGTAGCCGATCAGAGATAACTATACTGATGAGACCTCTTTGATCTCTTAGTCGAAAGGTTCGATTTCTCTGCAATCTATATTATTCTCTTCAGTTAAATTCTTCAAAAATGGACAAATATTTTTTTAAAATTCTATGTAGTCAACGATTTCGAAAAAAAACTTGTACACTTGCTAAGAAATGTATTTACAATAGAAATTAGAAATCTCTAATTAAACAAGATCTTTAGAATTCATAAAAGTTCTGATATGATTAAAACCAGCAAACTTACATGTCAACACATGTATGTACCGACCTAAAGAAGAAATATTTCAGAATTCTAAATTGTAACAATTTTGCAGAGAATTGAGTGCGGTTGGATCTGACACAATTGAGACATAGTTGAAATCTTTTAATTGTGAGCATTCGTTCGCCTGAAGACAATCTTAGAAATTTACTGCAAGTAAATATCTTGTGTCCACGTGTTTTACACAAATAGCAGGAACCTTCCTGTGGAGCGACCATTAATGCAGATAGCTTTCTTCGTTCATCCTTTGATAATACTGTTTCTAGTTGATGGAAACGTGTTTCAAGTATTTCGAAAAAGTATGTCAGTGCCTGGGTGTCTCGTTGGCTCTTAAGACTCTGTTCATAAGCCTTCCGGCTTTCCTTGTTCAACATCTGTAATAGAATATGTACCATTATAGGGTTCCCATTCTCGGTTTGAATGTCCAAGTTTCCAACAGCCAAAATGCATTCTTTAGTAGTATCATACAATTGTTTTAATCCAGAACAGCTTTCGGTTGATAAAGATGGTTGAGACAGTAGCTCGTTTAACAGAGTCGTATGGAGAGATATTTTCTTGTCATATCTATCTAGTAAGTAATTCTAAGCAGCCTTATAACTATCATTTGTTGCTTGCAGGTGACGTATAAGTTTGCTCGCTTCATCAGTCAGATTAGCCTTTAAATAAAACGTTTTCTGAGCTGATCCAATTGGCTGATGGTGAATGAATTGCACAAACAGGTTTTGAAATAGCTTCCAATTCATACAACTGCCATTAAAAATTGGAAGTGTTATTTTACACTGAGGAAGGACATTTCTGTTCTGAAGATGCTCTTCCAAAGTTATCTTTATGCTCTGATAGTGAATTTCTAAGTCAAAGAATGGATCTGGATTATAATTGTATTGATTGCAATGAGCCATGATTTCCTTGTGATTTGTCATTATTTCAGACCAATAGTCGCTAATCGCAGTGATTTTATTTGTCAGGTAGACCTTGGTACGTAGGCTAATCTTGTTCTGCTCGATTGACTTAAGTAGCTGGTTTAATGCCTGGCTGACCACTCGCCTCTGACGCCGGCTCTAAACGATCTATTACCTTTTGTAGGAACTTGTGATATTGCTGTTCGAGGCTATCAAAGTATTTTTTTGGTAAAATACAAATTTTCTCGGATGTCATCTTCTAACTCTATAAGTTCCTTGTTATTTTGAACGAACTTAGTCCACTGTTCTTCTAGACTTTGTTTGTACTTTATTGTATTATCAGTGAAGCTGCGTTCTGTTCTTTCTTTGGTGAAATTTTCAAACAGTTGAATGACGGCCTTCGCAATGCTTGTTTGAGTCAATACTAGCTTTTATATGTTAGACATGGTATTGGTTTTCGACGACCTTATGCTGACTTGTTATGATCCTGCCCTTGCTTGGATTTGTAGTGAGCTTCTATGGCCGTCTGGAATTGCTGATGGTACTCTTATCTTGGTTACATATTGCTTTGATGCTGCTTGCTGACTGGCTTGATTCGTGAGAAATGGTGAGGTGTATACTTCCTCTGAGTATGTTGTTTACACTTTTCTTTTGTTAGACTGTCCTGATTCTTGAGAAATGGCGCTGAATGTGTTTCTCCTGGATATGCTGCTGCCTAACTCTTTTGTTGGATTGCTCTGATTCTTCAGAATTGGTGCTGAATGTGTTTCTCCTGGATATGCTTTTGCCAGTCTCTTTGGTTAGACTGCCTGATCCGAGAACTATGATGTGTGGATACACTCTTCTGCAAGAAAAAATAGTTCTAGTTTTTTTTTAGTTCCTTAAGCAAGACTTATTCAAACATTGAATATATGTCACGGTCGCCAAATGTTTAGATATGAAAAGAGACGTTGATGTTTACTGCCGTTTAATTTTACACAGAGTAGTTTTTCTTAACAAATCAAATCATTTAAATACATATTTTAAGTCTAGTCAGTATAAAGTTCTCATAGGACACAATTTTTACTAAAATGAATATTTTCTCACCAAATAAAATGAGACACTTTTGTTTTTCATTAAGTCGGTAAACGTCAAAATGCAATCTGAGAGTCTTGTTTGTCTCTTAATTTTCCCATGAGAAGCAATTATGCTGAAGTAAATTTATTTTTATATACATGTTTGCAATCAATCCGTCAAAAATTCAGGAGCTTTGTCAACTCAACTACATTGAATGGAAACCAATTCCTCCTAGAACTCCTCACGTCGGATGCCTGTGGGAAGCTGCTGTAAAATCGGCCAAGTATTTACAATCTTATACGCCAATTAGGAGCAGTCAACGTACATATGGATAGTTGCAAACAGTAATAACTCAAATTGAAGCCATTTTGAACTCTCGACCCTTCACACAATTATTATCAGACCCCAATGATTTCGAAGCTCTCACACCTGGAAATTTGCTCATAGGCGTTCCATTGACGTCCTTCGCGGAGCCTGACATAAGTGAAGTAAATTTCAAAATACTTTCCAGATATGTCTGCAAAATATTCAACAGAATTTCTGGAAACGTTCGTCGTAATCGTAAAAACAGCAGCAAGGACCTATGAACGAACAATTTATAAAGTATGCCCATTACCCATAGAAGAACACATTACTTATGTCAAATCAGATACTACAGCAAGTCAAGAGAAGAAATAACCGGAATTGTGCCCTGATCAAATCATTAAAAGAAAACGAAATTCTTCAAGTGAAACATTCCAAGAGAGACATCAAGTTAATCAAACGGCACATGCAGTACCAGCTAACAATAAGACTAAATCAAAATTTTGTCCAATTAATACCAACTGGTTAAAAAGTATCAACTCTATACCTAAGGAAGACAACATAAAGCAACCAAGGGTAATTAGCGTGAGTTTATCTAAGACATTATCATTCCTGCTTTGTTTTACACTGGTATTGCCAATAAACGGACAATCATATGAAATCAACTCATTCAAGGCTATCCAGGAATATACTATGACAACATAGGAAAATAAAGTATAATTCAAAATAAGTGGAACTTAATAGTATCTTGCAACTTAACGAGCTACTGGACAGAACTACAAGTCTTGCACAAAACAATAGACAACATCAATTATATCTGTCATTATTTACCAGAACCATCAACGAACTACTGTATAACAATAGCCAATCAATTAAACCTTCAGGTAGCTACACTACATCATAACAGTGAAGTTCTCAGAACCAGCACGACTCAAACGATCACCATTTAACATAATTGGCACCATTGGAAAAAAGCTGTTTGGGATTTTAGATGCAGAGTATGCAAAAAAATCTGGAATAAACAATTGGCGACATTACATCCAACGAAGCCGGAATCAGGTATCTCGTCACTAAGCAAACCTCCATCATTGATTCAACTCTAAATATAATCAAAGGGGATGAAGAACAAATTGATAAACAATTCAAAATGGTACAGTAAGTGTTCAATGAACTCATCAGTGAGTACAATAATACCACTAAGAAACTAGAAGAAAAGCATTTCATTTAACTCTTCACAACACTTTCAATACACGTAAGTTTAGTCATCGTTAGTTATCAACAAAATTAGAACGCGTTACTCAATTTGGTTCTTAATATTCATCATGGTAAGATTAGCCCGCTCTTAACTTCAGTTCAAATAAAGGAAGTGATGAGAGAGTACTTACCAGAAAATACCATGCTACCCGTACAGGCGGGACAAAATGGATACAGTAACATTTATAAACGAAGGCAGTATTTGGTGTGAATTTTCCCTTAGTTAACAAAGAAGATTTCAACTTTATCATGTAATAGCTGTACCAATCTCAACAATTAATCAGCAAAAATTTATTCAACTCTCGGCACAGTTCTTAGGTGTTAACCTACATCGATATAAATTTTTGACATTAACCACACAACAAGTCACACACTGCGTGAAGCTTTCAGAAGGGAAGCACCTATGCCCTGTGCCCTAAGGAATAACTACCACAACGTACTCCAACCAAGATTTGATGTATCATCCAGCAATTGTGAGTTAAAAACAAGCAACATTACTAGATGGTGGCAACAGGATTGAACACCACTCAGGAAGTTCTTCAGGGTCAGGATATTCTCAGATTCCACAACCAATGCAGCTTAAATCATCATAAAACCATACTGTCGTGACCCAATATTTAATTGGTGAAATTGTGACATCACGACTCAAGATAGCAGCAGGTGTACGGTAATTAAATGATTTGCATTAACTAAGCATTTCACTTCGCACAGTGAAATGCCTGGCGATTGCGAATTGTTTACTTAAAAACTGTCGCAGCACTGCTGTATGTAACTGGGAATTGAGTAGTGGTTAAGTAATTCACTTCGCATAGTGAAATACTCAGCTGGTCTCACTGTTTGTTTACATGCAGTATTGGGGGCTCCAGCTGTCGGCAGTCAAATTAAGCAGCAGGAGGAGGAATTAGTACATCACACGCATACTGGAGCTTCCTCAAGAAGAAAACGATCCTTTTTCGATGGGGTAGGTGCCGTATCCAAAACACTTTTTGGAACGATGGATCATGAGGATTCCATAAAAATCTACGCTGCACTTGATGATCTCAATGAAAAAGAGAATCGTACCTTCAGCCTTCTAGAAGACCAGATTACCCTTGTGAAGTCAACGTTCGACCTGTTTAATTCATCACGAGTAAGGGCAGAGGCGGAGAGAGAGCAAATTTGGACCCGGATCTCTGGCATTATCACCGCGCAAAGAAACACTGATGGAAAACTAGCAGTATTGCAACGCAGAGTTCAACTAAATGAGGTTCTGACTCTACTGACCCTCCAGCTACGCGAGATAAGCGACACGTTGAAGACCATTTCGAACATTATGGTCTCGCTGAACGTCGGGAAGTTACATCCTCTAATAGTCCACGCTCGGTAATTGACTGAGATTATGAGGAATGCCACGAAAGAACTGGACTTAAACGAGGAGTTTCAGGATTTCCAGTTATTACTTCAGATTGCTAAAGTGAAGGCCATATTGACTAACCAACCCATCCTGGTCAGAGCAGACATTCCCCAACCCCAGAGAACTTCGTTCGACACCCACAAAATCTACACCATCCCCGCAGCAGTAGATGAAGCCGGCTACCATATGTATGACCTGGACGCGGAATTTATTTCAGCCCACAACCACGAGAGGCAAAATGTCTTACTAGATGACCACCAGTACCAGAGGTGTCAGCAGCTGATCACCATGACGGCTCATACCCATTTACTGTGCCCACAGTTGAGCCCAATAATTAAGGGCATTGGCGATAAATGTGTGTTAAACCTGTTTCGCAGTTTCAATGTCAAGACTAGGGCTTGTAAGGAGAAAGTCATCCCGAAATGGAGCTCTCTAACGCGAATGATGACCAGAAATCACTGGCTGTTTGTGATGGCCGAAAAAACAAAGCTGGAGGTCAACTGCCGCAATTCACCGACCAAAATAGGAGAACTCTCATCGATAGGAGTATTGGACATAAAGGAACGCTGTCATCTGCAGATTGGAGATCTACTTATAACCTCCGAAGACGACGCTCACCGAAATGTAACTCTCTTTGAGCGCGCACCTTCAGAATTACCTAAATGGGAAACCATAATGAGACCAACAGGTCCAAGAAATCCCGAACATCCAAAGGGACAAACAGAAACAGGGGAACTACAACTTCTGGCGGCAGGTAATTTCAATCAAGCCTGGAAAGATCATGCTGAGAAGATAGCCAAGGTTCAGAGCGCCATCAAGACTGAAGAAGTACACAGGGAGCAGAATCATCCGCACCAGAACTATATAGCAGCCACGTCTTTGACCGGGCTGATAAGCATCGTCAGCTTGACTTTAGTAGCAGTTATGATGTTCCATGTAAGACGCTGGAAGCTGCAGCAAGGACGAGGAAGTACTGGCAGAGTATCGATACTACCTACTATCCAGACATCCATTAAACATCCCAGACCAACCTCAACAGAGCCGAACAAAGAAGAATCTGACAGTATAGAGTTAGTCATGCCAACAGCAGCAAACTTGCCAACTGGAAGTTTGCCGACCGTCGTGGGAAAACATCTCGTCCGGTTAGAGTAGCTATAATATATTTTAATTCGCTTAATTTAATAATTGGTACCTGCGTAGGCACGGGCAATCGTTAGATAAAGATAAGAGGGTATTATGGCCAATAATTGTAGTATATGTAATTGCACTGGTTAAGATTGTAAAAATTGTAATTACGGTAGAAAAGAATTTTGTTGTGGCAGTATTTTTGTATTCTGGATACTGCAATTGAGTGTAAAAAGAACGGTATTTTTGATAGTTGATAATATTATGCATGTAAATTTATTAAGCATTTTTATCAATAATAAAATTTTTAAGTTTAGAAAGAAATATGTAATAGAAATAATTAACATATTAGAATAGGAAATATGTAAAAAAAAGGCAGAGTAAGTTAAATAATTTGAAAAACAAATTGTAAGAAATGAAATGTAAAAAGATTTAAAGATGAGATGTAAATAGTAATATTAAATATGAGAAGAAAAAGAGAAATGAAATGTGAAAATAAAATGAAAGAGACATTATATGTGAAATAAAAGATGTGAAATGACGTAAAAGAATGTAAACCGAACCATAGTTATAAAAATTGTTTATATGCTAGGGAATATTGTATTTAAGTTTTTGTATAAATGAGTTAAGTCAGATATTGTAACCTAACTGAGCACCCCGATCTGATTCCTCTGGGAATCAGTTTTTCTCAGGGGGGAGGAATGTCGTGACCCAATATTTAATTGGTGAAATTGTGACATCACGACTCAAGATAGCAGCAGGTGTACAGGTAATTAAATGATTTGCATTAACTAAGCATTTCACTTCGCACAGTGAAATGCCTGGCGATTGCGAATTGTTTACTTAAAAACTGTCGCAGCCACTGCTGTATGTAACTGGGCATTGAGTAATGGTCGCATAGTGAAATACTCAGCTGGGCTCACTGTTTGTTTACATGCAGTATTAGGGGCTCCCGCTGTCGGCAGTGAATAACGTAATACTTTGTAATTATGATTGCAAGGTATTGCGCTGGTCACTGGGTCAAAGTCTCTTCCGCCTGGTTGAATGGAGGTGAGCGGTCGTTACGATAGATCGGGTTGCGTAGTTAGAAGTTAGTTTTTGATTAAAGATAGCGGTTCGGTATCAGTTTAAGTCAGTTGTAATTAGAGAGTTTAAGGAGAAGTATCGTTCACGGGTGATACCCCATTTAAGTTAACGTAATTTAACGTAAATAAAGTTTTATAATTGAATTACGCGAGTTATTAACAGTGTTATTAACGACAATACTAATGTCCAGCAGAAAATACTCCAACATCTCGAGAGCCGCATTTATACCCACTCTCAACATGTCTCTCTACGCAGGGTGTGAAAATAGGGAATATACACCTGAACCAAGCACTCTATCATAAAGGGCAAATTGAGTTACTTAGGCAAACCATTAGTGAGCTACAAAACGCATCAAAGCAGCATTCTTCGCTTGAGCCACATGAGCTTCATCAGTACATGTCAGTTACACCAGCCTTCTTATAGGACTATCCTCTTCTGTAGTGATGTCCTACTATATTTTTTGTCATCAGAAGTACAGCCCAAAATCCAGCCACGAAAGCGGGAAGAAGACTTTGAACTCCAGACGGTATGAAAGAAATCGTGTTTTCATAGGGACGGGGAAATGTTATGCCATCATACTTTCATCAAATATGTATATGAAAATTAATTTACTTCGGCATAATTGCTTCTCATGGGAAAATTAAGAGACAAACAAAAATCTCAGATTGCATTTTAACGTTTACCGACTTAATGAAAAACAAAAGTGTCTCATTTCATTTCATTTGGTGAGCAAATATTCATTTTAGTAAAAATTCTTTCCCATGAGAACTTCAACGTCTTTTTTCGTATCTCAATATTCATGTAATGCCAATATTTTTACTATACATCTGGAAATATTCTGCAGATATTCTTTGGTCTGGTTTTTGATTACAAAAGATCCCTGATTAAATTTTATCTTCTATTCTATGCCAAAACCTCTTGGGATCTTATTGATCTAGCTTATTGATCAAAAATTTGTTTTTGAAAAAATTATGAAGATTTCCGTTTAATATATTTCTCTAGGTCTTTAAGCAACTCCACAAATATGAACTCCCAAATATGACAAAAGGCGGAAGAGGTAGTAGTAATTTTGTTGCAGCTCTGCACATGATTGGTATCTACTTATCATAAGAACCAGTCACTAAACAGTTTGCAGGGAATTCAACTTAACCTGAAATCTCCAAATGAAAAAAAAAAAAATTGAAACTTGGTAAAAATTTTTAATTGTTATAAGGATTTGCTTAATTCTTCAGAAAATTTCAACTTGTTGCGATTTATTGAATACTGACCTCGTTTTGCTCCGCTTAGTGAAGAGAATGACACACAAGCCAAATCAGCGAGCATATTCTGTGGGAGAGTATTATAGAAAATAAATATTCATTCCTTATTTAGATTCAATAATTATATCATTGAATGAACGGTTCTGTCAAAATCATAATACACCCTTTGCGCTCCTGAAGCTTCACCCACGCGAAATTAAATTATAAACAAAGCAAGAGTTCATTAAAATTGTTTCAAAAACATCTTTGTTGGACAACTTAATTGTTGAAGCCATAACATGGTAGGAACAGTGGGCTAAAAAAACCTTAGACATCAAAAATTTAAGACATGAATAGTACATAGTTGTCCTATGGGGGTTGTGGCGCACTTTTTGTTATAGAAATCGGCCAGTTATGGTCCACTTTTTGCACCTGATCTTTGAGGCTACAATTTGATCGTGATTACATCGACTACGTCACAGGTGATTCCTGTCTGGTTGATGGCGAAGATTCCGTTCACATATCAGACCTGAAAGCTATTAAGCTGCCATCAGTCCTGTTTGAAAAGCTGTTTAGCTACTATTAGACCTGTTTTAAAAGCTGTTTAGCTGTTATCAGATCTGTTGAAAAAGCTGTATTGAATCCTCTGTGTCGTAGTCGATGAAATCAAAGTCAAATTGATTGTAACCTCCAAGAGCAGACACATGTATGTATAAAAAGTGCTCCAGAACTCTCCGATTTCTATAACAAAAAGTTCGCCAGAACTGTCATGAAATTTGGTCGATTTCTAGAGCAAAATGTGCGACAAAGCTAGGCCACTTATATTGGAAAATACAAAAGGTTTTTATGCATTAGTTTTGCAAGCTATTAAAATTGACCTTACACTTCCTATATCAACATGTACGGTGAAACGCTCATTGAAGAAAGTAAAAACTTGGACAACATCAACTATGTCCGAAAAACGATTCTCGGGCTGTATGATGAATCATCATAAAAAACAAGCTGTTGATATTGAAGTTTGTGTACTACGTTGTCCAAGTTCTCAGACAAACCACGCGGTTACAATTATTATTTAATAAAAATTAAGAAAAATAATAAGAAAATGTATTCTTTTAATTTTTAATGCTTTACTAAATAAATAGATGAACATTTTTATCATACTTCCGGCGCCCATGACAGTTTTATATAATTTTGAACTTTTATTTTTTTTCGTGTAGGTGAAAAGTTGTCCAGTGTCCAATTGTCTGAGATCAGTAGTGTCCACTACAATAAAAAAAATTATGAATCGAGCTACTTGGTGTAATCTCAGGATTATGCGACAGGTTAATTTGATGAATGCTAGAGCAATTAGAATGAAAAGAATGATAGAAGTAAACCGACCATTCATCCATCTCTTTTCCATAAAGTTCGATCGAACCTAGGTTCCTCTATAGCTTTTTTTGGATCAAGGTTAGCTTCGATTTTGGAGGAATAATATCGTCGTTTAGCTTTACTGATTGCCGTGGTAGCTGGGCAGCTTTGTACAATGTTTTTTCTGCAATGAACTCGCATCATGAATCAAGGACAGCCATATACAACAGATGATCTAGTCTTAATTGGTAAGTACTTATCAAATAATTATGTGATTACTGACGTTAGAGTCCCGACTTTGTCATCCATGAAAATTCAATTAAAAATACTCCACCAAGACAAGCCTTAACATTCTTCGAACAAGGACTATGTGTCTATGCTATTATAATCAGAGAAACTGAGTTAAGGTGGGTTCATGTTAAGTGACATATCAAAGCTCAAGAGTAGAATATCATGGCCCAGAATGCTTGGAGGACTAATTTGATTGTGTGTAATTATCTTCCTTGCGTCAGTAACAATACTCAAATCAATCATTGAAGGATTAGATGTATTGTAGAAGGTGGGCAGAGTATTAATCATGTAGTGCGAAAACTGATCAATAACATTGTGATATGCTAATTAACTTAAAAACCGCATTCTCAAGATTTCTGCTGCGAATAGATATACCTACAAAATTCAAAATTATTTTTGTATGTGCATGTGGAATTGAAACCAATTACACTTTAAATCTGAAAAGTTGATGCTAATGGAAAAAAAGGTCAACTGGAGGGATAAGTGGTTAATTTGCGATAAATTCGGGATTTTATAAGCTTCAAGCATCATTAAATATTCATGAAATCTTTAAAAGATTAGCTTTAAACAAATAATAAATAAAATTTTCTTTCTAACTGGTCGCTCTTACATTGTACGATAAAGGGTTTATGGCGTTTTTTTAATACCGCGATTTTGAACATAGTAGAATTTCATAGAATATAAATTTTTTAGGATAAGCTTTATATATTCTTTAATTATCAGTTTCCAAGTACTCAAGAATGCACAGTATCACATAATTATGACTCAATACATTACAGCATATGTCTGCATAGACATATATAATTATGTGATACTGTGGTCGGCCCTACCGACAATGCCTACCTGTGAGCGAAGCATTTTGATGACAACGTATTCACTCTTAAAATAATTGGTGTCCCGCATAGTTCCTATTCACCTAAGATAGTAAAGCCAATTAGGGAATTTTCAAGAAAAATTTCACTATCTGTGCCACGTCCTATGATTTAAGAAAATATAGTGGCAATTTGTGTATCTACGTAGTACACATGTTGTGGATTATTTAAAGACAAGGGCTCCGGCTTTCATAATTATGTATATGGTAATAGGTTCCTATAAATTTATTAATAAACATGCATTACCTGACCATGATTGGTCCCATAACCTTAATAGTTTCTTTTTAAAAAATTTAAAGACTTCAATCGAGAAATCAATGCTTATACAGCATATGGCTCTCTAGGCAGGTAGGTTAACAGGAGTCACAAACCAAAGGGTAAGAATTTATGGATCATCTAAATGCATATATAATGTGCATTTATTCCTTTGGACAGAATTAGATTCATCAGAGCATTATATTATGTGGAATCACATTACCACCAGGTAGACTTATTTGGTTCCGTTAAAAGCAAGGAGCCTAATTACCACCCCACCTTTAAACTTTCACGATGGTCCGGTCATGTTATGTATTTTCAGTAATCTATGTATTAGGCTAATTTATCGTCTCTTCAAGGCTTTGATTGTATACGTCTCTTCTCCTTGGATTCTTTGGTAATATATGTAACTTGGGGCGTAATTTAATTACTCATACTCTGTGCTCAAGCTGATGCCTTGTTGGGTCTGGACTATTCCACTGCAATAAGTCGAACGGATACCTTGACTATCTTACATTTATTGCCCATTAGAAGCCACCTGTTTAAGGGATTTACTTATAATAAATCGCCGTAATTTATGTCGAATAAAAGAACCGGAGCTGAGAAAATCGAAAACGGAAAAGTCGAATTTGTCCTTATGAAAGTTATTTTCAGCACTTCATGAACAAGAGAATCACATTGGAAACAGTTGAAGTCTTATCATAGGGTGCCATCTAAGGTAACAGAAGGCGTCATAGCTTTCCTCCTATAATAAATGGGATTAAATAAAGATATTAAAGTGAAAATATGTGACCAGATGTCTGGCCTTTTAAAGCGATGATTCGTCCTTGAATTACATCAATTTAAGGAGCTTTTGTCTCCATCTGTTGAATTTGTATTTTTATTTGCTTGCAAAACACGAAGCGGTGTTTTTTTTTTATCGTAATAATAACATAACTTGTTTTATTGGTTTGGGGATAGTAACGATTCATACTTGGTATCATTGTTGGTAATTAGTTTTATTCCTCTGCAATATACGTACATAGTTAGTGTGAACGTCCAGAAGTATGTAGTTGTTGTTTGCGTGCAGAAGTACACTGATTAGCCTTGGATACAATATACAGGTTCTCCAAGTATCATGAGATGGCTACAATTACTATCGCAGTAGGAAATGGGATAATTCGCCATTAATCCCGTAGTACTCCTCAAGGTGGTAAAGAAACCATACTTTTTCTGCATTTACTCAGATTTTTTCACATTGGTAAATATGATCACAGACCTACCCTAAAGCTCACAAAAACCATTAAAAGAAGAATCCTTGGGGAGTTAAGAAGGAAGAAGGAATGTTACCTTCTTAGGTTATACTTCGGCATAGATTGAGGGTTAATGTAATTTTGTAATTAATTTAATCTTAGTTTCGTAGCTGAAAACGAAATTACCCCACTAACCGCTCTTTGTTCACCACATTTATCCGCATGATGGACCAGCCTTTATATATGTATGTGGTGGTTCTATGGAATTTCATATCTCCCAATGAGGTTTGTGTTCCCATACTTCCTTCTGGGAGAGATTTGACTATTTTTAATGATATTTTGGTAGTAGCGTATAGATATGCCTACATAAATGTGTGAATTCTTAAAATCTTCATAATTAAAATAATTTTGTAAAAAAAAAAAAACAAAAAAAAAACAATATTTATAGGTTTTTATAGGTTTTGTTCAAGAAAGAATTTTTTGGGATTCTCCGGTATATAGTGAAAGCTAAAAAATGTTCTAATGTTCATATACCGGAGAATCCCAAAAAATTCTTTCTTGAACAAACTTAAGTTTAACCCGGTAAAAAATACAAAAGAGTAATATTTTTATTTATTAATATTTATAGGATAAATGCTAAAACAATCGGATTACGAGAAAAGAGACTCACGTTTATCATCGACAAGCTTGGATGTGTAGAACAAAAAATAGCAACTCCTCCCTCGATTTTATACGTCGAACACTCGACCTTATAAAGTAATAGAAGCATAGTTGGGTAACAACGTCTTCCTTCAATTTAAAATTGTTGAAGACTGGGCTGAATGGACGACCCTGATGTATTTTTATGCACTAGTTTCACATTTGAAAGAGAAGTACTTTTCTTGAGCCATATTATTTTAATTAGGATTGTTTCGGATGCCTTGCTTAGAACACTGAAATTGCTGAAGAACACAAATTGATTTATTCTAAGGAATTTAATTGAAAATTTTTGTACAGAGTTGGACTGGTAAATGCATGCTTTCAGCAAAATTAAGATTTAGTTTACGTTTAAATTTGTTGTTTAAAGTTATCAGGGTTGACTAGATAGATTCAACATATGTACATAAAAATAAACAATGCCGTGGAATTTCAAAGTCATTTAAATAAAAAATAACAGAAAAGCTAATTTTTACGTAAACACGCATCCACATATATTATATAACTCTTCAATCTACATCTTCTTCTGCGTTGGCTATGTTTTTTTTTTAAATTATTCATAAGTCAAAACGCCGAACAAGCTACTTACTTAAATTATTTTTTCTTAATTTATTCATTAATTTTTTTCCTATTTTTAATTCAGATCATAAAATGTTAGAACAAATTAAATTTTGGATTGATATTATTGATATATTATTTATCGTGTTGCTCGCATTGTGTTTCAGCTTTAAGTGTTGCAACTTTTCTGTTTAATTATTTTTAGTATATCAAATAACTGGCTAAGAGTGATTATGATTAGAGGCATGATGTGTACATTAACTGCTTGTTTTAAACAAACCTCCAAAATGTAGGTACAGGGGTTCCAGGAATCATTTTTCTGCAAATTGGTTATTGTCCAGCTTTTGTTATGTATGTATGTATGTCTGAGTCATATATGGACTAGAATTCCGGTCAGCTAACTGAAGTCAGCAGTTCACCCTGTGGCAGACAAAAGCAGACAGGGTGCGGAGAGCAGTGTGGTGGGTTATATGAAATAATCTACTTTTTACCACAGTAGGTACACACAACAACAAAATCATACCGTATGACAAAAATAAATTTATGGACTGGTTAGGATTCTGAATAGGATGCCTTATATTTCTCGAGGAGGATATGGTGGAAATAGTCCTCATTGGCTCTAACCACCCAAGCATCCAATGAACATCCTGGGTCTTAGTATGAATGTCCCCTGAAAGTTTATACAACGGGCGAAGCGTGCTTGAGAAGAAAAATAGGAAAAGAAAACCTTTTACATCATTCTCATATTATCTATTATGTGATATATGAGCAGTAATGAGCCCAGAAATCACTCAAAAAATGTTGAAGACTAGATGCAAGGATTGCGTTAGTATAAATCTTTCATGAGTCATCCGTAGCTTTTTTCTCAAGGCAAGGCATATATAATAAAAAAAAACAAGCTACGCTGCATAGGTACGAATTCTGATAATGCCAATATATTTTTGCAATTTATCAATACATATTGTTACAATTTTTCTAGCTATCGCAATTGCAAAATGCAAGGTTGATCGACTGTTGTATATACCAGATATTTATAAAGCCGAGAGGGAGACTTTGCTTATTGCGATCAGCTTTGAGTGGGGCATACGTTTACCAAATAAAGTCAATTGACCACAGCTCGAAAGTAAGTCAGTGGGTCAGAATGCAAGTTCCCCACGATCAGCTGGGCTTCTGAATAGATGAGTAAGAGCGTTGGGTGTTCGTTCTTCGGGTTGGAAGAGGAGACGCTCGGTTGTCAGCGCATAAATTAATTTGGACTGAATGGGATCTCCGTAAACAGTCCTGTGCAGTTTGTATTGTGATTGACGCGTAGTTTCTAGTTGAGCGCCTGAGGAAAACTTCAATGGTGGAGTGGACGAATATAAAGGAACGATTTTGTCGGGTGCCTTTCTTATTCTATTTTTATTGTTCCGCGAAATTGTGCAGTATAGTGATGTTCCTAAGTGCAGTGAATTGGCTATCTAGTGAGTGTAGTCCTGCGACAATTGAAGAAAATTAGCGAATATGCCGTAAGACTACGCGACACTGGACCGGGAAGTGTTGGTTATTATTTCTGACCTCTCGTTCGGTGTTTTGTGGCCAAGCGGATATTTCAGCGGAATTAAATGTCCCATCAGCGATCGACGAGCCATACAAGATGGCGGATCTATTTTAATGGTAAGTACAAAAAAAAAATTCTCGTTTTATTGTTTTATTAGTGTGCGTGCTGGTCTTTTAAATATTTGTTGTCCAAAAAGTTTTCGTGCTCGTGAGGGGAGAACAAACTTCACCTTGGGGAGAGCTTTGGGACTGGCGAACCAAAAGAAATCTTTTTCTTTTTTTGTTTTTGGTGTCAAGAAAATAAATGAGATGACACGAAAAATTCTGTGTAAAAATAAATAACTAAACAAGAGCCCTGGAAATATTTGTAGGGGATATTTCCTTTTTATTTTGGAATTCGATTCCTTTCTTTTTTTTATTTCGCGGCCTTTCTCCCTCCTATTGAAAAGCAAAGGTGCGTTCTATGAGGATTACGAGTTTTGTAAAAAAAAACTTACATAATTAAAAATTGCTCCACTTAAATAGAGATCACTGTAGGTGTCCACAAATATACGCACTCACCGGCCTTTCAAGGAAAACTCCAAAACTATCAAACCTACGACTTTTTGTCCTATAAGAAAATTACTTTTAACTAAAAAGGAATCGTACGGCTTTCGATTAATTAAAACAGATCACTTCGCATAATTTAACTACTGCTTTATTTTATCAAAAATAAATTCGCTTGAAACAAAATTTTTCACGTTTATACTCGGATACTTTAAGGAAAAACGAGAGAAAGATGTTCATTAGCAGAAACTTTTTTTCAGAAGACCGTTTCTTGGGAGATGGCGGAAATTGCATTTTTTCAATGGGCTCGGTTGTTGTTTCTTATGACATATTACTCCGAATTTCGGTGTTTTAATTACGTTAGGTTCACATTACCCTTTTAAATAAATTTTATATAAATTTCAAACGTAACATTTTAATTAACATAAAAACATTGTTCTAATCTTCTGGTTTTTTAATTTAATTTTTAGATCTAATTCGGGATTTGCCGTTGAATCTGGATACTGCTCAGTTGGTTCGCTACTAGATAGGAGGTGTTTTCCTGCATAATTGCAAATATGTCAGCAGGTGAGTTGCATTCCAATATACTCGTTTTTTTTATATATCCCCTAATAATCGCAATATATAATAATCAGTCCATAGGCTGTTGATGCCTCGATAGGGCGAATCGCGTCGCACTCTTATAAAAGAAGATTTTTTTTTTTAAATAAATAGTTCAAAAGTTAACAAGTGTTTTCAATTAATCATACATATATCAACCATTTTTTTAATTGGTAATAATACGGAAACTTGTTAGTTTGCTTTTAATGCATACTTACAAATTTCCCTCATTTATTTTCCAAATTTTTATGATAAGTAAGTACTGATCCATATTAGTGGCGTGATAGCAGAGGCAAGTATTCCATACACTACGGCAGAGTGCCTATAAATAGCCGGTCGTCAGTAGTGAAATAACTCAGTTGATTACCGAACTTTTAATCAGACACAAGTCAAATTTAAGAAAGCGCAAGTAATCCGACACCGAGAAGTCAACTCTGGACCAGAAGAGTTGACCCGCTCAAGAAGACTACCAGTGGACTCGCTATAAAAGTTAGTCAGCCCCTGAAAGATTGGTCAGTTGCTTCCCAGAAACTTAACCTATTATATCGCCCGTCGAGCTCTTCCCGCAAGTCATGTTGGCTAATTCAATGGCCAGCGCATGTTATTCGCGTTGGCTCAAAAATTAGCAAGTGCACGCATATAATCCATTCCCGTACCCCGTGTTAGCTACTCAGACGACAAGCGCACGTTAATCGTGTTGGTCAGAAGAGTAGTAAGCGTACGCATATATTCCGTATCCGTGCCGTGTTGTCTGCTCTGACGACAAAGTGCACGTTTGTAGTATTTGTCACAAAAGTAGTGAGCGCACAGACACATCCCGTCTCCGTACCCGCGTGTTAGCAACTCTGACGACAAGCGCACGAAATCGTGTTGGTCAGAGGGTAGTGAGCACACGCTGCGTCATGTATCCCCTGTGATAGTCCTCATTTGCGTATCAACGAGATCCAGTATGCCAATAGAGCATGACATAACATCAACTTACAGGTAGAGGCGGGACCTTTCCAATCTCTGCCGATCTAGGGTCACAGCACCCTTCACCACAGCCACCCCGATGCTCCCATAAAGGGGTCATCCCAAGTTGAGGTGGATAAATCTTTGGTATGCAGGGCTCTTCTAACCTCGTGGTACCAAGTTAGCCTATGTCGGGCCACGCATTTGGTATGGCTTTCGTAAAGCATGATCAACGAACCGTGAATATTCGCAGTATCTACCTTCATGCAAGATATCTTTTTATAACGGTGTTGGTAACTCCCTTCGGGCCTAGATCTTATTAGCAACGTCTAAAGAAATGTGCTTGGCCTATACAAGTCATACAACCCTTATGGGCGCTGTCAGGGGGGACCACGTGAAGGTTAAGATATGTCCGTATGTAGTATGGATAGGTTTCGAGATTCACTATGTGGATCTTATAGCGGACCATTCATACTAACCATATAAGCACTAATAACATACATACCAGATTTCCGTTTTTTATCAAATTATTCATCAACTAAGACATCCTTTCGCCGCCTTCCTAAGAGGCTATGTCTGTCTTTCTCCTCTCACACTATGTCTGAGATTTCATTATTTTGACTATTATGAGTACATACTTTCTTGCACCATGACACTCAGCTAGCCACACCTGCCGTACTACAGTACCCACTTAGCCAAAAACTCAATTTTAATTTTACTAAGGTAAAGTTACTTCGCCATGAGAAGTACCAATTCGTGCCCATAGAACTCAGCCAACTATACCACACTACTGTACGTACTCTCCTGGGAGATGCCAAAGCGATCTACAAAACACCAAAACACCACAATAAACCAACAAATTCAACAAATTCCTTCTATCAAGTATGCATGCTTTCCTCTTATACAGCTTTCACCTTGTTCAGCATTGCGCTTCACAGACTACTCCCCCCCCCCCCCCCCCCAACCCCTCCTGATAGAACAATAATATAATATAGAAATATAGAAAAGAAACAGCGACGTACTGCTTCTGCGTGTGGCACTAAATTGAAAGCTTTGTACGAAGTTTCACGCTACTACTGGATGCTCGAAAAAGCAAGCTTTATTTTTTGCCGTTCAGTTTTAAATAAATCATTTATTTCCTATGGAAAATCACAACTTGACAAATCTATTGAAAACCTATTGTAAAGTTTGGACTGCAACATTGTTCCATTGTTCCATAAGTACTATGATAATTAAATTCATTCGGACCAATATGATGATCAAATTACAATAGTGAACTAAAATTTGGAAAAGCCTAAATTAGTACAGAGGTACAGAAGGAGTTTGCTTAAATCTTATACAAGACGTTAAACATTTGCTGATTTGAACAAATTATTAATCATGAGATAAACTATGTTTTCACGATTATTGATATACTACTGTGAAAAAAGTATAAAAGTGTGGAAGTGTTGTGAAACATATATACACACATACATATATACATATGTATAGATATTTCTGTTGAATACTTACTGTCTCATCGACATCAAATAAAGAGAAACAAAATTAAAGTTCCACTGGAACTGGTTGCCTGTTCCTACAATTACATTTATTGATTATTTCGGCAATTAAACTTATCAACAATTCTGACAATTAAATAAATCAACTATTGCGACGACTGAGTTAGTTAATTATTTCAGCACTATATTTTATTAATTAATTATTTTCGACACTAGAATTTATCAATCTATAGTTAACTTCACAATTGAGTTTACCAATGGTTTTGAAAATTAGATTTATAAATTGTTTCTGCAGTTAAATTTATCAACACTTTTGACAATTAAATTTATTAACTATTGGGACGATTAAATTAATTAATTACTTCAATACTCCCAAACTATTCTACTCGGCGGTTTAAAAACGTTCTCCCGAGGCTTGGGCTTGATGGCGTACCCACGATCGCTTCAAAAGCTTTTCAATTTGTTTTTTTTTGACGTTGAAAAAAGCGTACGTGAGAAAATGCAAAAGGTTTTGGTAGCAATGCATATGCATTCAGATGAAAATGAAATTGGATATGCAGTTGTGCGCCCGTCTTGAAATATTATTTTTAAGAGGGCGCGAATAATTTGTAATAATTGTATGTATGTGTGTACATACAATTAGATTTAAGGAATTAAGTACCGTAAGTATGAACAGTGTACATACGGAAAAAGGTAAGAAGACACTAAGTAGGTAAGTATGCATATCGTGTGAGTGGAATATGTGTCTGATAACAGAATGCAATTCATGCTAAATTTCATTTTGTTGCAGTATGGAAATGCATTTTGAAATGCATTTTAAATTTTAAATGAAAATTTGAATGAATTAATTTAAATTAATTTTCAGGGTCAACTTTGCATTGCATAGATATATTTTACAGGGGAATATATTGCTGCATGGACTTTTATGGTTGTGATTTATGGCATTGGTACCTGAGAAACAACAATAACATTTCTAGTGGAAACTAAAAATCTACGGTAGTAGTTAATACAGGTACAAACCAAATTTAATTTGAGCAAAACTTCTTTATCCCGCTTTCCTCGTCTAACATTGCTACTCACTCATCTTACAATAAAAAGAAAATTATATATAACATGGTATTATTGGAAAATTCACATATTTCTCCAATTTCCGACATCTTGCAAATCTAAGGGGGTTTCTGCCGACATTTACTAAATGACCAACTTCACCACAGATAGTTCACCACGATTAGTCTACCACAAAGACATCGCCAACAATATTGAACAAAACATCGAAACAATTCGGAATGAATTCGAAATACAGAATCGGCATGTGGTGGGGATATGTCAGCCCATTATAAAAGAGCGAGTAGATCACATTCCTTCCTCTTTTGTGAAGGAGACATACAGCAGTCAAGATCAAGCTCGTAGTATTTTTCCTATTTTTGTTGTGTTCTGCCTTGCGTTGAAAGGCACTGTTGACTGGACTCTGGACTGCCACGCAACTCCCATTTGTTTCCTATCTTGTACCACTCAACGTATTCTTGTCTGGGCTTTGGACCGCCAAGCATCTCCTATTGTATTTTTGTGGCCTGGCGTTGAAGGGCATTCTTGGCTGGGCTTTGGACCGCCAAGTTATTCCCATTTCTTTTCTATCTTGCCTCGCGTTGAGAGGTATTCTTGCCAGGGCTCTGGACCGCCAAGCAATTTGTCGTGTTGTTATCCACCTTTTAAATATTAGATCTCTCATATTACTATTATTGTATTGTAATTTCTCTGATCTGAATTATATGTTCATTTAACTCTATTTAGTCTCGGGCCCGTGAACATTATACAGATGACAAGAATTTAATAAATTCCTGGAGATTCATCTTTCATTTAAAGACCTGTACCTTTACAGATCACTGCACGTTAGAGCTAAGGCAGCTCAAACACTTAATTTTGTATGAGATAAAATCCTTTACATTTCATCAAATCATATGATTATCATTTATATTAAGCGCAAAGAAAATGTAAAATTTTATGTTTCTTACGAAGGTAAGTATTGGATAGAAATAGCTATGAATATACATGTGTGTATGTATATTATGTGTGCCCACACAGCCACACTTTTTTACTTTTTACACAAGTCATTTCCAAATTGATAACTCTAATTCGTGCGGCGTAAGGGCATTTGTAGCAGTATTAAAGAGTAGGCGCGTTTAAATGTAAAGTTAAATAATGTTATTTTGTAAGTTAGTCTAGCAGACCAGACCCAGGCCGCCGCGCGTATACTACCTAGAGAAAAATCTTCCTACCATACAATTAAAAATTGTTATTGACCTTGAAAAGGGCACCACTACTTTTAATAAGAATGACAAAATTTAAAAATCGTTCTATCTAACAAAATTAAAGCAATATTACTTGTAATTAGTGGTAATAAAAAGATAGAAAATAATTATAAAAAACTCGTTGTATGTTTTATTAAAAAAAAACCAAAAAAAACTCAAACCTAAATATAGCTAATTAACAAAATTTTAATTGAATTTGTATATTAGTAATTTATTTATTTTATTTATAGCCCACCTTATAGATTTATGATAAACATTTTTACCGCGTTCTGAATAAATTTACGATACAAAGATAGCAAGATCAAAGGTGGGATGAATTATAGTTACTCTTCCCTTTCTTTTATTTCACTTTGAAATTTTCTATTAAGGCGAAATGGAGCGAAATGGATTTGATAGCTCTCATTTCACAAATAAAATAACTTGCAGTACCTATTTTGCAGTCGTGGACTAGAAATTCAAAATTGTTTTGTGAAAATTTATTTTATTTTTACATGTTTTGTGGTAATTGAATTAAAATGTAATTCCCAATAGTTCCTGTGATAGCTTTAATTAGTTTTGTAACACAAAGTTATTCAAAGCAAAAGTGGTGTGTGTAAAATGAATCACTGCCTCCTTATTCGCCAGTATGTAAAAGCAAAGTGTATGATTATTGAAAATTGTAAACATTTCCCCTTTAAAAACAAGAACCAAGGATATTTCTCTCTGTCACAGACATGCTCAAATTCCTTAAAGCTACATGCAATTCTTTCTTTTAAAATTTGCATTCCTTTTTTTTTTTGTTAATGAAGTCCTTCTCTGCTGGGTAATCTCTTTCTACTAAATAGCTCTTCACGAAATTTCTTTTGAATAGTATACGCTGGGCGACCCTAGTAAGACATCCAGCTTATAAATCACCAGAAACTGAAACACCAAATAAAACCTAAATATTGAAAAAACATTTCGGCTTTTCATTTATGAAAGACTACACATAACTTGTTTTAAATTTAGAAACAGATTCAGAAATCGAAACCTTCCAGTAAGGATCAGTTCTTCTATCCGAAGGAAATTTCTAAATCCTAGCGACTGCCAAACTGATTTTTTCTGAATCCCGAAGACTGTTGAGCCGTTCTTTACTTAAGTAAGTCTTGGTTCCTAAAGTTGGAATATTTTAGCTTCGTTCAACTGTTACAATGTCTAAATTTTCTGTCTGATATCACTACTTTTTATAACTTCATTGGTTAAAATACACCCGAAGGCTCCAAGGACAATTAACCAAGTTTAAAAATTGCTCCTATTTGATTCTAGTCTCCCAACGGAGGTTTGATGGTGGTTTCTTGATTGCATGGTGCATTTTTAGTTTCCACGATACTGTTAATCTGGCATTTCTAATCTTGTCAGATGAATCACCGTATGCACGTATCAGGACCAATTGACTACGATAATTATTCTAGTGTCCATACCAGTCAGACCTGTAAAATTCCAAGTACAATTACCAGTTCCCGTACCGGTACTCAACAAATTTTCAAGTACAATTCCAGATATTGGTTCTGATATTTATCATTAGTGCCACATATCAACCTTTAAGAACCTTTTACTTCAATACGCACTAATTTAGTTAATTGAAGAACTAAGAAATAAAAATCATTGCACAACGATTGTGCATTTTTCTTTAATCATGACAATTACTGTCTCTTGTCCTGAACCTCTATGAGAAGACGAATTTAAATAATTTACAAGAGCTGAAGTACTTGGTGTTTTGGTGGTATTTGTAGTAAGCGCGTATTTTGGTACTTACAGGGTAGGAAATTGAAGCTTTAATATGGGACTTTGAGTACCAGTACCGGGACTTTTACTTGAAAATTTTTTGAGTACCAGTACCGGGAATAGTAAACGTACTTAAAAAATGTTTAGTTTAGTTCCTAGTAATGGTATTGGAGCTTAAGTATCAATGTACTTAGGTACTTTACATTTCTGATATGAGTGTTTCGCCCATAACGTGCTTTTAAGTGCTTTTAATGCATTGGTGTCCAGTTATTCAGTTAGCCGAAATGTTCTCCGGGTAGAAATATAATTCAAAACATCTGGAACTATACGCCTCATGAAACAGCTTTATACTGACAATACAGGCAAACGGATATTTCTTAAAGTTCAAATGGAAGCTGCCTTCAAGTGATGCCTTTTGAGAGTCCATTCGGGCCATGTCAAAAGGATGATGTTTTTTAGTATTACATTGTTAAATTCATCATCTTTTTTGTCTTAGAAAAGATTTCGTAAAGGTAAATACTTTAATCATTCAAAACGGTTTGTGGCTTCTCTGCTCAGATACGAAATCTCCTAATATCTACATCGAATTTTAGTGTGTGATTTTATACAATAAAACGTTTTTCCCCGCAAAAAAATTATACATGTATGTACCCACCAATGAACTTCCGGCTATTCTATATGTATAAATACATAATTGAGTTTCTTTGAAACTAGAAAGGATTTCCAATTTGATGCTCCTAGTTAGTCAAATTATTAGTACCTTATTTCGCATTACGATAATGACAAATATAAAGTCTACTGGGAATAGATTCGTACCATGCGGAATAATTTTCCTGAAAAACAAAATATTTCAGGGGAAAATTAGAATTTTAAATTAATTATGAAATTTCAAGAAAATATCTTTACCTTGTAACCTCAACTAATTTCCATCAAAAAGTTGTCGTTCATCCTCTTAAGAAAACTTCAATAAACTTCCGAGTGGGCGGGTATGAAACTTTTGTAGTTCGGTCAAACAATTGCATTCAGCTGAGGTAGCATAGCGCTGTGCGATGAGAGAAAGTTTCCAATCTTACTTAATTACTTTTACAAGATATACCTTCATTGTGAAATGCTAATTCAGTTCTTTCCGGAATGGAATAAATTGAGGAAATAATTAGCAGGGATTTTATTTAATCTCATAATTGCAATTGCGCGAATAAACATATCCTAAGAAGATTAGCTGAGCCTTATCGGTGACTATGGTTACGGCATTCGGCTGCCATATCTAATATTATGTACTTACTACAAAGCCATTCGTATGCTGTAAATGACAGAGATATTTCATTTGTTAAAAATAAAGCTTATCCGAGAATGGTCAAAAATAGTCCAAAGTGAGTAAATGTTGAGAAATATAAAAAAAAAGGAATTATCGTTTAGTATCTGCGTAGAAACATCTACAAATCCAATATAAATGAATCAAAATAGTACAACATATCAGAAATGTATGCTTATTTAAATGTCCTCATTAAAAGATCATAGTATGATTGATACGAAATCCAAGCTAATCTTTCCTTTGACACAGGAACAACTGCCAACTGACAAGAAAGAACGGTCTGTTACTAAGCAATAATTTATAAAAAAACAAATGAAAAGCTAGAATTGATCTCAATTCTTATGATTACCTAGACGTAATTTCGTATGGTCATCCAACTGTGCAAGTTTGATTTTTGAAGTGGTTTCTCGCATATAGGTATGTCTAGAACGGTGCGTCGGACAGTAAAAATGGTTATGACCAATTTCATACGATTTCATATTCCGAAGACCTTTTCAGTACAATAAAAACATCTAGGACTTGTCGGTTTCATAGTAAAAAACGTAAATGTTTAAATGGTAGCAACTAGAAAGGGTTGTCCGATTTAGCCCACTTTTTAAAATTTTATTTACTACTGCTATAAAAATTTGGTAGTTGCTCCAGCTCTATATGGTAACGCGTTCTCGGGCAGTGTCCAAATATGTAGACAAAATCTTTGTGTGGCATCCTCAAAAAGGAGTTCCCCGATTTGACTTATTTTCGAACTAAATTTCACTTTTTTTTTTTAAAGCCTGTGTGCATATTGTCAGCTTTCTAAGTGCACGCATTCTCTGGATTATTGTGCGTTACAAATGGAATGACAAATGATAATAAGGTTTTATCTATGGTATAAAAATGATGCCTTTTGTGTAAAAGTTTTACGGCATTAAGGATAACACAACAAATTTTTGGGGTATACTGTACCTCTGGGTATTTATCCGCAGTACAAGATGAAAACTTGAGAAGGTAGAAAGAGGCGGCTATAGTGTTAGTCTCTTCTTGAAGGTCTGAGAACACAATCGAGAGCTGGAGGTGTGGCGGCGATAGGACTGTTTAAGTGGTTGCAGATTCCTAAACCTCTGTGTATTTCGATGAAAGAAATTTTGCAGTAACTGGTAGACCTTTGAGCATATAGCTGCCATACTAGGCTTAGATCTGTGAAATTCTTTATAAACTTGTTACTTTACCGATAATTTTCCCAAAAATTTTGTGGTTTAATTGTATTTTTTTTTTTTTGCTCTACTTAATTAAATAAAGATAAACGAATTTCGGTGGAAATTCTAATTTTTACTCACTGGTATCAAGGGATGCAATTTTGAAACAAACAAGAAAAAATTTGTGTATGTGAGCAAGTTTATAGTATACATAACTTTGATTCACTTGGTAGAGTAGCATTATCTTTTTATATTAGATATTTGGTGTATCTTGGAATTAAATTCAACATAAATAACTTAGATTTTGTTTCTTCATCTGTCGGTTCAAAATGCTCTCTTTTAGCTGCTGCTTATGGACGCGCTAAAAATTCTGTACGGAACGTACATCGCTCTCGGACTCAGGAAAATGTGATGGCTGCCATGTTGAGTCCGTAGTGACTCCGAAAGGCTTGTGTCGTCAACTTTTGTGGTATTCGGTGCTCCCTGCTCAGGTGTGCTCCCCTTATATTTTTTTTTTTTCAGGAAGATTAACAGCTTATATCCTCAACGCGGCGAGCAGATTTGAACCCCAGGCAATTTCGGCACACTAAAAAATGTACTTCAAAGTACGCCAAAGGGAAAAAAGTATCATAATTAATTATTATTTTTTGAGGAACACAAAAAAAAGCAAAAATTCCTCTAAAATCAATTATTCCGATATAGTTTAGATGAATGCCCATATGTAATTTTGTATTGCCCAATTTAGTTATACTTGTGGAGTTGTATTTATTATTTTTCGAACATACTGTATTCAAAATTGCAGGTCCTAATATACAGAGCGTTTGGTAATTGGTGCACCTACCTCAAGGGTTTGATAGCTAAGGTGGACACAAGCAAAAATTTATAAGGTGAAGTCAGGGAGGGGGCTTAGACGCATCTTTTCGGCGGTAGGGGGGGGGGGGGTATAATATTTTTAGTACTTCACCCACCTTACATCCTATCAAGGTGGGATTCATCTCATAGCAAA
This sequence comes from Dioctria rufipes, assembly GCA_963924295.1. NCBI lineage: Eukaryota > Metazoa > Arthropoda > Insecta > Diptera > Asilidae > Dioctria > Dioctria rufipes. The sequence continues at coordinate 282,043,709 of OZ002740.1, read as the reverse complement.
CCGTCTAAGCTTTCCAATGAATTCCCAATCAGCCTTTTTGTCACCTTCCGTTGGAAGTTGTAGGACGACAAATTCAAAAATTTTGAATAAAATTCCTAATTTTTTCAAATTTTAACGATATGCCCCCCAAAAAACATCATAACTATACAGTTTTATTACAAGATTTAAAAACCCAGGAATGTTACCTTTAATTTGACTATGCACATGTATCTACCTAAATGCAACCGTTTTTGAAATATTCCCGTTTCTGTGATTCATAATTTCAATAAATTTGCGTGGAATTGCATAATAATAGGCGCGATTGGCATTGTCAGTAGCGTAAAAATCGTTAAAATTTGAAAAAATGAGGATTTTTTTTCCAATTTATTGACTTTGATGTCCTACAATTGCTGACGGAAGGTGACAGGAAGACAAATTCATTAGAAAGCCGTGACGGTTTGTTATCATCTGAGATGAAGCACACCGTGATAGGGTGTATATAAAGAAAGTAACAGGGTGTAGAGTGAAGAAGTACTATACTAAATATATTAGCCCTTGCCCCCCCCCCCCCTTTTAAACTTATAATTTTTTGCCTGTCTCCACCTCAGCTATCAAACCCTTAAGCTACATAGATGCACCAATTACGAACCACCCTGTATAGAAAGATATCCTTGAAATTTGTATCGATTAAAGGTACAAAATGAGTAGAAAAAGTAAGCGACTACCGGAGAGAAGTCCGACAAAATCTAAATGAACTCGTGTGCCTAAATTTGTCAGATTACATGGATATATTTTCCCGATGAAAACAAAACACTAATTTAATAAATGTTTCAGATGGGTATAGGCACCAAACTAGAGAAACCTGAGTTCGGGCGTAAACGTTTGGTTACAACTGATCACAACCAAAACGGTCGGAGAGAGCCCTTGTGAAAAAAAAAATATGAAACCACGAATCAGCATCTCCGTTCCAGGACTAGAATATTGTACTCATAAAAGAAAAAAAATTTTGTAACTAGAATTAAAATAATGTATGTAAAGTAATCAACATAACCCCCCACCCAACTTCCGTTTCTTCCCATTTGCTACGATGAAATCCTGTTAACTACACGGTGGTGTTTAAACAGTGATATCTTGTTTTGAATGCTAACGGGCTGTATCAGTGGGGTTCGGATTTAAGTCACCAGGAATTATAACTACAGCTTGAGATTGTTTCTTTATTTGAAATCAATTATTAAGTATATCAACAACGTTAACAACAATTAGAGTGGGCCACGAAGCATAAACAATATCATAAGATTAGTTAATGCCGGAAGGTAGGCTTCCCAGTCCAATATTACTGCCACGATACTCGTAAGTAACAAATACCAATTAACACCACTTTCAATGATCATGCTAAATAGTGTCTATCTGCTTAAGGCTGGGTCTCTGTCATAAATAGGACAGCTCGGTCTACAATTCGCAAGATGGGGCGGGTCGTTAGCATTTTTGAATAAATGGTAAATTGATTAATTGAATATTTATTTCAACAACAAAATATTGTTTTCTAATTTTAAAATTTGTCCCCCCCCCCCCCACCCCAAATTTGAACTAAATTAAATAAATTTTTAACATAAGCTTTTTGAAGTTATTAAGCAGAAGATAACGTTTTCCGATTTTTAAAATTCTACTTATATCGGCACCAATTTGACGCAATGGATTGCTTTACCTGCATCTTACCCATTAAGAAAGCAATCTATTACATCAAATTTTCAAAAAAATAAAAGTCGGAAATCGTTATTTTCTGCTTAATAACGTAAAAAAATTTATGTAAAAATTTATTTAATTTAGTTCAAATTTGTAGCAGCCCCGCTCCGCAAACCATTGAATTCATTGAATTTTGATTTTTAATTCATTTTCAATAAAAATTGGGGAAAAATTTGAAAATTAGTAAACGTAATTTTGTTGTTTAAACAAATATTCAATTAATCAATTTACGATTTATTCAAAAATCTTAACGACCCGCCCCATTGTTCGACTCTCGAAAACTGGTGGTGATGGTTTCGTTTGTGATGTTGAATTGCCGATCTCCAATTTCAGAACAAAACATCTCAGCAGTCAAGAAGTCAGAAAATAAAAAACTCTCCGGCAACGGTTAAGACGGCAACGCGCTAAACGAGTTCAACACGAATCCTGTTGAACATAAGCCAATGCAACATACAAGAATAATCAAATGCAATCTTCAATCTCTTGAGTGCACAAAAATTAGGCTGCGGAGCTTCGGTAGGTCAACATAGATCGATCATCTATCTCGTCGCAAGCTACGATACACTCGCTCCGTTAAGCGGTTGATTGAAGAATGGCAGTGATAGCGAACAATAGTCACGATCGAACCCCAACCTGGAAAAAGAAAATATACGCAGAGAACTAATTAAGAAGAGATCATGTTCCATAGAGTTAAGGGCGGCGCTTTCATGCAACACAGTTCACGTTACTTAAGAATAACTGGGCATGTCCAAATTTCTAGTGGTAACGAAATTTAGTAGGTACTTTACGACTATTATTGAAGTAGTAACTACCTTAATCTTTGGAATTTCATTTAAATATTTTTTTTATTATGTAAGTCTTTATACATTAAGAAATCAATCCTTATTGATTTTTTTTTTAACAATAAAATATTCATAGCAGTAATTTTACATTGTACTCGCGCAACCAACCAGCCTTGTAGTGGGTCGGCCAGCTTAAGGACAAAACGTTAGCGTCGTCTGAACCTTCCTTCCCGTGAGAGATAGTAGCCTAGAATAATATGGTATGCTCACCTGATTTGGGGTAGTCAAATACAGTCCAGGTCTCCTAACATAATAATTATAAATATTCGAATCGTTCCCGCTTACACATACACACGCAACTTAGCAATTATAAACATTTATATTAGTGTAAACTCAAAACAAAACCAACAAACTAAAAATAAGGAACGTAAAAGCAATTTTAAATGAACTATACAAACTAAATCGTCAATATACTAAAACAAGAAAACTAAAAAAATGAGGAACGTAAAAGCAATTTTAAATGGACTATATGAGCTAAGCCGTCAATATACTAAACAAACAAACTTAAGATAAGGGACGTAAAAAGAATACTGAGAGGGCTACGTAAACTAAGTCGTCAACTGTTGAACCAAATGCGCATAACAAAAGTGAGTGTCTAACAATTATATACTTATAAACTCAACTCAAAAGATAGTCACGGTTCACTGAATAAACGAGACCGCCAATTGGTCGAGTGTCGATTGGCAGCAATGACAGAGCGGATGCTCGGTCTTCAAAGAGTTCTAGAACAGATAAGCAAGTTGGAGTTGGGCGACTGGTGAGTGGACGCAAAATAAAGCCCAAGTAATTACAGGGAGGAAAAGAAGGACAGTAAGGAGTACAGTTATTACTAGTTGTGAAGCCAGTTACTACGAGTTGTGAAGACCAAAAAAAAAAAAAAAACTGAATTCAGCAAATAAAACCACGCAGAGAATAGTAATACAATATAAAATTCAAAGAAAGGGGATTTAGACTAAGGAGAAGGAAGAAGAAAGATAGAGAATTACCACGAGGAAGGAAGTATCGGAATCTAGAAGGAAAGTTAAAAATTAAGTACATACATATATATATTTGAATTTCCTAGTTGTAATTAGATTATTGCTACATATTAATTAATAATAATATTGCCTTGATTGAATACGTGGCTGGCTGGCGGCGGTGAATTGTCGGCCAACTTATTTTGTAGCAAATGCTGCATAAGTATTAACCTTTTTTTTGTGTATGAAAGCTCCGCAATACGATTTGTAACGAAGAGGAAAATAAAGTTGCAATCCTACTAAATGACGGATTGGTTTTTGCTACATAGGTTTCGTGGTCTATCCTGCCAAACGCGAAAGACCCCGTGACGCCCTATTTAAGTGTGTAATAAACCCACACCCCTCTCCTGAGTTGGTACGTACGTGTGTAAGGAGCACGTAACACCATCTTGCGAATTGTACACCGAGCTGTCCTATTTATGACAACAACCCAGCCTTAAATATAAGAATTTATAAATTGTATTAACTAGATCAACTAAATAGGAGTAAATACATAAATACATACAAGGTACATGCGGCAAATTTGGTCCACCTGATTTAAAAATGCAATACATCTAGCATATATAACTACAAGGACAAAATTTTTTTTAAACTATTTATTTGCAGAACTAAAAAAAAAGGTAGAAAAATAGAAAAACCATAACAGAAGTCAGTATTCAAAAAATAATTTTGTTTTATAAAACCCACTCCCTATTAAACTACTACAATATAATAAGGCCCAAAACAAAACTTTACTTTCTGAAAATCTAATCAACCGAATCAAAAAAATCGGGTTATTTTTAATAATTCCCAATAAATTAAAAATTGGCCTTTTGAACCCCCAGCCCAGGGCGATAATAAGGCCATCCAAATAAATGTAATTAAGTTATAAATTTCTTAACCTACAATACAGTAAATCCAAACAGTATTCATTGTTTGGAACAAAAATAATATCCCAATCATAATCCTATATAGGAACTTTAGTTTTATTGAGAAAATCGTACTCTAGTCTACTCACAATCATGAAAATAAAATACTTCTCTATTTTCTATTCTGAGTCCATGCACTCTTCGTATACCATTTACCACATTTATCAAAATATCGGATGTCCGATAAACCTTCTTCCTTGCATGAATGGCAATACCAAGCAGCTTCTGCCGAGATTTCCGTCCTCTTTCTTTTATGAGTAGCTTCAGATTCTATCTTCTTTTTAAATCTTAGATCTTTAGTTTCTTCTTTGTACTTTAATTGTTGGTTTCTCATTTTCTTTTATTGTGATATCTTAGATGAAATCGTAGGGTGTATATGTATGGGGCAGAGAATTGATATATCACACACGGCCTCTTATTTAAAAAAAAAAAAAACAAGTAAACTTTAGTTCGAAAATGGGACAAACCAGGGTTGCCACACAAAAATTTCGTTTTTCATTATACATTTAAGCACTGCCTGAGAATACGTCCAGGTGCAAGGCTGAAATTTTGTACACAATATTTTCATGAAAATTGTAAATAAAATTTAGAAAATGGGTGCTTGGTATTACCATATAAAAATTTATGTTTTTACGTATAAAAATAACAATAATTATTTATTTAAATACAAAGATTACAAAATCTTATTTAGTACAAAGTGAATTCGGAAAATAAAAATTATAAAAAGAAAAAATATAAAATGGAAAATAAAACTAAGATTAAGACTAAAATAAAACTAAGATTAAAGCAAAAGCAAAAAGTTAGGAACAAGAACAAGAATAAAATAAATTACACAAAACTTATACAATAAGAAATGAGACAAAGAAGACAGATATTGTACAGAAAGGAGATGGAAACTGCAAATGATTGTTAACAAATAATTGACGATTTTATAAGCTCTGTAAAAGTTCTGCTGACAGTTGTGTATTGAACATATGATATGATAAAATATTCCATTCGCGAATGCTTCGGAAAAAGTAAGAACGCTGTCCATATCGCGACCTACAACGAGGTATGAGTTTCTTATGTCTAGTCGATTGCAAGAAGTTCAGTTTCTCGAAAAGATACCATTGCTTCCGATTTTATATCAGTTTATGTTGAACTTTTAATCTGCGTTGGGTTAAGTAGTCTTGTATAGGACAACCAAGCAAGGTCGATATATAGGACGATATGTGACTGGTTCGAGGCAGCATGAATACGTAGCGTAACGCGTCGTCATTGTATGCAACCAAAAATCTCGAATCCACAGAAGAGAATATTACAGAAGCATAAGTAAAATGAGATATTACCAGGGCTTTAACCAGTTTTTTTCGCATATGCAGTGCAAGTAAGCTAAAACTGAGCCAAACCCGCTGTAGACACCTCCATATATTTTTCCAATTGTAGCGGTAATATGATTCAAATAGAAAAATTTTCAATTAAGCTCATAGCCCCATTCTTGCAGAATCCACATAGGGAAGTCTGGTGTTATTTATAATTACTGGCGGCAAATTATCAGTTTCAATATCTCTTCTATAGATCGCCAGACAACTTGATTTTAGAGGACTTAGTTCCAAACTGTTTTGTGCAGACCAATCATACACACCCTGGAGATCTTCATTCAGTCCGCATACGAAATCCTCCATTACGCCAACTGACCTTTTGAGATACATCTGCACATCGTCGGTATACTGATGTATCACAGCATTGATTACGCCGGTCAGACCATTTATATAAAGACTGAACAAGAGGGGGCCCAAGTATTAATCCCTGACGGACACCACAATGTAAATTCACCGAGTCAGAGAGGGTGCTCTCTGCTTTTACAAGTTGGCTCGGACCGTTTATGAAGTTCTTGAAGAGCTGAACACCAGATAAAGAGAAAAAGAGATAGCTTTTTCGGCAGCTTATAATGATTAATAGAATCAAATAGTTTCCTGAAATTGAACAATACGGGAACTGTAAGATGGTCATTATCTAAAGCTTCTTGAACATCTTACGAAATTTTAAGCATAGCAGTTTCACAGCTATGAATTGGACGAAATCCAGACTGCCAGATATTTATGTAGACATTCTTATTTATGTAGTCTGCATATACACAACCTTCTCTAATACCTTAGTAAAGAAGCAAAGAAGAGTAATTGGACGGTAATCACTTGGAGTAGAAGAGTTTTTTGGGATAGTTATTAGAAGCGCTTTCTTGCACCTGTTGGGAAACTTAGATGTCCCTAATCAGTGGTAATACATATGGGTTAAAACTGTGACAGCTCATCTGGTCCTGTTGTATAAGATTTAATTACACACATAGCCCAGCAATACCTCTTTTTCGTCAACATTCTGCAAGGCAAAGCCGTAGACTGGAAAGTTTTCGGTAGCAGTGCTACAATCATTTACCAGAGAAGCTGACAAAGAATTTGTGACAAAAACTTCATTAAATATATAAGGATCCCCACTTATCTTAGGAGGATCGCTTCCATATACACCTATATTGCGTATGTTTCGCTACAACTTCTTCGGAGGTAAATTTACGTCCAGGTTACCACCAAACTAGGCACTTGGACTTGATCATGCAGTTGGTCCTATTCCGAAAGAGTTTATATCATCTGTACGTATATCTCAGCTGAATGTGTGACTCTATATCGCCTATATAAGTAAACGCGTTCAGCCATTCTGGTATGCATTTCTCATGCTAGCTACGGACACCACTTGCCCTTGTGCGTGGTATCTCTAGTGGTATATTACTGTCGGCCAGCACACCTGTATAAACATCGACTTCAATATAGGTACTGTGACTTCACTTCACGTTGTACTGAAAAATTCTATGGAATATGATATCATATAAAAGTTGTGATAAGCATTTTTATTGTGTAACGAACCATTCTAGAAATATATGTGAAAAACCACCTCAAAAGTCAACTTGCCCACAGATGGGTGACCGACCATACAAAATTACATACGGGCATTCATCTTGTGTATCAAAAGAATTTGTCTTACCAAGTCTAGCTTTTTAACTTGTTTTTCATTAAGAACGTCCTTAGTAATTCTCTGCCTGCGGCAGCGGCAAAATTGTGTTTTTGACTAATCACCAAAATTGGCGCACAGCAAATATTTTGCCGCGCCGCGCCCATCCCGGTGTGACTTATAGATTTAATTTTGCAAGAGCATCCGCCCAGCGGCAATTTCAAAATTCCGCGCCGCTCTCGGTATGACACCCACTTTCAGCATGTGTACAGAAAGTATAAGATTGCTCCAAATACTCCAGAATACTTCTCAAGCCATGAAACAGAAATCTATGTATATGTGTGCGTTGGGAGTCCGTTTTCTAAAATGTTCTATATTGATACTTATGAAAAAGTGCCAAGCATTGACCTTATATGTATATGTTATGGAGCCTAAACTACTATCCATACAGAAAACTAGTCTTCTAGTAATTTAAAGGTTGGTTCCTTATCTTCCCAAGAGTTACACTTCCTATATACCTTACTTAACAAAATTATAAAATAGTTTTGATTACAAAGTAACCTAACCATTTTACGCTCAATAACCCTCAGCTGAGTATTAGTTGCAATAGTGTATGTGCCACCGGAGTCCGAATCTGTAGGCAGACTGATTCGATTTCATCAGCCCACGGCATACCAGGATACAGCCCATATACAATTATTACTCAGCTGACAGTTTTTGTTTGAGGAATCGTAGTCATTTGGTTCAGATTAATTTTTTAAATAATTTTGTTAGGAAAGGTATAACAATTTTATTTCGGTTCGAAAGATAAGAAAGTAAGCTTATGATTATTAGGACATCATTTGTCTGTATTAATAGTAGTTTAGGGCGGAGGAGCTATTCAAATCAAACTTTTGACAGTTTGTAAGGACTCCGTTGGGGCTCTCATATGGTAGTCATGGAGTCTGTTTCATGGCTTGTGAAATATTTTTGGGGGTTTTGGGTTGCCGCGATTCGTTTTAGTGAGAATTTTTAAATGTAGGCCGCTTTATTTGCCGCAGGTACCTTGTAAATAAATACGAGAAATAAATTTGTACATGACTTTGAAACTACATTTGAGAAGAAGATAGTTAGTATCATTACAGGTACATGGCGGTGCATTCACTGTATTGTTCCAACTCATATTGTGATGAGTTAGAGGGTAAAGCTTCCGGCAGTAAACTGTGGGGCTTCTGCCCTGAATGTGGTATGATGCAAATCGGCTTAGGCTGAATATATCGATATCAGTATATAAAATGTCATAATAATGCTGGCCTATAGTAAATATATATCGGGTGATTTTGCAACTTGGAATTTTTAAATATCTGGAATAAGAAGTATTCTACGAAAAACCAGAAACAAAAATGGCGTCATGAATTAACCCGAATAACTCTGCACTCAAAAAATGAAATAAGTTCGCATAAATTGCGGTGTTATTTGATAGTGATATAAATCCGCAAAATGAAAGTGAAAATAGTTCCGCACGTGACAATTGAAATGGGAATAAGTCCGGACGCAAAGTGGAAATAAAACCGTTATTTTGAATTTTGCTCAATTTCGTGGATTTGTTTCAAAATGTAAAAAGAACGCAGATTTAAAAATAAAAAAAAACCACTGAAAGTTTTACCTTACAAAAATTCTTGGCTTGCATACTCTACATTCAATAAGTGCTCGAAATTATGGACACAGATAAATATTTTCGTTATCCGCAATTGCTTGAACTTGGATTGATAATTGACACTCATTGCATATTTTAAAATGTAGGCAATGCAAGAGCAAATACTACATTTATTCTCAATTTCTTGTAATTCGAACAAATTTTCGGTTACAGATTTATCTTTGGTACCAGTTAAATATGAATCAGATTCAACATCTCTTTCACCATTGTTGGTATTGAAATTGTCATCAAACTGATCAACATTTTTAATTTTAATATTTTTATTTTTTTATAACAGCCTATTTAAAATAAAATCATTGTGTAATTTTTCACTCTATACGGACGTTATATATTTTCTCGGATTTATTCGCAGACACTCTGTGTACACCCCACCTTTCAACTTTGTTAATTCGCTGATATACTCCTGGGACTGTGTAAATGGCACTCAATTGCTTCTTTTTTTTTTTTTTTTAAACCTTGTTCTTTTATATTATACACACTATTTTAACTTATAAAGTTACAAACAATAGAGCTTGTCACTAATACTACGCACGACGGGAACTTCTCCTGAACTTGAGATTGAAAAAATCGAAGTTTCAAAGCAGTCGAGTTTTAAACACGAAAGCGGTCAGTTTTGAAAAGTCGAGTTTTAAACACGAAAGCGGTAAGTTTTCAAAAGTCGAGTTTTACAAACGAAGAAAATCAGTTTTCTGCAGTCGATTTAAATCAGTCCCGAGGTTTTTAAAAAAGGATTTTGTGGTTTTGGGGGCGGCGCGATTTTTAATCAAGATCTCGCCACCACCAAAACCACAAAATCCTTTTTTTAAAAACCTCAGAACTGATTTAAATCGACTTCCGAAAACTGATTGTAAAACTCGATATTGATATTTGATAAATATGAAACCATCGTCTTGCTATCGTGCATACATTGTTGCGCCCATAATGTATGCGGCTAGCGACAATTTGCTGATAAGAGCCTTTCCGGTGAAGATTTGATCGTTCCAGTCTTCACCGACGTAAAATTTCATGCGCACGATATATGTACACACATATCGTATTTACGACAAATCTTATTGAAGGTAAGATTTGTAGTGGGGATTTTTTTTATCGCAAGGACTGTGGATGAAACTTAAAATTTTTATTTTTCCCAAGGTAAGTTAACCATGTTTTAAGCATGATTAGCTTATACCTATGTATGATGATTAAATAAATTATAATTGTTTTTAAATTACCTATTTTAGGCAATTTAGGTGTATTTAAGAAAACTACGGACTTGATTTCCTTATTTACTCGAATTTATTATTTTTACATATTCATAACTCATTTTTACTTCAGTGGAAAAAAATATATCTTTGAACATCCGAACTATATAAAATGACTATCAGAACCAGCTTAACACAAGCTCGCTGCATGGACACATTTAATAAATAAGTCGGTGTTAGTATTAGTATGTTACACTAAACATAAACCAAACACCAGATGAAATTACATGGAGAAAACATTAAACAAAATAGATTAAATATTATATAGACGTTTTTTTAAAAACTTGCTTAGAAACGTCGAGAACAAAATGCTCAGCCATATTATTAACAGTAATACACATGCGATTAACAGGTTCATACTTGCTAAAGTTAGACCGTGAGGAGTTAACATGCAACAAAGGTAGCCTTCTTAAATTGTGGCTACTATCACGGAAAGAGATTTTGTTAAGTAAAATATTCTCGTTTAAGAGTTGATGCACCAACGTTATATCGGCAACCATACGACGTTTCTCAAGCGAGTGCATATTTAAAAGTTTCAAGCGATCCTCATAGGGTGGACGAATTAATGAATTATTCCAGGGTAGGTGCCTGAGAGCAAATCGTAAGAAGTTCCGCTGAACAGACTAGATACGGTCGATGTGTATACCGTAAAATGGAGAGCAGACCTGGCTAGCGTATTCAAGAAGGGGTCTCACAAAGCAAGTGTACAAATGCAATGTAATGGTGGGATTCGAAAACTCTCAAGACCAACGTTTTATAAAGCCCAGCATAGAACTACTCTTTGATACCATGAAGTTTATATGGGAGACGAAATTCAATCTTTGGTCACATTTGACACCCAAGTCACAAACAGAACTAACACGGCGAATCGAGGAACTCGAGAATTCATAATCATAAGTGATTGGTTTCAGATTCCTGTGGAAAGTCATAACCTCACATTTGTCGATATTGAGTACCAAATTATTGCTTTTGCACCAGTCGTAAAATTTGCGGAGGTAACCCTGCACAAGTTCACAATCGTTAAAAGGTTTAATCTGAGCGAAAAGTTTAATATCGTCAGCATAAATCAAGACTATGCAGTGCATCATAACAGTTACAATGTCGTCAATAGATAGAATAAAGAGCAACGGACACAGGTGACTTTCTTGAAGTACGCCGGACGAAGCTTTCAAGACTCTAGAGAAGGAATGGCGGAAATTGATTTGGTATGTTCTGTTATCTAAATAAGACTCCGTCCATTTTAGGAATGTTAGGGGAAACCCATACTTTTCCATTTTAAACAATATCACGGAGTGAGATAACTTGTCGAAAGCTTTACTAAAGTCAGTATAAATACAATCTGTCTGGAAGCCTTTTGCAAACCCGCCATTAGTATCCGAGATGAATTCTAATAAGTTTGTGATTGTAGACCTGCCCGAAATAAACCCATGTTCGTTTGAAGAAAGCAAATTCTTACAGGCAAATGATAGCTGAGAGTAAATGATTGATTCAAATAATTTGGGCATGCAAGATAATTTCGCAATAGGCCTATAGTTAGAAATATCATTTTTACTACCTGTTTTGTGGATAGGTATGATGAAAGAATTTTTTCAGAGCTGCGGAAAGCAACCACTATCGAGCGATTTTTGGAAAATAATCTCAGCGGGGCTACCAGGCGGAGGCAACATGACTTCAGAAAGGCTGGAGGAATTCCATCGGGACCCGTTGTGAAGTCATTTGGAAGCCCATTAATATGATCAAGTATATGCTCATGTGTAATTCTAGGGATAGTGAATGAAACTTTATGAGAGTCGTTCATATAATTAAAGTTGCTATTACGAGGTTGAAAATTTGAAGAGAAAAATGCATTTTCAAAAAATGAAGTAAACATATTGCAAATTTCAAACGAAACGTCACTAGCAGAATCTTTGTACCTCATGGTATTGGGGTAGTTGTCGGTTTTTTTTTTTCATATTAATAAACCTAAAAAAGTTCCGTGGGTCACTAAATAATTACACATGCATACTTTGAATATACTCATCATAGAGTGAAGAGGAAAGTTCGTTGAACTCATTATAGGATGTGAGGAAGTTGCTGTGACATATAATGTCCTTGTCCCGCAAATATCCTTTTCACAGCTTATTCTTTCTATTTTGAAAATTAAATACGTTATGAGTAGACTTTACTGCTAATTATTTGCACACCAAACAAGTATTTACTACTTTGACTTAACGTTCCGAACATTCACAAAAAGTAAGCAATAAATCCACAAAAATGATTTTGCGGATTTACTTCCTATCTAATTTCGCGGAATTATTTCATTATGCACTAAGTCCGCAAAAAAAAAAAAAAAAAAAACAGTAAATCCGCACAAAACGAAATAGCTCCGCAAAAATAAATCTTTGCCAAATTTGCGGTATTATTTCATCTTTTGAGTGCACAGTTATTACGTGCGGAGTTAGATCATGGAGTCGAAAAACTAGCAGACAAAAAAAAACTACTTTTAAAAATGGCTTTTTCTCAATTTGAAAATTATTTCAAAACTAAAGAAACCTGCCAAAACCGAATTAGATTTTTATAACACCATTTGATAAAAACATAATTCGAGTGGGCTGTTGGTACCTTTTTAGTATTGAATTGTATATAACTTTGCAAGAATAAAAGCGAAATGGTTTTCATATACTTAGAAACTGGCAGGAATTTTGATGCTGCTGTCAATTTTTATATTCATCAATTTCCGGACAGGTGCGTGATCGCACCCATTTAATTTTATCGTTTTATCGTCAAACAGTTAAGGAAGTGTTCAATCTACAAAAAATTCCACACATCTTGTTCTATGTTGGCTATGTTTACTGAATTCTTCATAAGCCAAAAACACCTACTTTAATAATCGTTTTCTAATTTATTTATTAAAAGTTTTTCTATTTCTTTTGACGGAATAAATTTAATTACGGTTTGACAGGTCTAGCCGCGCTTGCGTCGTTCCCATTGTATTTTCACGGACGTTTCGGCGACGGGTTTTCCGGCGTTATTTATCGTGTCGCTAACATTGTGTTTAAGCTTTAGTTCGCAGTAATATACACACAAGAAAACTTTCGTTGCAAAATAAAAAATACCACAACTCAGATTAAATCTTAAGAGTTTGGGCATTTGCAATTAGACAATTTTAATTACATGTAGTTATGGATGCCAAAACTTTCAAGATTTATTCTGAGTTGTAGCATTTTTTATTTTGCAACGAAACTTTACTTGTGTATATCACTGGGAAAAAAAAAATTTTAATTATTATTGCAATTTATTTACGAAAGTTACATACTTTAAATGTTTTTCTAATGTATTCTATTTTCCACTTTTGAGGCATTAATTCTATAAACTTTATCCACTCTCCACTTTCGACTCTCAACTTTCGACTCTTCACTCCCTCGACTGTCGACTCACTTAACTTAAACTTTTTTTAAACTTTTTAATTTATTTTTAAGTTTTTTAAATTTGTTAACTTTTGTTTACCTTTTTTTACTTTTTAGGTTTTTTTTATTTTTTTTTACTTTTTTTTAGGTTTTTTAAATTTTTTAACTCTTCTTTTTTAACTTTTTCCACTTTGTTTTTTTTTTACCTTTTAACTTTTTTTATCTTTTTAACTTTCTTTTTAATTTTCTTAACTTTTAACACGTTTGCTAACGAGCGAGATTTTCAAAAACGTTTCCACCACACCAACAAATTTTAATTTATTAATTGTAAAATAAAAGTACTAAATATGTATTTATGGGAAAGATATTGAATTAAGATAATTTTTAATCGCTTTATTAATTATACGAGTTATATCGTAGTCGGTTTTTCCGATAAAATGTTTTATGACAGCGCCAAATACGAGTATACTCGTAACGAGTATATTCGTAGTTGACGGTTTATTATAACAAAGATTCATTTTTGAATTTGTGTAAACCACTGACTTATAACAATGGACTGAGCATATTCCCGTTTTTCCTATAGGAAAGAATGGCACAAATTTTACAGTATTCTCTTTCGCCCTATGGCAGAGTTGGAACTACCAACACAAAATATTTCTTAGTAAATGTTTTCTTACGCCATTTAATGTTTTTATGTTGGCTGCAGATGTAATCACGGCAGAAAGAATAAGGTAAAGATAGTGTTTACCTTATCACTTGGACACAAAAAATTTTTTTTTTAATTTAATTCGATTTGCGGGTGTAAAATTTAATCTGATTGGTTGAGTTTTACATGTTTTCTATGTAGTAAAAGTTTTAAAGGGTGCTCTAACGGTGATATATAGAAACACAATATTTGTGCCACATGAAATAGTAAATCTCTCAGTCCATTGTTTTAAGTCAATGGTGTAAACGTATCTAAACAAGTCTGAACATGTTGCTGAATTGTGCACGTATTGAAATTTATGCGTTTTCGCGTCAGTCTCTTATAAACCATCAAAGCATATGGATGCTTTCTTTCGAAGAGCTATTCACTGTATAATTTTCCTGGTATTGTGGTGTATACTATTTATTCTAACATATTGCTAAAAAAGTGATACACATGGCTAGTAAAAGGCTAAAAAACTAAGTGAGCAAGCAGTTGAATAGTACGGAAATATGAATAAATCAGAATCGGGAGCCATTCTCAGTGACGGTTCTGATAATTATAATTATTTACCAAAGTACGAATCGAGCTCGAGCAATTCACATGCATAAGATGAAATCATAAATACAGATGACTTACAAGACTATGACCATAGATGGCACAAGAACTAGATGTCGCATGTCATACTAAAGCAGAGTATACACATTGTGAAATGAGTAGTGCATTCTGAAATGGACCATAATCTGTTTGAGATTGTGACGAATGCAAATGATTTTATAATAGTGGTTTTGTATACATTTGATCGACTTCCTTAACACTTCAGATACGAAAATATATGAATCACTCGTCGTATACATCATTTCAAATGTTGTGGTCCATTCCGGAATAGACCATCCAGCCATATAAAATTTGTATACTTTTTTGGTACTCCATGCGATATCTAGCTCTTGTACCATCTATGCTATGACGTGACTGACACTTCACAACCAGTAGATTCCAATATTTGGACTGATATAATCCAAACATCACCAATTTTTATATTTGTAGAACAAGCTAGTTGTAAAGAAGTTTTGATTAATATTAGTATCCAATATTTAGTCGACGATTTTTTACTGGTACATTCATTACTATATTAGTTAATCAAACAAATTTGTATGCCTCTCAAGAAATCGGACGAATTGAAAAAGGAAGGAAATACAGAAGGCCGCTACATGGGAAGATGTGACTTTATCTCAGAGATGAAAGTATTTTTGAGCTTATTACTTCACATGGGAATAGTATCTCTACGACAATTGAACATTATTGGAATACCAACGTATTTTAAAAAACTTCTTTTTGACGTCGATATGTGAGTCAGTCAATATTGCAATATTTACATTTTATCGATAATAAAGAGTTTTCCAATAAGAGGTGTTATTTTGATATTCAAAGAAAATGCCATTTTTTGAGAAAAATGATCGGATCTTTATTTCATTATAAAGGGGAAGGTATGCCGTTAATAATGGAAAATATCAGCCAAATGACCACCACGACCACGCCTACAGGACCATATCCTTTTCATAAAATTTTCCATAACCAAATCGCAAAGTGGCTGCCCTATGTCCTCGATAGCCTCACGAACTCCATCTTTGAGGTCCTGAATCGACGCTGGGCTGTTGGCGTAGATCTCCTCTTTCACGTGGCCCCAAAGGAAGAAGTCGCAAGGTGTTAAGTCACAAGATCTCGGTGGCCAATTATGATCACCTCTTCGAAAGATAACACGGTTCGGAAACTTTTCCCGTAAAATATCAATGGTTTCGTTGCTTGTATGGCACGTAGCGCCGTCTTGTTGAAAGTAAACGTTGTCCAGATCAATACCATCCAATTCCGGCCATAAAAAATCATTAATCATCTGTCGATAGCGCAATCCATTCACCGTAACTGTTGATCCAGCCTCATTTTCGAAAAAGTAAGGTCCAATGACCCCGCGGAACCATAAACCGCACCAAACAGTCACACGTTGAGGATAGAGAGGCTTTTCAACAATAACTCTTGGGTTTTCGAGCCCCAGATGTGACAATTTTGCTTGTTGACGAAGCCATCGAGGTAGAAATGGGCCTCATCACTCAAGATGAGTTTTCGATGGAATTCCGAATCATTTTCATGCATTTCAAGGACCCAATCAGCAAAGACTCGACGTTGTTGATGATCGGCCGGCTTGATTTCTTGTGTTAACTGAACTCTATAAGCCTTAAGACCAAAATCTTTATGCAAAATACGGTGTAATGACGTTTGTGGAATGCCTAATTCCAAAGAACGACGAGGAATGGACAAACCTGGGTTTTCTTCAACACTTTCGGTTACAGCAGCAATATTCTCGGCTGTTCTTGAGCGACGTGCACGGGTTTTATTCTTCACATCACTAACTTGTCCCGACAACTCGAATTTTTCTACCAATTTCTGTATTGCGGTCCGACAAGGTGCTTCACGACGACCCAAAAATGTTCAAGTTTTACGAACCGTCTCTGCCACATTTTCACCATTTTTATAGTGAATTTTAATAATTTCAGTGCGTTGTTGAATCCTGCATCGTTCCATTTTCATTAATGGCGTAGTTTCTACTTGTCAAATGTCAAAAAATGACAGCTCCAAAATTGACATCTACCGAAATAGCGGGCTAATTAAAATAACACCTCTTATTGGAAAACCCTGTATATATATTCACCATTCTCAGGTATTTCCTGACTCAAATCAACGTCTCAATGAAGCATAATATTATCCGTAAATATAATTTAAGAGTGTCCGGCATAGATAAAGCGGATCGATGCTCTCTTATTATTCTGATCTAAGAAAGATCATTAAATGGCCGGAAAAACCGACGTTACATATTTGTGAAATTTATATCCATAATGTTCACATTATTATACCCTAGATGAAATCTATTGGGTAAACTAAATTTCTCATTCCGTTTTTAATCGCCAGAAATAATGATGGAATATAGCAAAATGGATTGGACGCCCACGAATAATATTAAAAGTTATTTTGATTTTTACGTGTCCGTATGTCCCTCCGTCCGTACGGACAATAACTCGAGAATGCGGACTTTAAAGAAAAAAGTAAAATTAAATTCGGTTGCCATGCAAAAATGTCTTATTTTTAAACTTCCAGAGAACGCGTTTACGTAGAGAGCTGATATTTGGTGCATGGTGTTTTCATGGTAATAGCAAATAATATTTCAAAAATGGAATAATTCGGGCAACCCTTTCTTGGTGTTGCCATATAAAAATTGAGGTTTTTTACGGATACTGTGAAAACGATCAGTACTAGACATTTTTATTTCACTAAAAAAATTCTTCAGAATATGGAATCCTATAAAATTGGTTATAATCATTTTACCTGCCAGACTAAACGTTCTAGAAGTATATGCGAAAAACCACTGAAAAAATCAAAATTGCTTGAATGGGTGACCATACGAAATTTTATACGGGCATTCATTTAGTGCATCATACGAATTAGTCTTTTTACTTGCTTACCGTAAAATAACAGGTAGGTATACGATGACCAGTTTGAAATTTAGAGAAGGTTTTATAAAATATTTACTTGGAGACGAAATGCTTGAAGATTCACATTCCAAAGAGTCTAAATCTACATTTAATTTTTAGGAAAGTTTACCACAAAGTGAGAAAAAGTTTTGTCTCACAAAGCTATGTAGAGTATGCACCAAATTGTTTTAAAACTTACCATGAATAAGATATGTATTATTGTGTTCACGTGTAATACATAAATTGCTTGTCTTTTTTTACAGTTGCTATGATATTTACTTTATAATTACTTTTATAATAAATCGCTTTAATTCCACCAAATTTTTGCGATTTTTTCTAAACCCCAAAGCCAGATACATCAAAGAACATGAAAATACTACGAGTATGATATTATGTGGCGTAGGTAAAACAAAAACGTTCTATGAATTATCTCGTAGGTGGCGCCTAAACATAAACTTCGACCTACGAAATAGCTCGTTATTGGCAGCGATCGTGTTAACTTTTTTTAACCTATTGAAATTTTTTAAATTGACTATCGAATCTCGACTCTCGACTGTCAAACCTCGACTCACCACTCTCGACTCACATCACACCCAGCCCATATTGAACCCCAAGGGTGCTAGTTACCAACCCCACGCAAAACCGCCCAAAACCCCCACAACGTAAGAAAATGTTACCTCATCGGAATGCTCCCATTCACTCATTTTATATAAAAAAAACCCCATGTAAATCCATTCACGTTTACTACCGTAAAACTCTTTCGTGACGATTGGTCCTCTCAGCCGCTCAGATACGAAGGTTTTAGTCAGGGGTTTGTGAGTTTATAAAAGTTGTTTAAAAAAGGAGAACTTACTCAATAAATCAAAATTAGCAGTTCCTCATTGGTCACTGCAGCGATAGCCCTCAGCATAGGATATGCACCTTGTGAAACTTATCTGTCTTTATCAATATCAATATGACTATTCGCTATAATTGACATATGTTAGTCCATTTGTTTCAGGAAAGTCTTTTAGAAACTCATTTATTAGAGACTGAAAAGAATTTATATTCAGACGACAAATTCTTTCCAACGGGTAATATTTTTCATGCGAAACCTTTTTTTTTGTGTGTAATAATAAATGAGCTTTAAATTAAGTTGAACTAAAATTCGGTATCCTTTCATCAATCAATATCCCGAAACTTTTTGCAGGACGAGAAATTTTTAAAGCATACATAAGCTAAGTCGGGCGTATTGAAAAGTATTCATTGCACAACACCAATTCCGTTGTTTTCGGATCATTCGCAAAATATTCATCATTAGTCAATTAATAACCTGCACCAGGACCAGCGCAAGGTTATCGTAAATGGACAAATATCTTTTTCGTCACCAACTTCGAGTACACTTCCTAGATTTTTGTGAAAACAGAATGGTTGTCAATATAAACATCGCAAGTAATTATACACAAATTCTCCTAGGAAATGTAAGACAAATTCTGAACAGTTGTCTTAATTCCCACATATAATACTTCCTTAACGCATGCACCTAAGCCTTCTAGTTCCTTAGATATTAATTTCATAAAGGAATGGAGGATTTTCTACAGAGTGATCTATAAGCCGTTCGGTGAATGATTCGCTAGGGTTACTTTGACATAACACAAATTCTCAGACTGCATCTTTACTAATTATAACAGTTTCCACTTCATTACGTTCTGATGATTTATGTATATTCACTTTACTGAAAAGGTAACTCTACCTACTTCACGGCAAAGGCTGCAATATAAACCAGACTTTAAGCCTCTTCCATACAAAACCAAAATTTGATCCCAGTACTGAGGGGAAAAACATCCCAAAGTGAGTTATGTTGCAGCGCAAAACTTCCCATTTACTATCATATTGCAGGAAATATTAAATTATTATGCCAACAATAATTAGCCACACAAATAGATTTGTTATGATTTGTTTCGTCTCATAAATACATAATTGAAAATTCATACGTAGGGTAATTTAGATATTAAATGCAAAATAAATTTAATATTTTACTGGAAGAGTAAGAACTTTAAGAATTCGATAATCTGTAGTAGGTATATAAAATCTTAATAAACTTTGTGTTTTTTAGGAATTTTGAATTCAAAATTTGGGAAACAAATATTTGTGAAAATTTTACGAATCTGTGTTTTATGAGTTACAGTCCTCACACATATATCATACATATGTTGTCAGCTCACAATGAATATCATACCAACGTTTCAATTCCTTCGATGCTTTTCGTTGTTGATGAATACATTTCCTAAAATATAAAATAAAAGAAACACAAAGAACCAAGCTCTGAAACCATAAACAAAAATACTTATCTGACTGTTTTCACATTTCCATAAGAAATGCTCTCCTAAATCAGCTCAAACCAAATCAGGAAACATCCACCAGAACTCTGGGGAGCTGCACATCATCTAAAAGCAATTGAAATTAATAAATAAAATAAATAAATCAATACAAAATGCACAAAAGCATACGTACCGTCTAATATTTTCAATTGCCGATGACATCAAGTGACATTACGTCAACCAGCTGTCTGTGGTACATTCAGGCATCACATCAATCGTTGCTAGGGCAACACCAAGAGGCGAGAAGACGTTACTGGCTACAGCGGCTATATAAAGCCGATGAATTTCAGTAGATGGCACCATACTTTTGGCAGAGTTGATCTATATCAGAGCTAATCTGAGTAATAAAAAATCGTGCTTCCTACATTTTCCACAGAAGATAATTCTGGTCTGAGTTTCCTATCCTATGATACAGAAAATAAATCTGATCAGGGATAACCTGATCTTCCTATCCTTTTACGTAGGAGATAATTCTGATCAGGGATAACCTGAGTGTCTGATTTTCTAACACAGCATTTTACTACCCTGGTGCCCTCACGCATCACCACAGAAGATAATTCTGATCAGGGATAACCTCAGTGTAAGATTTTCTAACGAAGCATTTTACTACCCTGGTGCCCTCACGCATCATCACAGAAGATAATCCTGATCAGAAATAATCTGAGTATCTAAATTGTCTATAGAATCGTTTTGATGCCGTTGGGCTTAGACGTAGCACCATTTTGAATTTATTCTTTTAGAAAATTTTAGTTTATTACATTCTTCTTTTTCCTTTCTTTTTCAGAATAAATTATACAAGGGTGGCGGACTGCGTGGCCAACTCTATTTTTTTGAATTTTTTATTGTTGAATTTATTTTTGTTGTTGGATTTGACATTAGTTTGTAGGTTAGTTTTATATTGATTTTATATTGAATTTTTGTTATGTATTTTGTGATATTAGGTTAAGCAAATGAATTTATACTTGAAGTATTAAATTTTATATTTGAATTGTAAAACTGTGTTGTCCTTTTTATACCGGCATTCCTCCCACGAACGAGACTAGATCTCACAATGAGTCTTCTTGAATCAAAGTGGTACGTAAGATACACAAAAATCTTCGGAGACATTGAATTCAGTGAGATCAGTCCTTTCTGATAGTTTCGTAATTAATCGTAATTAACTGAACTCGCCATTTTTGCTGAATAAGGAACTAAAATACCCTGTCACTTTTATTAACTAGTGAATATCTTGATAAAATATATTATCGTTCCTAAATATTTTATTTATACAGGGTATCCCAGGCTAATATGACTATATTTAACCAAATGATTCTCTCGTCCAGACGAGTAAAAAATTGTATGGCAGGAGGAGGGGGAACATGTCAACCTACCGAGTTACAGGGTGAATAGTAAAATATGCTTTTTTTTTCAATAAACACTCCATATTTTGAAAAGTACAGGTTATATAGTCTATTTTAAGATGGTTTTGTATGCAGAACCTTATTACTATGAATGTTAAAACACCTCCGTATCCCGCATACTCCAGAGTAATAACGCATAAAATTCAAAATTTCGTGTTTTCAAATTTACTTTTTGTTTCTATTATTTTTCGGTTTTTTTTTTTTTAAATACCCCCACTAATATACATTGTTGCTACATAATCCCGAAAGCACGAAGAGTCTCTTTGATTTAACGTATGACACTTATGTTATATGTATGACGGTTAAGGAGCTATTGTTCCGTGAAGAAGCTGCTACAATAAATCAGGCTAAAAATAAATGTGAAAGCAGACAAAGAATCACTTTCTATATTAATGCATTTTGTACTTATCTAAAAAATTGTCCATAGTTTTAGTTTTATCCTTTTGTTTTTGTTTAAAATTTGATGATTTGTCCGTAATGCATTTAATGAATTTTTCTCTCTTAATTTTTGAAAAATAACTAATCAATTAGAATCATTTTCTGTTTTTGTTTTAAAATTTTAATTATGTTAATTCTTAGTATACTTACCCAGATTTAATTGTGCCACACAACACTCTTTATTTATAATTTCAGTTGACATTTGTCATCACTTGTCTCATCTCCCTTCCCCTTTCTTCGTCAAGTTATTACTGCATTATTATCGATTGATGATATAAAATATCGATGATCAGATCCCATAAAGCAAAGAAATGGCCAATACTACAGGAGAAAGACACATTTTCTGACTGAAACATTTATTGAATCATTACCATACGCTTATTTGAAATTAATCAATTGATGAATTAATCGATAATTAATAGGAGAAAATTCTAGAAAATTCCGAAGTTTGAAAAATCAAAGAGGAAAGGAGATAAGACAGTCGAAGTAAAGCCTTAAATCGTGACGGGTAGCAAAATTTATCGGAACCTTTTAAAATTTAAAACTTATTTTTTTTATTTTGAAATCTTTAAATCAATTGAACACCCATCATAGTTTTGTATGGTGATGCAATCTTTAAATCAAATCATCTAGAATTTGGGTTTGCAATTTAAACCTGATTAGTTAGAATTTGTTGTTTTTTGAAATTGAATTATATATAAATAACTAGGGCGAGCCCGTGGGCGTTGCAAGGCGTAATATGGATACCTAGATTGGAGAGATGGGGTTTCAGTGGTTAGAGTTGCATCATATCTAAGCTTTTATCTGAATCGATCCCGCGTGTGTTTGTGTGGGTGTCGCAGTGTAGCTCTCTACGTATACGCGGTCTTAGACCGTGCCTAAATAAATAGTAAAACATTAAATTTTTGTATGGCAACCCAACGAAGGGGTTGCCCGATTGGTCAAATTTTCGAACTGTATTTGCAATTTCTATGAAAACGGTGTGGAGAAAATATAAGCTCTCCACCTCTACGACTTCTCAGGCAGCTACCAAGTATATAGTGAAAAAGAAAAGTTTTGTAGTGTTAACACCAAGGACGGGTAACCCGATTTAGTTCATTTTTGAAATTTTATTTACCATTGTTATGAAAACACCAAGTACCACTTTTTTTGGATGGCAACCCCACGAAGGAGTCGCCCGATTGCTCACAATTTTGAACTTAATTTACATTTTTTTTTTACAAAAGGCCCGTGTATAAAATTTCAGCTCTCTACGTCGACGTATGGGCCAGTGTCCAAATATATAGCGAAAATCTAAAGTTTTGCATGGCAACACCAAAAACAGATTTCCCGATTTAGTCCATTTTTGAACTTGTATATGCAATTTTCGTGAAAACGCCGTGCACAAAATTTTTGCTCTCCACGTCGACGCGTTGTCAGACCATTTCCAAATATATAGTGAAAAACCAAAGTTTTTTATGGCAACATCACGAAGGGGTTGCCCGATTTAGAACATTTTTGTAACTTTATTTACTATTGCTATGAAAAACCGTGCACCAAATTTTAGTTCTCCACGTCGACTCGCTGTCAGACAGTGCCTTAGTATATAGTTAAAACGAAATTTTTGTATGGCAGCTCTACGAAGGAGTTGCCCGATTTGTCTCATTTTTGAACTTAAATTTCCAAATATATAGTGAAAAACTAAAGTTTTGTAGGACTTTACCATAAATAAGTCGCCCGATTTGGTCCATTTTTGAACGTGCCTTTGCAATTTTCATGAAAACGCCGTGTACAAAATTTTAGCTTTCCACGTCGATGCACTCTGAGGCAGTTTTTTAGATCTCGACAAAAGCGCCATCTTTCGTGTCTAAAACTAACATTTCTTTCAAGCAAACACATTTATAAAATTTCATTGAAATCGGTTGGGCGGTTTCGGAGATTAGCGTATACAAACACGTGATTTTTATATATTTAGAAGAATGATAGTATAAACCATACGTTTTTAATGAATTGAAAGATAGTGTTTTTTAAAAATTCAAATTAAAACTCTGTACCAGTTAGTTTTATAGACAGCAGATCGTGGGTTCGAATCGTGTTTTTTTTAGTTTCGTACATGTCATTTTTTGTTTGAGAAGACATTTTTTTTTTTTTTTTTGAAAACTTGGAAAATCCTTTTAATTCCTAAAAAGTTATTAGCATTTAACCTATTCAGGTCAAAGATAATTAATAATTTGTTCCCTTAGTGACTGAAGCACGACATTGTAAAAAAATATCGTCTAATTTCGGTATGACTTGAATAGGTTAAGAGCTAATAACTCATTAAGAGTCATAGATAGAGCATAAGTGTAATAGGGTAAATAAAGAGGAGACACTGGGCTTTAGAAATTTTGTAACAAAAATATATGTTAGTGGGGATATTTTTAAAAAAATAAAACAATTTAAATACCGTACATTTGAACTTGAAGCGTCATAACTCTGGAGTGAGGCAGAGCATGGGGTGGTTTAACATTCGTATGAAAGAGTTTAAGGTTCTGCATACAATACCATCTTAAAGTGGATCGTATACTCTGTACTTTTCAAGCTGTAGCGTTTTTAATGAAAAAATAGCATATTTTATTAATCACCCTGCAATCATTTGGCAAAATATAGCTATATTAGTCTAGGCCAACCTGTATATACCCTTTCACCTGTGTTTTTTTTATAGATTAGATGATGAAATCTTAGGTCTTAGGGTATAATTTTGGCATTTCATTTGTGACGCAGAGTTAATGATGCTAGAGCGAAATGGATTGGACACCTACTCATAATATAAAAAGTTATTTTGATTTTTGCATGTCCGTCTGTCTGTGTTTCCGTCTGTCTATTCGTACGATAGCTGCTCGAGAGCGCGTTCATATAGAGTACTGAAATTTGGTACACAGCCTGTAAAAAAAACGTAAATTTAAGTTCGAAAATGAAACAAATGGAACAACTCTTTTCTAGGGTTGCCATACAAAAATTTCGTTTTCATTCTTTATATGTTTTGTTCTTCTTTTTAGAAGTTCATTGCATCGGAGTGTACACGTGGAAGTATACCATGATACAAAGATAACAAGGTATGGCCCAATTATTTGTCAATTGGCTGATTACGTCATTTTTGGACAAATGTCATTCAGTGAGATCTGTCATTGTTTCAAGTTGAGATTTTTCTGGAACATAATTATTTTCAGAATTACATTGTGAGTATTGTGCAATGGCAAGCCCATAACATATAAGAAAAACTGGAATAGCGAAAGCGATTCACGATTCTTAATTCTGGTGCGTGAAACCTTTCATAAATTACAATATTTCAATAAAAATTCAAATTAGAAGTATTAAGGATATTACTCCGCTTATGTATGGATCTTCGATTTTCTTTTTTCTAAAGGTACACCCGCTTGTCAAGGGCGAGTAAAGGGCTTGTTTTTCGCCTTAAAGCCTGGAATAACTTTTCTGGCAAACACTTTTCCGGTGATAATTATATTTAAATTCTCTCAGCTGTAGAATTCGGCGTGATAGGCTGAAATGCCCCATAAAAACTGGGCGGTCAACATTAACATATCTATGACATCATCTATCCCAGTTTTTTGTACTTTTGAACTTTTGATAAAATCATTTATCGTTGCTTCTGTAACTAATTCAAAGTTATTTGGCTTTCACCTATGTACACTTTTGTATATGATCTTATATAAATTTTGAGTAAAATTTCCGAACCAATGAACAACCAAACCACACTATTCTCTTCCTTTTTTTTTCTTCAATTATCTCATAGCTACAAATATTTGGATATTTCGCAACATAATTGGAATACTTTACCAATGACGTTTGTCTGCTCAAGACGTCACAACATAAAAGGTTCCTCCCGAATTGGCCATACCTTGTTATATTTGTGTCATAGTTGTTTACATGGTGCGCCATAGGAACAAAGATAAAACTATTTTATAATTATTTCACGGCGAAACAATTTGATCAAAATGAAAATTCTTTAAACAAAACAACTTACGCTGGATTTATATTGCTTCGACGGTGAACAAATGAAACAACAAAACGAAAGAGACTATTATTTTATGAAATTCAGTAGTATTTTTATACCCTAGATGGAATCTATAGGGGTATACTAAGTTTGTCATTCCATTTGTAACACCTCGAAATAATGATGGTAGAGCAAAATGAATTGGACACCCACGCATAATATTAAAAGTTATTTTGATTTTTGCATGTCCGTCCGTCCGTCCGTCCGTCTGTCTGTCTGTGCGCACGATAACTCGAGAACGCGTATACTTAGAGAGCTGAAATTTTGTACACGAACTTTAAAAAAAAAAGTAAAATTAAGTTCGAAAATGAGACAAATCGGGAAACTCCTTCGTGGGGTTGCCATACAAAACTTTCGTATTTCACTATATATTTGGACACTGCTTGAGAACGCGTCGACGTTGAGAGCTGAAATTTCGTACATCATGTTTTTACTATATTAGCAAATAAAATGTCAAAATTGGACTAAATCGGACAACTCCTTCTTGGTGTTACCATATAAAAACTTAGGTTTTTTACGTATACTTTGAAAACGATCAGTCCCAAACATTTTTATTGTACTAAAAACTTCTGCAGAATACGAAATCCTATAAAATTGGTTATGATCATTTTTTCTGTGCGACAAGCCGTTCTAAAAATATATGCGAAAAACAACTTCAAAATCAAACTTGAATAGATCGGTGACCATACGAAATTTAATACGGGCATTCATCTAGGGTATCATAAGAATTGGTCTTAGACCAATTCTAGCTTTTTTACTTGTTGATATTACAGTCAGAAAAATCTTCCTTCAATGTCTTCTGTCTTTATCTCACTATATTTTCTAGAAATGTTTGAGTAATATAAATCCAGCGTAAATTTATATAATTTTACTGTGTATAAATTTAAAAATCATGCGAATAATTTTTCAAAATATACTAAATTGGAAATTTTAAGAGAAAATCACATTTTTATTTCTTTTAAAAAGTTAAAAATTCCCATATATTCTGTTTTTATTTAATTCCACCGAATGATAAATTTTTTATTGAGCTGCTGCAACAAAGATGAACTGCTGAAGCTTTTAGTAGACGATTTTTTAAGGGTGTTATAAAAAATTGATATCACAAACACGAGCAACTCTTAATCGCACTTAAAAACTTAAGTTTATTATTTAAATATTTAATTGGGACCACCACCATCTACCTACATGCAAAGGGCAAGAGAAAAATGATGCTGAAAAACAGCATATGCTTTTAATTATCCCGAAAGAGCAGCGATCACCTGTTTATGCATGTATGTAGTTATGCTCCGTGGACGAACGAGAATAACAGGTGAAATATTTTATTAAAAATTGTTTTCCTTTGTATGTCACTGACTGCCTTATTCAGGTATATACATATAAGTGTCCATTCGTGTTCATGTCACGAACATGTTTACTGAACTTTGGGTTTTCTGGTGAAATTAATATGAATTTCGAGCAAATGGCCACATGAGATGTTTGACCTGTGAAATTCACCATTAAAATAGGAAATAATGGGCATGGATAAAAAATAAAAAATAAAAAAATATTATACGTATATACATATGTATATTTTTATTTTATTCTCTTATTCCAGAAGTTGTGGGAGAAAAAAGCATTATTTTTCCAGATAAAATCTTTCAATATCCGTTTCGCGGAGTAATGGAGTAAGGCCGTTCAAGGGGTTTCATTTCATCATGGAAAAATTAACAAACCCTTCTGCGATGGAGGATAGATGAGGGCAAGAATTTTTTATTTTTTGTGTCGGTGCATTAATTTTATTCTTGAATTTTAATTTCCGGTTTTCTAGTTGGTCCCTACTGTTTTTTTTTTTTTATTATTAATTTCTTGTCAGACATTAGGAATCCCTCGTTATAAAGGTTGCTAGAATAATTTATATAGCTACGTTTAAGAAATTTTGTTAATTTAACTGCTTTGATTTCAACATACTTTTATTATGTAACTAGACTTATGGCCTCTCCACGAGTAAAAAGTATAGCGTCAGTGGAAAATCAGAGAAGGCATTGATAGGGAATAGAGTGGTACGAATCACAGTACGTTCGATTTCCGGTCACCGGAAACCAAATATATTTTGCGATTTCCACAATATGTTGGGCTCTCCGGGATGCAGCTGACCTTCCTAGATGTTTAATCCCACATCGGCAATTCAAAAATGGAAATGTATGAATAAAAGTCTGATATCTGCAGACAGTGTCAATATTTAAGGCAATGGAGTTGTTGGATCGAGGCTTCTGTATTTAATCAGATAATCGGAGAATGTACCCAGCATGAAAATGTAGAACCTCTGTGTCAAAGAATGTACAGAAAGTGGTAGGTGGCTATTTAGGTAATAACCTGTAAGTGAAGGGGTAATATGTTAGGAATTTCGATTGTACGATATGAATGGAAAACAACGTTTGAGCTTGTTCTTTCTTCGGAAGCACGTGAGAAAAAGTCCTTAAGTTTATTTATAAGTTTTCAGTTTCCCCGCTCTTGGTGAGAACTCGTTAGAATTTTTTTTAAGTAGAAACAGTTAGTTGTAGAAGTGAATAAAAATTTTAATGTTATTTTTAGGAGAGCTTATTTTAAAGTACTTTTTATTTTGTTTTATTTTTTATACGGAAAAGCACGGATTTAATAAATGTCACCTGCCACGATTAATTAAATGAGAAAGGGAATATTTATTAAGATGAATAAATGCATAATTGCATCATGGGAAAAGAAATTTGTACATCACAAATGTTTGGTAATGAAGTTATTTACCCCGGGAGAAAAACTTAAAAAAATAACTATCGGATAGAATATCATCGAAGAAAAGGTTCTGTTAAGCGTTTTTAAGGATATTACAGTTTGAGGAGTTAGGAGTTCAAAAAAAAGTTTTTCTAGAATGGAATACGGACAAGAAATTAACACGAGCGATACCTCAGACGTTATACTTTCACTTTGAAATCGAGAATAAACTTCGAAAAATATCTGACGGGATAATGACAACAAAGAAGCTGGTTTTGATACCAGTATTGATGGGCTGCCGTTATTCAAAAGTTCTTCAATGGTCCATTTTAGAAAACAATACAAATATGCAAAATGTTAAAATAAGTTTTACTGTAGCGTATTAACACGTAATTAACAAAAAGCCACGAGGCATTTTGACTCGGTTTTTTAACTACTATATTTATCAAAAAACACGTTATTAATAGCAATTCTTCATTGGATTTGCAAAGCCCAAAAGCCTGCCTTTAAAGTAATTTATCACACTCTGTACGAAAAATGTAACTCTCTCTGCGTTTTTTGCCCTTTTTTAAAGCATATCCACCGACTGGCTCAAAACGCTGATTCCCAAAAGATAATTGCCTACTTTCTGGCATTTATCGAATTTTTTCGCTGGGTATGCTTAAGAAAAAGGGCAAAAAACGCAGAAAGGGCTACGTTTTAGGTACAGAGTGTGATAAGTTATTTTAAAAGGAAACTTTTAGGCTTCTAAAATCCTATATGAAAAATTGTTGATGATGACGTGGTTTTTGATAAATATTGTAGTTAAAAAAACTGATTTAAAAATCCGAAATTTGAAATTTGTAGAACCATAACTTCAAAACAGAGAAAAGGTGGGGTAAAATTTGTACACCATTGGCGAAGTTCAATGATTATCACTGTATAGAATTTTAAATCATCATCATAGGCTGCAACGTTAAAAAGTTATAGGGTGATATGATATAAAAATATACCTGTGAGTTACCTTCTCAAGCGAAGGTGGGCACCGGTTGTAAAGGATAACTCAATCTTAAAAATTAAAATATAAAATTTTATTCAATTTATATGCTACAAACCTACTAACAATTCAATTTAATGATCTTAACCTAATTCATCACAGTGAATTCAGAGCTACTAATGCAATAAATCTTAAATCTACAAATAATATTTAACCAAAATCCAATAGAAGAAACAAAAAACAGAACAAATTAAAATTCAAGTAAAATTCAACTTTGATAACAAAGACAGGAGCAAGTGACGTCCCTGTCCAGCACTGTTAATTCTGAAAAGGTAGAAAATAAAATTTATAATTAATGCTAAGTAAAAATCGGTTTTGGTTTAAATATGCTGTTATGTGGGTCTTACTGCAGTGTGTAAAACTGAAGTGTTACAGCAGAATTGAATTTCTGTGGCAGAAGTAAATTCCTGCTTAAGTGTAGATTGAAAAGAAAGCAAAAGTAAATTTCTGCAGTAAGAGTAAATTCCTTCTTAGATGGAAGGATGGAATTAAAGCAGAACTAAATTTCTGCACTAAGAGTAAACTCCTACCCAGGTGTAGGATAGAAATGAAGCAGAAGTAAATTTCTGTAGCCGGAGTAAGGTAAGGTAATGTGAAGGATAAGGTGAATCAGAAGTAAATTTCTTCAGTACGAGCACCGACATGTATATAAATTGATTGCTCGTTGAACCAAAAATGCATGAAAGCAAATGGCACCACTTTCGTGTTCCTGTCTCTTTCCGTGAGAGCATACTTTCCCACTGAACTGTAACGATTCAGCGATATTCCCACCAAAACAGTCTTGTAAAAAACACTTCCTTCGCCTTATAAATAAAATTTAATAAGACAAGTAGTCCCAAATACTGTTTAGATAAATCCGTAAATCCCACTGACATGCATATACAGGGTGGGCCAAAAGTCACCATGGGGTTTAAAAATTAAATTGGTAACATATGGTAGGATGAAGAAAAGGAGGGGTAAGGCGGGGTGGGGAAACATGCTTACCTATGAAGAACAGACAGTTGGCTATCATGTAAAAAAGGAATGAAGAGAAACGGTCAACAGGGTGTGGAGCAATGTAGAAACGAAAAAGTTAGTTATTTTTAAACCCCATGGTGACTTTTGGCCCACCCTGTATAAGTAAATTCCCAAATAATTTAAATAGAGCGCCAGTCAGAGCATACTCTTTGAAATTAAAACTGGTGCCACATGAAACAGGACATCAGTCAGTTCATTTATATACATGTCAGTGAATAGGAGTAAATTACTACTTAGATGGGAGCAAAAATTATATTTTTCGCATAGAATAGGAAACCGATTAAATTCTGGTGGAGGATGTGTTCAGAGTAAATTTGGAATCAAGAATGAGGTGATTCTACTGTGGCTCGTCGCCTTTTTGTAGCCGCCTTGAACCGCTACTTTTCTGTTTCATGATGGGTTGCCCTGGCAACGCTTGATCTCAAAGTTGTATTCCATTGAACTTTGACTGCAGCGCCACGAACTGACGTCATATCATGACAGTTGTCATTTCATGACATTACCAGATGTAAATAATCGGACGTATGATGGATTTTTGATAAGTTTGTTAATTTATTTTATTATTTACTAATTAGTAATGAGTTTTTTGTTTATTTTCAGGTGGAAGTTCCCTAGTATTACATAAGTGCCTTCTTTAAATTGTTTGAAGAATTGAATTCTTTGTGTTTTGTTTATTGTATCTTTTTAGGAAGCATAAACTGGGAAGGAAAATCATCGAGGGAATATCAGGAAATTCAGTGTGGCCTGAACAATACCCAAATATTTTTAAATACTGTTATCACGAAATCCGTAAGGATTTTCCTCCCAACTCCCATACATGCTTGTCTAAGCATGCCTTATTCCTGGCCTTCAATTGCAAGACCACATACGGGACACCCTGTGTAGAAAAAATTATATTTTTTAATTGTAGGTAATTATAAATGTATTTTTGTGATACCTACTTTCTTGATTTTTTACTCCTTGATCCCGTCGAGATCACAAGTTGAAATTTCAATAAGTTTTAGTGGATAATATAAGGTATAAAATGTAGAAAAAATTAATAAAATTAGAAGTACGTCTTCCAGGATTCTATTTTTCTTAGATGGCTTGAAGTCCTGTCTTTCAAATGGCGCCATATTTCACTGTCCTAGCGTAAATAATGAATATATATGAATTTTTAACAAAGACTAGGACAGCATTGTTGCGAAATTTTGAAAATGCCATAACTCGCGCAATGCGTACTGTGGAAGGAAAATTTTTAATTCGTATATTTGTTTTCACAAACCCTCTAAGTATGCCAAATTTCAACAAAATTGGTGATGGTCAGGTCACACTTTTCATTACTCTAGCTTAATATCGTTTAATAAATATAAGCTAAAAAACTTGGATTAAATACATTCATTATCAGTAATTATCAGTTTTATTAAATCGGTGACTGATAGATTCTAGATGCATCTACTAAGGAGATCTGTTTCTCCATAAGAGATCTGCCTTGTGGCTGCCTCCAACCTCTAATAGGAGATCTGCCTAAGGACTGCCTCCACTTAGTAATAAGGAGATCTGCCTTGTGGCTGCCTCCTCACCTGGCATTACATAATTAACTTCACACATCATCTGAATCCATTCTCAACGATGAACGAACATCATTTTTATTACTACACATAAAAGAAAAAAAAATCAATCAGGACATTCATTTGTGATGCTCCTGCTTGAGATTTTGTGATATGAACATTAAGAAACAATTTATAAAACTCAAAACTCGAACAAATCAATAATTTCCTCTTTATTCTCACAGCACCTACCGAGGGGGAATCTATTACGAGGACATAACGAAAAGAAACGCGGCCGAGCTTTAAGCAGCTGCAATGCAAAACCTTAACTGTAATTACTCGTAATGCTAATTGATTCTTCTCGGTAAGGTACAGAATTACGTGCCATTTCTTGATGTAAAATTTTCTTATTAGAATTCCTGTTGTTGTCAAAAGAACTGCGAGGCGTATAACCAAATAACAATTCATTGGTCTTTTTCCAGTTGACGTATTAGTAGTACTATTTAGACCTCATTGTATTGATGATAAGGTTTCGTCCAATTTTCTCTCGTCCTCGTAGAATGAGGCAACAGATGCTAGAATGTGTAAGAGCAAAATAATAAAAGACTTCAATTTAATTTCTTCTTTTCTTTTAATTTCAATTTTTCAATTCCAACAGCTAAATTGCTTCCGACAGGAAAATCAAAAAACAACTGATTAACAAAAATAACAAAACATCCCTGTCATTACCAAATCCACTATCTAGTCTTCTTTTTTTCTTCTCAGAACAAGCCCAAGTAGTTACGGCCTACTTACATCTTATTGAAGCTGAAATGAAGAAAGGAAGATTAGTATAATTCAAGTCTGTTATCGGGGTT
Organism: Dioctria rufipes; assembly: GCA_963924295.1. NCBI lineage: Eukaryota > Metazoa > Arthropoda > Insecta > Diptera > Asilidae > Dioctria > Dioctria rufipes. The sequence continues at coordinate 282,010,319 of OZ002740.1, read as the reverse complement.
ATGATCCTTATTGCCGCGTGTCCACTGATTTTGAGTTTTCACATATAATACTAGCACATAGCACTGACGTTACCGGAAAACCCTGTCGTAACAACATGCATTACAATCGTTACCGGAAAACCCTATCGTAACTCGTAACAACGTACATTAAACCATTACCGGTAAACCCTGACGTAAGTAATGCATTCTTTCCATGATAACAGAGAACACCATCCCATTACCACCAGAAGTCTGCGACACCAGCACCGTGATACGTGGAGAACACCATCCTCCGCACCAGGCTAGCTAAATCGTAACAGTGGGTACGCGTCAACTAGGCAACCATTTACTCAAATAGTAACGTACGGATACTTCGCTATTCGTTAACTTCGATAACTGGCACGTTAGTACATTCGTGCCCGTTTAATATTTTGCCAAATTAAATTTTGATGGCAATTAAAAGTTTAAGTACTTACATTCGACCATCCTGAATTCAACTCGACTCGAGTTGCTCAGTGTTCCCATCTTCATCTGGAGAAAGCACGACTCCATCGTCACCACTTTCGCTGACTGTTGCGTCTGATACTCCTCCAGGCTCACACCATGGTCTCATTCGATCCACAGCTACAACTCGTTTATAATTAGCTTTCCTCGTGGTACGGAATGACCCTTCCATGTCGGTAACAATGTAGCGGTCATTTGGCAAGACTTCTTTGACCACTAATGGACCACTATAAGGTGGAAGTAGTTTTCGGCTAAGAGTCGGTGCCGTTTCATTCTTCTCAATCAGGACTACATCACCTTCTTTGTATTTACTTGGTTTTTTTCGTCTTCGGTCAAAATTTACTTTTTGCATCTTTTGAGCTTCAACTATTTTGTCTGCCGCTGCATCTCGTTCAGATACAAAATCTGTGATTCTTTCCGACAACTGGTTAACTTCGTCCTTCAGGGCTGTATCACTCCCTCCTCTTGGCGTATACCCAAAGAGTAGTACACTAGGTGTTTTTCCAGTGCTTTTGTTAACCGTATTATTAATACTAAATTGCACCTGCCGTATATTCTCATCCCATCTCTCGTCTTCTAAAGTTGTCGTCATGAGAGCACTCAGTATGGATCTATTGAGTCGTTCAACTTGGCCATTTGCTCTTGGAGTCGCCACTGCATTCTTTACGTGTTGAATATTGTTTTGTTCACAAAAGATTGAGAATTGCTTTGATGTGAATGAACTTCCCTGGTCGGAGATAATAACTTTCGGTGCTCCATATACCACAAACAAGTCTTTAAAATAGTCAATGACATATTTTGTTTTCGTGGATTTAACTGCCCTGATGAATGCGAATTTGGTAAATGCGTCAATCGCCGCAATTATATGTAAATTTCCTTTTTTACTTTTAGGAAAAGGCCCCAAATGGTCAACATGAAGAGTTTTCATAGGGCATGGATCTTTTGGGATAGGGTGTAGGTAGCCCTGCTTCTTACCTGCCATTCTCTTGTTGTAGAGGCACCGTATGCAGCATGATATGTACTTCTCCACGTACTCTCGCATCCTAGGGAACCAGTAATTTTCACACAATCTATAAAGAGTTTTCTCAAGAGCAAAATGACCATACTCGTCGTGCGCTGCTCTAACTACTTGTTGTCTCATCCCTTGTGGCACCAACCATTGTATTCCACGCGCAGAAATGCGATAAATTCGTCCATAACGCAATGCATAGTTTTTGTAAATGGTTTTTTCGTAGGCGGTGTTGGGCGGTCGTGATAAAATTTCATTAATCTGCTTGATTTTAGTGTCGGTTAGTTGTCCGGCTAATACCCAATCTGCTTGGGTTATTTGCATAATTTTACAGTCTTTTTCGTCACTTAGTGGATTCCGACTTAAAGCATCCACATGCTTCATACGATTTCCTGGTCGATACTTCACTACAAATGTAAACTCCTGCAACTGCAACCACCATCTTGCAATTCTCGGAATGAGTTGTTTTCTATCTTTTGATGTTTTTAATGCATTGCAGTCTGTTATTACAGTGAAATTCATTCCGAGCAAGTACACTCGAAATTTCTTTAAACTCTCCACCACCGCTAATGTCTCCAATTCATATGAATGGAACTTGTTTTCTGCATCCATCGTCTGACGGTTAAAATAAGCTACAGGATGTATTCGTCCATCATCTTGGTATTGTAAAAGGATTCCTGCTAGTCCAATTGCGCTAGCATCGGTGTGAACCTCTGTAATTGCATCTGGTTTGAATAAAGCTAACACCGGCCTCTCAACTAATGCTTTTTGCAACTGTCGGAATACCTTCTCTTCAATTTCTGTCCACTTCCAACAGGTAGTTTTCCGTAGTAGCATCGTAAGTGGTCTAGCTAGTTTGGCGTAGTCTTTCACAAAATGACGAAAATAGCCTGTCAGACCCAAAAACTGTCGAATGTGCCGTACAGATTTCGGCACCTTAAAATTTTCTACTGCTTTCATTTTGTCTTGACCTGGTCTCACTCCGCCGTTGCTAATTTCAAAACCCAAGAAGGTCACCGTAGTCATTAGGAACGAGAATTTTTTTAAATTCAGCGTGATGCAATCTTCTCGAAATATTACTAGTGTCTTTCGAACACCATTTAAAGCTTCGGATACTGTTCGTGAATGGAGCAACACATCATCCAGATAAACCGCAGCTATGTCATCAATCGGTGCTAAGATCTTGTTCATTAGTCTTTGGAATGTTCTTGGTGCGTTGGTGAGACCGAAAGGCATACGATTGTATTCGTATTGACCTGAAGGTGTAACGAATGAGGTGTAGTGCTTCGATTCTTCCTTCATGAGTACTTGGTAATACCCAGATCGCATGTCCAAACTAGTAAAGTAGATGCCTCCTTGAAGCCGATCAATCTGGTCGTCAATCCGTGGTAGTGGATGATTATCTTTAACTGTTTGCGAATTTAGCTTTCTGTAATCAATACACAGTCTCTGTTCTCCATTCTTCTTTTTTACTAATAGTACCGGTGAACAGTAATTAGAATTTGATTCTCTCACTATGTTATTGCTAAGAAGCTCATCAACGATATTTTTTACGGCTTCTTGTTCTGCTCTTGCCATACGATATGGTCGGTAACTAAAAGGTTTATCCTCATTCAGTTCTATTTGCATTTGCGCTGATTTGGCACATCCAATTTCATCGGTAGTTAGTGCTAAACAATCCGTAAATGCGGAAAGTAGTTTAAACAGCTCCTGTTTTTCTTCTTTTTCCACGGGACCAACAATTATTTCCTCGAAATTCAACTCCGGAAACTTAGTCCCGGTCAGAGTAAAAACTTTTTCAACAGTTGTTGGCTCATGTTCACATGGCCATTCACGAGCAATTATCTGCTTCTCCTTCAAAATCATATCGGTATCCGACAAATTCATAAATGGTATGATTGATCGGTTATCATTAACACGTATAATAACTCAGGATTCATGTCCTTCATGTGGTCGAATACTAGCTTCTAAGTAAGCATCACCAAAGTAATCTTCACTAATGACATTAATAGCGCTCCAGTGATGGGGTGGTACAAGAATTTCCTCTACGGTACGCAAAATTATCTTATGAGTGTCTGGTTGAGTTGCTATTTTGCCTAGATCTTGTATGTCAGAATTGTATTTCGAATTGAGAAACTTTAATGTCGTATTATTTTTCACTACTACGACATTAGGAAGTTCCGTGAATGTTCGTCCAATAATAACCAGGACATTTTGTTCAAAGTCAGGTACAACTACTGCCTTGACTTGTGCTTCCACGCCATCAATTTCTAGCTTAAACTTGACAGAACCTATACTTGATGTACGACCGTTACCATAGCCGTGTAACGTTATCTTCTCCTCGAAATTGATGACTAGTCTAAGACGTTTAGCTTCTCTGAATATGATGATCGTGCAAGAACTACCGAAGTCTACGTATGCACTAGAAGGAATGTTATTAATCCTTATGTTCTTATGGTACTTCTTGTTTGCCACTTCATTCACCGGAATCTCTACGCACGCAATCGTCTTGTTTTTATCATCTTTCATTTTCTTGAAACAATTGGACTCATCATGATTTCGATTGCCACACAATTTACAACGCTTGTCTAATTGTTTTTCTAGACATCTGTTCGCAAAATGCCCTTTTTTTTCCACACTTAAAACAGGTAATGTTGGTATGTATCGGTTTGTTTCTCTCGTTCCGCTCGTAATCTTTGTATTTTCTTTTATATACTGGCTTAGATTGGTGGGTTTGCAAATTAGTTGGGTGGTCATTTATTGCACTTAGATATTTGTGGAGAGACTCTGGTGTTTCATGTTGACCGGCCTTCGCTGTTGTCTTGATTATACGATCATCTATCCCTCCTATAATACATGAAACTGCATTCGCACCGTTAATTTCACAGTGGTTCACTAATGCCATTTTTTCGTAAAAGTATTTTGTATAGGATTCATTTGGTTGCTTAATTCGTCGTATCATTTCCTTTAATACTTCGAAATATTCGCGTGTTGTTGGAAATGCTTCTTGCAGTTTTCTTTTCCACTCGTCCCAAGTGAATCTAACTGTGTTAAGTCCCTTGTACCAAGTTTCAGCTAAGCCTTGCAACTTTGATAGCGCGAAATAGATAGTGGTTTCCTCTGGCCATTGGTAAACTACTCGTAGTTCGTCCACTTTTCGGCACCATACTTCGGCGGTCTGAATTCGTTCCTCCGGGTTAAATGCTGGTACAACTTCCCCTTTAAAAGAGAAATTTGGTTGTTTGGAATTCGTGTTTATTAAAAGAGATGTTATAGCGTTTGCGAATTTATGTAACGATTCGGCTGTACTTTGTGTCGATCCTCTTTGAGTGTAACGACTTTCTTCAAAAGGCGAATCAGAACTAGAACTATGGCTTCTGCCACGATTAGGGCTTCGGCTCCGACTTCGAACACGATGGGACCGTTTCCTTTTACCCATATTAAATATGCTTAAAGACGTTAGTTCTGAGGACACTATATTGGATAATAATCCCACTTCTGATATTGTAAGAGCAAAATAATAAAAGACTTCAATTTAATTTCTTCTTTTCTTTTAATTTCAATTTTTCAATTCCAACAGCTAAATTGCTTCCGACAGGAAAATCAAAAAACAACTGATTAACAAAAATAACAAAACATCCCTGTCATTACCAAATCCACTATCTAGTCTTCTTTTTTTCTTCTCAGAACAAGCCCAAGTAGTTACGGCCTACTTACATCTTATTGAAGCTGAAATGAAGAAAGGAAGATTAGTATAATTCAAGTCTGTTATCGGGGCTATGATCCTTATTGCCGCGTGTCCACTGATTTTGAGTTTTCACATATAATACTAGCACATAGCACTGACGTTACCGGAAAACCCTGTCGTAACAACATGCATTACAATCGTTACCGGAAAACCCTGTCGTAACTCGTAACAACGTACATTAAACCATTACCGGTAAACCCTGACGTAAGTAATGCATTCTTTCCATGATAACAGAGAACACCATCCCATTACCACCAGAAGTCTGCGACACCAGCACCGTGATACGTGGAGAACACCATCCTCCGCACCAGGCTAGCTAAATCGTAACAGTGGGTACGCGTCAACTAGGCAACCATTTACTCAAATAGTAACGTACGGATACTTCGCTATTCGTTAACTTCGATAACTGGCACGTTAGTACATTCGTGCCCGTTTAATATTTTGCCAAATTAAATTTTGATGGCAATTAAAAGTTTAAGTACTTACAAATGGTACGATTGTACCTTTCCGTTTATCCATTTGCTCTTATCGTTGCCGTAGCGTTAAGTACTCTCTTTATTCCCAACTTGTTACAATAAACTGTAAACATACCAGAGGTAAAACAACTACCTCCTCTGTCGCAAACTATTCGGCGAGGAACTCCAAATACGTTGATCATTACATCAAATGCCTTATACCCTAGGCAGATGGGCAAAATCAATGATGTTTCGTTTGTAATTGAATTTGACAAAAATTGCTTTACCTTTAAATTTTAATTACTAAAAACTGACAGGACTTTCGTTTTAATTCACAAAAATCTTGGGTCATTTGATTTTTGAAAAAAATCAATTACGAATGAATGATCATTGATTTTGTCCGTTTGCCTAGGGTGTAAGTCACGGGTTCCTCTTTTGTGTTTGTTACTGCTTTTAGGAATGCATACTTCATAAAACCATCAATAACCGTAATCAAATGGGTATTGCGTTCTGAACTTTTCACAAATGGCCTCAGGTGATCAACGTGTAGAGTGTCAAATGGGATTAATGTATTTTCGATGGGATGCAATTCTCCTGATTACGGACTTGCGGGAAATTTATTATATAAGCAACAACCAACAAGAAATATAACTTCTTTATGTATTTTATCACTGTGGCATCCAGTATTTTTTGTGTATAGTTTAATTTATTTTCCAGTGAAAAATGACCACCGTTGTCGTGGTGGCACAATACTACTTCTCTGCGAAAAATTTTAGGCACTACCCATCGTTTTCCTTGTTGTTTTTCAGGGAGTATTCCTTATGGATGAGTTTATCATCGCCATGATATAAGTGTTGCTGAGACATGGCTTCCTGCTTATTCTTTTAGGAAAGAGCGTTCAGACCAAAATTCGACGGTTAAATTAACACTAGACGTAAGCTTGCAATAACTATAAAGTCCAATGAGAAATTTTAGCAATTAATACAGAATCTCATAAATAAGATGAAATTCAATAAAAAGAACTGGGAAGTAGGTACCTGTGGTAACTATAAAATCTTATAAATAAATTTAAATCCAACAAAAAGAATTGAGAAATGGATAGAAAACTTTATAAAGCATTAAAAAAAAAAGAGATACACGTAAAATCTCCAACTACGGCTACTTATCTATAAACCAATGGTTTGGAAAGTGGGATACAGGGATTCCGCTGCGTGACCTGTTCCATTTTTTGGTTATATTCCTCTACTTTTACTCCTTTTTGCAATAAAACAGCGTACACTTTTCGTATACTTTTAACTACTTTAATGCAATTTACCGAAAATTCCATCAATTTACCAAACGATAACAAAATTATTATTCTTTTTTGTATATATGTAGGTACTTCAAAATAACTTAAACCAATTTCAATCAACCAGAAATATCCTGAACGCTGTTGACTTGAAGTTCATTGCTAGACTATATCAACTAATTGAATTTGCTAAATATTTGAATGCCATTAGTCACTTCAACTAACATTTTAAGTAAATTCATAGAATTGTATTATTACGATTAACTGAAAAATTAGTTAAATTCAATTCAATTTCATTGGATATTTTAACAAATTCGATTAGTCGATTACTAATATTTTCAAATCAATGTTTTATTTGTTTGAAGGAAGGCGATATACAAAATCAACCTAGTACTTAGTTAATTCAGGGAATTTATTTTGTTAAAGGTATAATATTGATTAGTCGATTGCTCTATAGTTGCCTCTAGAGACCAACAAATATTTTAGCTAGTCTATTTTTTCGAAATTTATTTAGTAAAAATTATTTCATTCAACAACAAAAATGAGTTGAAAAAGCAAAAGATTCTCGGATCGCAATTCCGAAATATTTTGAAAGCTAACTAAACAAACAGTTGAATTCACAAATGTTATGACAAAACAAACTTAGCTGAATCAACTAATGTCATTCATTTTTAAAGATTCTAAATCAAATTATAAATACAAGAGGAAAAAACAACCGCCTCGTCCGGGGTTTGAAACCGGGCGACTGCTGTTACCTCTGAGCTAACGGTTTCAAACACCGTACGAGGCGGTTGTTTTTACCTCTTGTATTTATGATTTAATTTAGAATCGTTAAAAATGAAAGCTCTAAAAATTCTTCTATTCTCCATCTTTGACCGATTCTAACAAGTGTGGATTCGATTCCCGTCAGGGAAAAATAAAATAATGTCAATAAGTTTTCTCAACGAATATAATTCGTAATCTGAAAATCAAGTGATATTATTTGATGATGAAACAAATTCATTGGCGTACAGTAATTAATATTTTTTTCCAATGTATTTCAAAGATCAAAATTTAAAATGAGTCAACCTCAATTTTTAATTGTTCTCAATCGAAATGTCTCATTAAGTACGATTTTTGATAAAATACCAAAATACATTTTATGTAATTTCAGCGCCATCCTTGTCACAGAGGTCGTAAAATAAAAATTAAACTATTAAGAGAACATTAAAAATATGTAATGGAATGCATATGATTTTGATACCCTTTATTATTGATTTTGATTTGTTATTTTGATTTTTGCATGTCCGTCCGCCCAACCGTGCCCACGATAACTCAAGAACGACTGTACTTAGAGAGCTGAAATTTTGTACGCGGGCTTTAAAAAAAAAGGAAAATTAAGTTCGTAAATTAGACAAATCGTGCAACTACTTCGTGGGGTTGCCATACAAAAATTTCGTTTTGCTATATATATTTGGACACTGCCTTAGAAGGCGTTGACATAGGGAGCTGAAATTCGAGACATGGTGTTTTCATGATAATAGCCAATAAAATTTCCAAAAATCGACTAAATCGCGTAACCCGATCTTGGTGTTGCCATATACAAATTTAGACTTTTTTATGGATACTTTGATAACGATCAGTCCTAGACATTTTTATTGTACTAAAAACTTCTTCAGAATACAAAATCCTATAAAATTGGTTATAATAATTTTTTCTGTGCGACGAATCGTTCTAGAAATATATGCGAAAAACCAATGCAAATATCAAAATTGCTTAAATAAGGCGTGTCGCAAAAGTTTTGAGACAAATTCATAAGTTTGGTGTTTGGAATTGAAACAAGATATTTGAATGCAGTTGCCAACAGCATTTACTTTTATTCAGATCTATTACGCTAAACATTGTTGTTCCGATTTAGCTTCCGAGCCTCTATTTTAGACTGTATGTTTTAGAATAGCCCAAAATCTTTTGATCGGACATGCCTGTGGAACGTTTAGTGGGTTGTCATCTTTGGGAACAAATGGCACTTTTACTTATTTAACCAGAAGATAGTTTCCCTGGAATAATGATACCGTGCTCAGTCCGGCCAGAACATTATTTTGTCTTGAGCGTGATGTGTTGCAATAATTTTTTTCAATTTCGGCAAGCACTGGCTGCTATAAACATCCGAATCAACTGCTGGACCACCGATTGGTCGAATATGCGGCGTTGATATTCCTTTCAATGAAATCGCAATACATACCAACAGCTTTGGCTCGTACTTCTCTTTGAGAACAAATCTGACATTATCGGGTGTGGTTTCAATATTATCGGTATTAAAAAAATCGTTACCGCTCAAATTGTGACACGAAAATGGGAAATAACTTTCATCATCCAAAATGATGGTTCATAACTCGATATATTGTTGCACGGGAAATATCTTTGTCTTTGAACACTTTAAAAATTTCACTTGTATTAACCTTCCAAAAACTTTAGCGACAGCCTTGCGCAAATCTATTTTGTACGAGATTGCTAATGCAACTTTCCGGCCACACTGACTTTGGAAATGCTCTACATCAGGCGTGTCCAACCCGCGGCCCGCGGGCCGCATGTGGCCCAGGACGGCTTTGAATGCGGCCCAACAAAATTCATATACTTAAATACTTTCTCAATTAATTTTATAAAACACATTCTTTATCTATATAACATTTCCATGCGAGTAGTTACTTCTCGACATAATAAATGTACAAAGTTTTCAATGTGCAATTGTACTTAGTCAAATTGACACTGAAGACATTGGGGACATTATTTATTTTTTGGAAGTAAGATGGTTAAGTCGGGGTAAAATGTTGAAAAGATTTTATGTTTTACGAAATGAAATCAAGTCATTTATTGAATCAAGAATAAAACCTGTGCCAGAACTTATGAAAACAGGTTCACAGATTTTGCTTTTTTAGTAGACTTGACAACTCATTTAAATGAGCTAAATTTGCGTCTTCAAGTGAAATACAACTATGTCTCAAACTATAGCGGCTTTCGAAATGAAACTGAAGCTATGGAAGCACCTACATTTGTGAGCAGCTATTTTCTAAGATGAAGCATACAAAGAATACAAATAGCAGAAAAATAACTTATGAGTACCTTGAGAACTCACTGAGAGTTGCATTAACTTCGATCGCAAAATATCGAAGCATTATTGTCTCAAAAACAATGTCAAATATGACATCAATTTCATGTTGCTATTTCTTAAATTTTATAATAAAGAATTTATGAATTAATGAAGTTTAAATTACTTAAAATTGTTAACTAAGTATGTATGTATATTCCTCGTTTTTGTTCATTAACTATCTTTAGGGTTCGTATATTTTATGTGTGGCCCAATATAACTCGTCTACTTCGAATGCGGCCCAGGGAAGCTGAAAGGTTGGACACCCCTGCTCTACATGGTTCAACTCATTTCATGCAGCAGTGTGCAGGGCTGAACAATTCAAATTTGTCTCAATACTTTTGCAAAACGCCTTAGGTGACCATATGAAATTTTATACGAGCATTCATCTAGGTTGTCTTACGAATTTATCTTAGACTAATTCTACTTTCTTTAATTCTTAGAATAATAAAACCGAAATCTTGTTTACGGGGAATATCGTTCTTATCTTAAGAAAGACTTTTGGTTGGGTTTTTACGCCAGTAATTTTTTCTTTGATAAGTCCAGCCACATATTTTTCTTATGGAAAAGTCCTTTATCATTAATTTTACTCGCCCTAAAGTTGCCGGTATTACCAAGTTCTATATGCCAGTGATGTCTTTCTCTACCCAATACTGGAAAAGTTTATATATTGTTATAAGAACTAAAAAGAAACAAACGAAGTAAACGATATCTATTGGATATGAAAACAAGTGTAAAATGAGTAAAATTGTTTAACTGGTCTAATCTCTAGCTTGATTCCTGCACGCAATCCTCCCGCTGCAATCCGCGAACGTCCTTTCACCCTTCAAAATATTTACAGTAAAATATTTATCCCAAACAGTGCGTATGTGGAATAGTCTACCATATTTTCGTCTTCTCTGGCTCACAATCTGCGAAGGTTCAAGAATGACATATATGTATTAGTACTTCCGGCATTCTCCTCATATTCTCGAATTATTTTCTGATCTCCTTTCTGTCATACTCTGCTTTGCATGATGCGTAACGTAACTCAATAATGTAATGAAAATGAATCAAAGCCACACATGCAACAATATCCACCAAAACAATGAGCTTAAATATGATGATTTCCACGAAAATCCCTACGAAATGAATTTGGCGTGGGAATGTTGTCGTTTCAACTTAAAATTGTTTGATAGTTTTGTTAATGTAAAAGTAGTATACATAAAAATTTTGTATCTCCTGTTGGGAAAAGAAATATCCGAGGTTAGAAGTGTCACTTTCAATTCCAGTCACTATTAAAAAAAAAGTTAAAACCACCGAAATTCGTTTAGTTTTTGATTTTATTGAACTACTTTAGATTCTCTAAGTAATTTTTACAATACATAGATAGATACAATAAACAAGAACGTTTACTTTTAATTTATCAAAAAAAAAAAAAAAGAAAAAAAGAAAAAAGAACGTTTTTAACTCTCGCAAATATTACCTCCAGACTAAGTGTTCTTGGTGCTCAGGCAAATCTTCTTTTCCACAACTTATTCGATATTTGCTGAGGTAGTGTCCAGCAAAAATATATGTATTAATGAAACCAAAGGTTTTTATATTTTTGAGCTCGAACGCCTGTAGGTGAGAGTATTTGATTATGTAGGAATAAATATGGGAACTAAAATATATGTTACTTTCGTGAAGAATTCTCCTGTGGGAATGTAAAAAATGGAGATAGAACAATTAATGGCTTTTTATATTATATGTATAGCCAGAGAATAACGAAATTGATTGCTTACATTGACTTGATTTCGTACCATATATATATGTATATATATCTGGGTTTGTATCAGTATTAGAATTTACTATATCTATGCCAGTATTAATATTATCTATAACATATAGAATCACTAGAAGTAGTTTTTGCGTATGCAACCCAAGCTTACGCTAATGTTCCTTAAACCTCGGGTTTTCGAGTACCCGGTTCTTATCAGCGTACACGGGTATCACGAGTAAGAGTCGAGCAAGCCGTGTACCCGATTCTTTGGAATCGGGTTGTTAGGAATCGATTCCTTGGAATCGGGTATTGAGAAATTAATTTGGTTAAATATTATCGTAGAAATAAGAAAGACAAGAAGAATCATGTAGTAAATATTATATCAGAAGTGAAACGCTTTTGCATTCAACTGAGATTGTGCGATGCCTCCACATAAGCTCTTAATTTTATACTTGAATGAAAAGTTTTCTTATTTTGCATACCTTTGGGTTTTTATTTTTTAAGCAAGAAGGAGAATCTCTAAACGGGGGCGAGTGCGACTGCGTAGGCCTACGCCTGCCTATTGCAACCATGCACACATAATCATGTCGGTAGGTCGACCTACTATCAATCGATTTTGATGTAAATTTTTCTAGTACTAGGCTCATCCCAGGTATCAATATACATGTATATATTTTATAGCTGATATTGGACGAGGAAATTGTAGATGCTTTCCAGATAATTTTTAAATGTTTTGTTGTTTGTTGTTGAGCGTTTTCATTAAGATCTGCCCTTTACCTGAGAAAAATAGAAAAAGACATTTCAAAATTTTAATTGTGATATGTACATCGTTATGTAAATGCGCTTTATAGCAGTGATCAGAAGTATTATTATTGTAGCGAATATAAAGAAAATAAAAAGTGCAGTGCAAACAACTATTGACATAATTTTTTTAAATCAGTTTTTTAGCTATCTTAATTCCAAAGAATTTTTATTTTAAAACTGGGTGTTTACTTTTTAATATATAATTGATTTACTTATAATCAAAAATAAATAAATGTTTGTGTTATATTTGTAGTGAACTGGTAGGTTTGTACCTACTTATAAGTTTTGGATTTGCTTGAAATTTATAATTTTTTCATTTGAATTTTTAAACGTTTAAAATATGGCAACAAGAAAACTTTGGGGTGTAAAGTGTGTAGTCGAATCTTGTGGTGAAAAAAAACGGGATAATGTGAATTTGAAATATTTTAAGTTTGCTTCCAAAAATACTAACGAATTCCACAAATGGATTAGAGTATGCAATCTTACCAATAATTTACCTAGTGCTAAAAATGTGTACGTCTGTTCCGGTCATTTTGCGGTATTTGATGAGGATATTTTGTTTGAAGATCCATCTTTGAGGTACTGTGTAGGTTTCGTAATCCATAAAATTTCCCCTAAACTAAATTTCAAGGAATGTGAATCAATAGTTCAAAAATCCGGAGAACTAATAACGTTTCAAAAACATTCAGAAGCATTCTCGTTCTATAAAAATTACTCTAATAATAGCGATTACGGAAAACTACACGCTCCTTCTAACTACTTTTTCGCTGTATGTAAACTTCATTTAAATATATTTAAAACACAAATCGGTCAAAATCCCCACCAAAAATATATAAAATTAAAAATTTTGAATTCATGTGTTTCTGAAACTAATAATTTGCCAGCTTTTTCCAACTGGTTTTCAGCTGAAAACACTTGTTCTCAATATCATATGAAGATGTTAGATTATTTCCTCAATATATTACTGAGAAAATATTGTATCTGGGAATTGGAAAAAAATTTAACGACCGAAAATGTCAACAAAATTCACCCAAAATTCAAAATAATTCAAGAGTGATAAAAATTAAAGTATTTTATAATGACTAGCCGTTCAATCCGACTTACAACAATCGTCGGTTTGTTTGCCCCATCCATGCATATGTTATTACGTATCATGTTAAACTATCATCAATATATAATACTGATTACACGCAATAAAAAAAGTATAAAATATTTTTAATTAGTAGCACAAAAGGGGATTAGGGCTACAGGCGACACCCCTCTAAATAAAAACGAGTGGAGACAGTTACCTCTGCGGTCACTTGGAAATACTGTTTATACCCTAGATGAAATCATATGATATACTAAGTTTGTCATTCGGTTTGTATCGCACAGAAATAATGCTAGTATAGCAATATGGGTTGGATACCCACGTACAATATTAAAAGCTATTTGGATTTTTGCATGCCCGTCTGCCCGTCTTCACGATAACTCAAGAACGCGTTCACTTAGAGTGCTCAAATTTTGCAAATGGTAAGTAGAACAATTAAAAGTAAATATAATTTCAAAATGGGCTAAATCGAGCAACACCTTCCTGGAAACTTCTTCCAAATATAATATCATATGAAATTGGTTATAACCATTTTTCCTGTCCGGCAAAAAACAAACTTGCACAGATGGACGATACGAAATTACATACAGCATTCATCTAGGGTATCACAAGAATTGGTCTTACACAAATTCCAGCTTTTTTACTTGTTTACTTTTTTCATTTTTTTATTCTTTCCGAAATTATATAATCAACAGTTCTTTCATACTAATTATTTCATATTCTAGCATTAATTTAGACGTGTACATGCGAAAAAACTGTGCACAATCTTATCCTTCCTTTGTTGCCAAGCTTACATAAACACAATGTGTCACCCTAAGAATTTTTCGATTATACTAATTCCGACTGTTCTAATCTTGTTGAATTAATTTCCTCGAAACATGCAAAAATTTTATGCGAAATTGAAATGGAAATACTACCAGATATCGCTCAACCTGGAAATCCGGTTGTTGGTAAATTTAAATTTAACTCTCTAATGTATCTGTGTAGTTCTCTAATTAATAAAATGTTAATTATTAACAAAGTATGAACATACAAAAATTATATGGTACATTACAATCAGAATTCTCGGAAGAGTTTTATTTGATGACCAGCTGACCAGCTTCACTAAAATAAAACTTGCGCAAGAAATAAGGTACCACAGCGCACAATGCGCACATATTTCGTTCGCCCCTTGCCGCTCCTTACCAGCCAACATATTATAAGTTGGATAAAAATTGTATGAAAAATCCAACAGGCAAATCTAAAATCTCGCCATGCCTATGCAATCCTACTGCTCTGCAGTTGCCCATAATGCCCATAAATGCTTTGAAGTACAATACACACGAATATCATTGCATCATAATAGCTGGAAAAATTTCTGTGTAAAGCAAAGGAACGATTTCTCCAAACTAATCATTAAATCATAAATGCCCACAAGTATGCAAAATAAAAACACTTTTCACTCAAGTATAAAATTAGGAGGTTATGTGGAGGCATCGCACAATCCCAGTTGAATGCAAAAGCGTTTCACTTCTGATATAATATTTACTACATGATTCTTCTTGTCTTTCTTATTTCTACGATATTATGGAAAATCAAGCAAAGCGCGATTCGGGTAGCAAAATTAAATTCTTTTATTCCGACTGAATTCACGAGTTCACTAATGCACCATAGTATTAAAAAATTAAGAGCGGATTGTATCCGGATATCCGGATATTCGGAAACGAGAATTGATTATATCCGTAAACCCGGGTAATCTGGAATCGGGTACCCGGGTACTCGAGTAAACTGGGAATCGAAAATCTTGGAATCAAGTACCCGTGTCCACGATTCCATTAGACCCCGGGTACAAACCGGAACATTAGCTTATATATATGGCTGCAGAGAAACGTAAGTAAATACAAATTGATTTTCAAATACTCACCTGAACCCATTAATTCAAGAACTTCAATATTATTTTCCTGTTCAGGAACAATAAACTAATACTTCACTATATTATTAAAATTTACTTTGAACCATACACTTTCACCCATGTTTCCTATTACACAGATAAATCACTAATGACACGAATGAAAAAAAAATTGCTTTATACTGGAAACGCAAAAAAAAAAAAACAAATCTGAACAAATGAAATCGAACGGCTAATTTGAAATCATTTCTAATGGGAATTGAAAAAGCACACGAAATGTGGTTAAATGTGGTTCAAGCTCCTTTTATTAGGGGTACCTCTTAGTCAAAATCTTTGAAGCAGTTATTCTTTTTATCCGTGACGTTTTCTGAATTGTGCTAAATGGTATGATTTTACAAAAAAAACCCTAGTGGAATTATTAGAAGTTGGATTTTCCTAATAGTAATTCTAATTAATAGGTAAAGGAATTAGGCCTTGACCTCAAGGCTAAAGATACCTAATTTTATCTAGAGTATTATGTGGCTCGATATCTGCATTCGTTCTATTCAAGTCTTTACTAGCTTGCTACTTTCTAAGAGAAATTGAACTGAAATTTAACTTTTAACTAAAAAACCAAAATAATAATGTAAAATAATAAATTCCTTTAATTTCTCAGTAAAAATGATTTACTGTAGATTCTAGTCAAGAATTGGCAGAGTCGTCCTATAATGATCACAAAACGCTTGATTGCTAGATGCTGTAACTGTGAAGCTTTTTATCAAAATTATTTCTTTTTCTCGTCGCTATCGGAAAGCCATAAAAATATCATAAAAATTGTCGACAATAAAATTTCCTTCATTTCATCTTCGTAAAGCATTTCTCTCCCATGAAGGAATGGAGTCGACATTTAGTCGCCGTTTTCTTTTATTTCGCTCATGGGCAGGAAAATATCATTTTTACAAGGAATTCGGGCGTATTCTTAATTTTCCTGGGAAAGAAGGAATACGTTAGCAATTAACATCAAAAGAATATGAAAGCGAAATGATTTATTAATGGCAATTAATGTTTTTGTTAAGAATTCCCGGACGATATAAAAGGAAAACATATTTTTCGAAATGACGATGAACCCAAGAGAATTTAGCACCAGAAGTATGACGTCTCTTTTGATAAGAACTAAACCGCACAATTCTGGTGGTATATATATATACTATGGAGGAAGGTTCGCTTCGTTCTATTCATTGCTTCTTCGTACTTCGATAATGTTCCTTTAAAGGCGCCAGCTAATTTATGCTTCAACATCTCATAGTTCGTGAACTTAAAATTCCAGGCAGCATCATTGTGTTGTATAATACTTGTTCCATAAATACCGCACACACCAAGTACAACTGTCTTACAAGGAACTATCTCTCTCAGTTGGCTATAAAGATGCTAAAGGAGTAGCATTATCCAAGAATTATGGTAAGCACATGTTGACACCGAGATTCTCTACAGTTCAAGGCCATAAATATTTTCACTTTCACTCATGGAAGATTGTCATGATAGCAACTAAGAGAGTAACTTAACATGCTTGTTGGGGGTAAGTGCAGCTATAAATTCAAGTTGAAAGTTTGTTTCCAAGATTACATGGAGTCGTGAACAAAGAAGGACGCTGTTCACGCTCTAGTTATTTCCAAGAGATTTAATATGTCGGGAGTATTTATTCTAAGATTACTTACCACTCTTAAAGAACACGCCATTACGATTGCTGGTATTTTCTGTGGAGATAGAAGGAACACCTAATGTTGGAATGATATCCTTGTCACGTGGAAACTACATACGTACAAATGGCAAAATAGTTCATGTAATTTAAAAAGCACAATACGATGGTGTCTTACTTCTTTCATACATATACACACATAGGTACTTATGTTATATAATAAACACAATATTCAATCCAGTTCCTGTGCAATTAAGGCCAGGTACAGATGAATGTTTGCTACAGAGTAGAATATAAATGAATTAATATATCAGCTTCAATGTAGCCAATGGCCGTTACCAACAGGTTTCATTCAACAACAATATATCAAGATGGAAGAATAAAATAATTGCCTGCTTCTCCACCATTAATGATACTTAATGACCTAGTGGTCCAGATCGAACTCTTACAGACCCTTTTTGTTTCTAGCCATTTCCGGACCACTACTGAATTGCTTGATTAATTGATTTTTCGATATTCTATGATGGAACAAAGGCACTGAGTTTTTTTTTTTCGAGCAACCACTTTTATAGCTGCCTCTAAAGAATTCTACGATTTTGGTTTTTTTTTTTTAATATTTTTGCTAATTATGCTGTCGTTTGATTTAGTAGTAGAAACGTTTCTGTAAGTACACACTTCAGCCGACCACTTTAACTACTTGCACTACATTTGCACATTGAATAGCCTTGGCTTGTTTATAAGAGACCAAGGAGGTAATTTTCAGAATATCTTAAAAGCGCAGTTTTGCTTCGACTGTTTTTTGTTTTCGACTTAAAGTCCGTACCAAGGTATTATTCCCAAACAGGTCAAAACAGTTGTACACTTAGTTCCTTGTCATTTTATAGTCCTTCGAATTATACCACAAAAATTGTTTTCTTATTTTAATCACTCTGGTTACTGCGACGTAATTAAGAAATCAATAATAAACGTTCGGTCTTGTTGAGCATATTGAAAATTCTTGCGAGCATAAAGGAAGCTCTGTTTATAGCATTTTCATACATTTTCGACAATTTTTTCGAATTTATATGTATTTAATTCGCTCTATGTCAATGTCACCACAAATGTATGAATAAGTTTCCTATAATTTTTGCAAACGTAGTGGGATGACACACTTGGGCATTCTCCTGACTACATATAATTTATTATAGATATTTCCGTTAGCGTCGAATATCTCAAAAAATGCTTTCTCGATTTTTTATCTTAATTCTTAATGGGTTTTGAGGAAGCTGTATAAACGAGGAAGTGGAACTCCTTAATGTTTGGATGGAGCTATTTTTTAAATACATGCAATTCAGAAATTCTTGAATGCAAATTGATGAGGGGTGCTGAGTTGTCAGATTAAATACTATGATGTAACTAGGTCAAGCCGACGTACAAGTTCTAAATCAATAAAAATAATTACGGCAAACTGCAAGACTGCACAATCAATAAAATACAATTTAAATCAGTTGACCCATAATAACACTTCCGATAAATTGATAACAATAACTGTGATACAATAATAATAAGAAACTCTAAGCAAAACATGTATTCAACCAAATGCATGTCATAATTTAGTTGTAGCTGTCATTACCCACAAACCACAGGCACCAACCTTTGGTTGGCTATCTCGACGGGATATTTGTAATGATTTACAAATGGAGCAAAGTCACTTTAAGTACTGGAAAAGGGCACGAGTAAACAGGCGTTGATTCGACAATTTGTAAAAAATAAAATAAAAATGAGTTCAGTCTGTCGGTAATTTTTAACCCGATAATATCGATAATTAATTTTAATTTTTCCTAAAGACGTAATTTCTTTCAAAATATATTTTCAACTTAGTTACGACTTTAATTCTATAAGTTCCATTGAATGTACTTTCGTCTTTTATTGCAAAAAAAAACTAGTTCGGCTTATTAAATCTTAAGCTGTAAGAGAGAATCTTTGTGATTATTATTTGCTACGTCATTGTTAAGCTCCAAACTAGAGCTCATTTAATGTTAACCCTCCGATCGGTGAGAAGGTCCGTAGGGGCCTTTTACAGCTTTTATTTGTTCATAATTTTGTAATACCGTGCACCAAAAGCGTTTCACTAAATGTATGCCATAAAAATGATATTCTGAATCGATTAAAACAAGTTTCAGGACTATTCGAGGACTCGTTCGCATTTGTTTGTTTGTTTTGTTTTAAGGCATTTGCTACATAAACGCAGGTACAACGTTCCTACGGACCTCATATATGATAAAGGCGATGTAGTCGGTTTGAGACTGCCATTTAATTAATAAGCACCTATATTTGATCTTTTGTGAGTTTTTTTGTTTGATTTATTCGAGAATACAATCGGTTTTTCGTTTTTTCCGGCATATAAAGTTATTTTATTGGTTTATTATTTTATCGGTGTATAATTTTGCGTTTCTATATTTTTGCTATAGAACAATGGAAGACGATGAACTTAGTGGTAAATAATACAACGCATTACCAGCCATTGTCTGCCGAGGAAAAATGAGAGGTCGATGAAAAATATCGCGCTTATATGGAGTCTAAAATGAGCGACAAAGTTGACCCTTTGGATAATGGCGCTGATGACACTGACATTATATATCGGCCCGAGTATAGCAATATTATGTCCGATGTCGAAGGCGAGCCAATTGTGGAAATCGATGATGATCAATTCGATGAAGACGACGATGATCAAATAGATATGATTCGTCAAGAAGTTTCTGCTGCCATTGCTGCTTTTTTACAGGCCACCGAGTACTCGTATACGTGCTCATAACGTTATAGACTACAAACAAAGCAAACCAGGGCCATCTAACGTTGTGGTAACTATTTTGTACGCTTGACTGACAATTTCTAACAGCGAGCCTAGAAAGGAACTATGCGACTAAATTTATGCTCAAATATTTAAAGCTGCTTTATCGCATGATTGTTTTGTATTTCTTACAAAATTTACTCGCTTTGATAACGCGAATTCACTGCCGCAGAGATTATTCGCCAGCAAACTGCCGCCATCGATGATATTTGACTTATCTTACAGGCAAATTTGCAACCAGCATACACTCCACATAGTTTGGTGACCGTGGACGGACTATTATTTGCGTATCGAGGCCGCACACTTTTCACGCAACATATTCCATCTAAACCGGCCAAATATGAAATACAAGTATGGTGGTTATGTGACTCGAAGTTCTTCTATCCTCTCAAGTGAATAATTTATGGTGGAAAGGTGCCAGGGTCAACAAGGTGAGAAAAATCAACGTCAACAAATTGTGCTTGCCGAATCGTAGATATATGCCGAAATTTTTTTTTTCAACGTTGGAAGTGGAAACGTCACTGATGGGACAAAGAACTGCATTTGTTGGACCGGTGCGCCCAAACAAACCATTCGTTCCATCTGAATTTTTGAAAAGTGCTGCGCGTCCTGTGTTGAGTTCAATGCTCGGTTTCTACTATGGTAATGTTGCATTGTTTTCGTATGTGTCGAAAAGGAATTAATCAGTACTAATCCGGTCTACAATGCATTATACTTGTGAGGTAGATCATTTGAATAAGGAAAATCTTATGGTTATTCTAGACTACGATTGCCATAAGTTCGGAGTGGATACAATGGATCAAATGTTTGGCACTTATTTCTGCAAGCGTACAACAAATCTTTGGCTCCTTGCTATGTTCCACAAAACGATCGTTATAGCTGCATTGCCTGCATTCATAATTTACGATGAAATGAAGCCTCTTCGAAAATCGGATAAGCAGCCTTCGCTTTTGCAATTATTGACGAAACAATTAGCAATGCCAAACATGGAAGAACGAGCCACCAATCCACCTATAATGTGCCATCCTAAAATTCGGAATGCTATTGTGACAACTGTCCAGCGGCATACGGGTGTTTCCTCCATGGTGGTCCATAGAGCAGGAGGTGATAGTACTCACTTAAACAAACAAAAAATCGAATGGCAGGGGGGGGGGGTGCATATCAATCGTTTCGGAGTTACAGGGTGATTAAGAAAAAAAGCTAGTTTTTCACAAATGACCCTGTATCTTAAAAACTACAGGGTGTATGGTCACAGTTAGGAGCTCATTGTATGCAGAACTCCATGGCCTTTCGAACGAATGCTCAATCCTCTACCCTCAAGAATTATCGTTGTCTAAACTCAAAATTTCGGATTTTCTTACCATTTTTTTTTAATTTAACTTCTATTATTTTTGCAAAAAGGTCGTCTGTCCGTCCGTCCGTCCGTCCGTCTGTCCGTCTGTGCGCACGATAACTCGAGAACGCGTATACTTAAAGAGCTGAAATTTTGTACACGGACTTTGAAAAAAAAAAGTAAAATTAACTTCGAAAATGAGAAAAATCGAGCAACTCCTTCGTGGGTTTTCCGCTATATATTTGGACACTGCCTGAGAACGCATCGACGTAGAGAGCTGAAATTTCGTACATGATGTTTTTACTACATTATCAAATAAAATGTCCAAAATGGACTAAATCGGGCAACTCCTTCGTGGTGTTGCCATATAAAAATTTCAGTTTTTTACGTATACTTTGAAAACGATCAGTCCAAGACATTTTTATTGTACTAAGAACTTCTGCAGAATACGAAATACTATAAAATTGGTCATTACCATTTTTTCTGTGCGACAAACTGTTCTAGAAATATATGCGAAAAATCACTTCAAAATCAATACTTGAATAGATCGGTGACCATACGAAATTTAATACGGGTATTCATCTAGGGTATCATAAGAATTGGTCTTAGACCAATTCTAGCTTTTTTACTTGTTAAGTTTGATGATGCTACGATCATTGCCAATGAAAACAACAGAGTGAGAAGAGAAACTAAGGAAGCGTGCCACATATACACAAACAAACACAACCTGGTCAACATAAGACTAGATTCGGAAGCCATCCATAAAGAATATTACCAAATATTAAAGTATATCAACACGCAAAATACCCACACTAATACAACACATACTCATAGGTCATGACATTATAACGACACACATACACAGTAATCACCAATTAAACACTGACATTAATGGATGTACCCACAAAACAAGATCATCTCTTACTCTAGTCAATAAGTTTAACACGTAATGTCACTCGCTAGCCAGTTATTTGTTACATTTTTTTACACATAGTTAAAAAGTTTTGTCCCCTAACATTTTATTTTTTAATGTAACTTCATATGTTTTTGTTGTTATCTGTAATATAATTTATTATAACCTTAAGGTAATTTTGTTCATATTTTTAAAAAGTCGTCTACATATATTTAAAGGGTTTTCCAATAAGAGGTGTTATTTTGATATTCAAAGAAAAATGCCATTTTTTGAGATAAATGATCAGATCTTTATTTCATTTTAAAGAGGAAGGTATGCCGTTAATAATGGAAAATAACATCAGCCAAATGACCACTACGACCACGCCTACAGGACCATATCCTTTTCATGAAATTTTCCATAACCAAATCGCAAAGTGGTTGCCCTATGTCCTCGATAGCCTCACGAATTCCATCTTTGAGGTCTTGAATCGACGCTGGGCTGTTGGCTTAGACCTTCTCTTTCACCTGGCCCCAAAGGAAGAAGTCGCAAGGTGTTAAGTCACAAGATCTCGGTGGCCAATTGTGATCACCTCTTCGAGAGATAACACGGTCCGGATACTTTTCCCGTAAAAGATCAATGGTTTCGTTGCTTGTATGGCACGTAGCGCCGTCTTGTTGAAAGTAAACGTTGTCCAGATCAATACTATATAATTCCGGCCATAAAAAATCATTAATTAGCTGTCGGTAGCGCAATCCATTCACCGTAACTGTTGCTCCAGCCTCATTTTCGAAAAAGTAAGGTCCAATGACCTCGCGGACCATAAACCGCACCAAACAGTCACACGTTGAGGATAGAGAGGCTTTCCAACAATAACTCTTGGGTTTTCCGAGCCCCAGATGCGACAATTTTGCTTGTTGACGAAGCCATCGAGGTGGAAATGGGCCTCATCACTCAAGATGAGTTTTCGATGGAATTCCGGATCATTTTCATGCATTTCAAGGACCCAATCAGCAAAGACTCGACGTTGTTGATGATCGGCCGGCTTGAGTTCTTGTGTTAACTGAACTTTATAAGCCTTAAGACCCAAATCTTTATGCAAAATACGGTGTAATGACGTTTGTGGAATGCCTAATTCCAAAGAACGACGAGGAATGGACAAACCTGGGTTTTCTTCAACACTTTCGGCTACAGCAGCAATATTCTCGGCTGTTCTTGAGCGACGTGCACGGGTTTTATTCTTCACATTACTAACTTGTCCCGACAGCTCGAATTTTTCTACCAATTTCTGTATTGCGGTCCAACAAGGTGCTTCACGACGACCCAAAAATGTTCGAGTTTTACGAACCGTCTCTGCCACATTTTCACCATTTTTATAGTGAATTTTAATAATTTCAATGCGTTGTTGAATCGTGTATCTTTCCATTTTTATTAATGGCGTAGTTTCTACTTGTCAAATATTAAAAAATGACAGCTCCAAAAGTGAGATCTACCGAAATAGTTGGCTAATTAAAATAACACCTCTTATTGGAAAACCGTTTATATTGTTCTACAGCCCCATAAGAGGACTCAAAACTAAGAGTCGAAACGTTGGGGGAGCATAGTTTTTCAATAGAATATTAATAAAAGATTTCTTAAACAAATCTTTTGTATTTTGGTTCTAACAAGATCGGAGATTTCATAAAAAGTTTCACATAGGAATCTGTTAAAGAAAATAGGAAACGTTCATGTTGTGTGAGAGAAGTAAATAGCGATAGGAATATGAAGGGGTAATACGTTACATTCTATTTACAACTGACTGACAAAGATCCTGCTTTATTTCTTAAACACACCAGGATAGACTCAAGCACATACGACATGTTATTAAATTGCTTAAGAAATGATTTAGAAAAGACTTCTATACGGAAACCAATTGAGCCAGAATGTCGGCTTGATATAAATAACCTTAATGTATATAAGTGGTTTTGTAATTTAAATCTGTGTAAAACTGTCATGTACTTATAGCTATTTATCGCAAGGAGTAATCATACAATATATTGCATGAAGCTTCAAGCTGCGGAAAGAAACAGTACGCAAAATAGTGTTAGAGACTTGCGAAATAATGTGGAAAATTTTATCTCTTCTATACGTTAGTGAACCTACTTCCACTGATTTTCTCCAAATTTCTGAAGACATCCTGAATTTGTGGAATATGCCCAATTGTGTGGGCAGGATAGATGGCAAGCATATTGCTACGAAAAAGCCAAGGAATAGTAATGCAGAATATTTTAAGTATAAAAACTTCTGTAGCATTCTATTAATGGCAGCATGTGACGCTAGATATACATTCACATACATGTAGATGTTGGAGAGTATGGAGGACATAGTGATGGAGGTAAAGGAAAAATGTATGGGAACTTGAAGATTTTTTCGTAGGAGTTTTCCAGGCCAGCAGTTTCGGGAAAAGAATTCAACACAAAATGTTACCCAGGAGCCGAGGTTGTATTGCAACATTTCTTTGTAGCGGACGCGGCTTTTCCTTTAGCGGAAAATATAATGAAACCATTTCCTGGGAGGTTGTTATCCACAGAAAAAGAATATTTCAATATATGGATTTCACGAGCCAGGAGAGTTATTGAAATGCCTTTGAGATTTTGACCTCTCGTTGGCGTATACTTTTAATAACACTCCAGCTTGACCCACAGAATGCGGAAAAAGTCGTTCTCAATATTATTTTCCACAATTTGTTGATTGGACTGATGCCAATGGAAATGATCACCCTGGAGAGTGCAGATCTCTTATAAATAACAGATATAAATCCTCCATCCAGGCTTCAAGTGTCCTGCATCGGCTAGATGGCCAACGCTCTACAGATATCAGAAACAAACTTTGTGAATATTTATTTAAAAATTATAATGAACACAAGATTTTATGAAATTAATATATTTCTATATAAAAACCATCAGTATTTTAATAACTTCTACTGCCTGTCGGAAAAAACTCTTGAATCAAAAACTAAACATCTTCAATAATACCTAAAAAAAAAAAACAAATAACAATAAAACAAAACATTTCCAATAATGAAACAAAGGAATGAAATCACAAAACAAATTTGCAACAGCATATAAATAATCCAATTTGTCGGAAAGGTCTTTTCTAAAATTTCTCAAGAAAAAAGTTTATATTCAATAATATGGTTTAGAAAATATTGCGACATACACTTGCTGTTGCGTACTGTTTTTTTAAATTTATTATATAATTGAAAATTTTCAATCTAATATCATCTTTCGATTCTTTCGGAAATTCTTTCAGTAATGATGTTAGAGTTCTGCAAAAGTTTTCATCTGTATCATCCAGCGTTTGGTTTCCTTCCTTTGCACGTTCTTTTATAATATTAACAATTTCTTCTATTGTCTGCAACACACTTTCAATTGTTCCTTTATTTGCAGATTCTCTTGGATTTTCATTTGTGTCTGCGATATATGTAGAAAAGAAGCTATTGCTTGAATCTTGCAGAAACTCCAATTCATCGGTGATTTCATTGCATCGTGTTCTAGTTATAAGAATATGTTTAATAAAAGATGTGGACATATAGTTCAAGCATTTTACCTTTTCGGTTGAACATAGTCTTTTAAAAACATAAGATTATCGAAAAATATGCAAGGTTCTTGCAGTTCAGCCCCACTACCCGAGGGGCGATCAAGTTTTTTTTAGTTCCCTTACGAATTTCTCCAACTTTCTAACTTTCTTGACATTCTTCAGCTATATAATATTTATAAATTAAATTCCTGTTTCTATGTCATTTGTTTATATGCACTTACAGTTTCGACCCAAATTAGCAGAAATCTCTTGCCAAGTTTTTTCCCTCTTAAATTTATTGAAATACATTGGGTGTCTTTTTTTGTACAGCACTTCTTTTTCACGTACGGCATTAATAAGCTCTTCGTAATACTTTTCTGTATTTTCCATAGTTAAAAAGGACGTAAATATACAATAAAAAACGAAAATACTGAAAGGAACAGATGTTGTTGAAGTGGCACTTGCTCAAACAATTTTATGACGAATAACCGTGCAACCACAAGTGAACGAAATTTCAACGAAACTTTGCATAATCACGTAAAGTTTAATATAGTTGGATCCATTTGAATTTGTGTTTTCGTGGTCCTACGCCCGTCAACGTAAGTCCATTATAGCTCAGCCTTATTTTCTTCACATTACATTGCGACAGTTTCAATATAATTATTATATGACGATGGATTATCTGTATTATTCTATATTACGACATGGCGATATTTATACAATTAATATATCAATATATGACGACAACACTACAGCAGTAATAAAAGTACATTATTACTACAAGCTCTCTCGGTAAATAAGTAGGTTTGAGTAAGCCAAAAAATTCCTGGGAGTGACCTGCTCACACGATTGCTAAAAGCACAGCTTCCCGCACAAATTTAAGTTTGAAAATTTTTCGTTTAAATGCTCATAACTCCTTTCAAGGATATCGCAGAACTTCTACCCAAAAAGATTTCATCCTTTATAACAATATCCAACATGCTACGATTAGTGTTCAAGTGCTTCATTTATAGAGCCTTAAAAATGAATTATTGAAAACAAAAATTATACAATTTTGTTGCATTGTCCTTAATTCCGTAAAATTTTTACACTAAGTACATATTTTTTTCTCTTCTCAAATGTGACCCGTTGCCAGTCCTTTGTAATAAAACAAAAAAGAGATTACCGCAATATATGCTTCCATTCAAAAGTTATTATTCCCCATGTAACTCGCTCATACTGTTTGAATAGGTCTCGAAACTTTTAAACTGAAAGTAAAATACAATACAAATCATTGCAATATATTTTGCTAGAAAATAAAAACACAAGTTTAAATGAACATAACAAAATTTTTTTTTCTTAAATTATTGCAATACATTTCACTTATTTTTCTAGAACCCTGGACAGAAAATGCTTCTCTTACATGACTTGATTCACGGAGTATGGAATAAAATTGAAATGATGTAGTAAACATTTTGTGGAAACTTAAACCTCGTACGGTTTACCAAAACACGTGCTATGTACGTTACTGATTAAAGTTTTCCCGTGCCTTGTTCTCTCTGCAAAATCATGAACGTCTATGAGATGACCTGTCTTAAGGCTCAACTTCAATAAGACACTCGTGATTTAAGTGTGAACTACTGCTCTACAGAAAATCTGGACCGAACTACAGCTGTTAACAATTCAAGTGGAGGCTAAGAGGACCCTTAAACATGGCAGAATTCATGCCAACTTGCCTTACGTACTTTCTGCTTTTATTGCTTAATTTTGTAGTCATGGTTCTAAAGGGAATTGATTGCTTACGATTTTAGAATGGAATTTCCCTCTCATCATTACTGAAGCAAATAAGATTGAAACCATATATAAAATGCACTGGGTTCTATGTTGGTAAGTTCTTCGAGTATGGTACTTTAGTACTACATCAGGAGCCATACAAAGAAAAATCGTCGGTTCTCTACTCTTCACCACATTTCGAATTCTTACGTTATACCTACGTGTACGTTGCAGTTAACAACTCATTATGGTAATTTTATGCCAAATTTCTTCTTATTGAGTAAATAATTCCTAATTACCAGTTTGTTATAAGAGAGCTAGTATTACTTAAGTCAATATTGAAAATTATATTGTTTGCCTAACATTGGTCTAAATTGAGCTAACTGAAACTTAGTCCAAATTGGGTTCCACAGTTGAAACTCTTTGCTTAGTTTAAGCCATATCTTGTCTAACCGGTTTTTATGTGTCAACTGTATTGCATTCATGTTATTGACTATTTAGTGATTTTAGCTTGCACCTAAACATGTTCACTAATCATGCCATGAAAACAAAAATTTTGCCTTCGTTTCAATTTCGCTCATTTTCGAAATTGGTGTGTGAAAGTTGCTCAAAACTTCTGTTCACAACTTTAAGTTGAGGCATCCTCAATCACTTTTCTAATATACTGTTACGTGCAATAGAAAAAGAGACTTATATTGGAAATGGATACTTCACATGAAATGACTAATTAAGTGTGAACATAAACAATTTTCGGAGAAGCGTATTACAAAAGGACAAGCGACATCTATAAAGTACGGACATAAACAGCTTTAGGTTCGGAGAGTCGATGTTTCTAGAATGAAATCTTCGGAAAGTTTCTAGACAAATTTGTAGAGGATAAATACAGCACTTGCCACCGCCATGTGGGAGGCCTGTCCGAGACAGAGAGGTGAACTAACCCGGGGATTACACAAGATAGTACAGCTTGCATGCAAGCCTCCTTTCCAACGCGATTTTTAACTTGACAGCAGAAGGCAGTTCGGTTGATGTCTTATCATCTTGCATGCAAGTTCATTTAAAAGATGGCATGGAGGCGTAAAGTCATGCTTATATTGGAAAATTATAGCAATAAAGGAAATAGCAGAAACATAAATACCAAAGAAAAGTTAAGAGGAAGGTGTTGATGTAACGCAAGTGATCCCAGAAAATCTCATTTTTCCAGAATAAATTTAACAATTTCTCTCAAGCATTTCTTTTCCGCCATCTTGATAACTGCATAATGTAAAATTACTATCACCTCAGCTATCATGGTTTTTCATCAGGCAAGTTCGCTGAAAGCTGTACTGGCAGCATGGCAGTAGAGGTTACACGTGCATGAAGTATGCATGCATGCTATACTTGTAGGTTTAACCCCCGGGTTAGTAGAGTATTTGGATTGCGATACAGTACCACCGATTATGACAGTAGAGTTGATTGATAATTGTTTGTGAATTTTAATAAAAATAAACAGTGCATTCTGACCTATATGTGAAATACGGTGTTTTAAATATCGAACTAAGGCCACACTAGCAAAAATATATTAAAAAAACAAAATGTTGTATGGGAAATCTTCAAAGGAATTGCCGAGTTATTTCATTTTTAAAGCTTTACCTAAAATTTCAGCTTTTTTGTGAATATACCTCCTCGAGCGGAGTTCAAGTATATAGAGCTGCAAGACCTCAGACGCAATTAGACAGTACGCAGTTTTAGGGTTCATTGCTGTCCTGATGAGATCGCCCTGTTACTGCTGATCGAAACATTAATTGTCTTTCATTTTCAAAAATCGGTTGGAATATACTTACATGCCTTTTGTTTTTAGTGACAATAACAGCTATTAGGCTGCTGGAAAATATGCTAGACGGTAGCCGTCAATTTAAGGACCGTAATTTTGCAGATCGCTTAAAACAAGGGTCTAGTTTCAAGTACGCAAATTATATTTCCTAAAAGTAAAAGTTTACCTATTACTCAAAATCTTTCCACAATGTATAGTTTTCGAGATTTGCTTCTCTCGAATTTGGAGCTCTTGGATTTTGTACCGTGGAGTTCTACTACATATATATGCTCTTTTCGCTTTATAATTTTGTGATTTAGTATTTCTTGGAATTTAAATTCCACGCTTTGGTTACCATTTCGAAAGATTCGGGTGGCGCGCATTGCATTAAGTAATTGCTTTCCCTTTTTCAAAGTTAAAGAATTATTGTGCAGCGTTAAAAAAAGCAAGTAGCATATATCTTTTCTTTTATTATCTAGACATAATAAGAATTCGTCCAACTCCTGCAACCATTATAAGTACTAAGTGGATAGGTCAAAGCAATCCATTAATAGAGGATTTGGAAGAATAATAAATCAAAAATTATGCGACAAGTTGATATCATTAACTTTTTACAAGTCCATGGACACAGAATGTGCAAAGTGCACGCTTAATGTTGTGTATGGTGCTGCTTGAGTTTTGCTCATTATAAATTTAAATAGGACGCGAAAGGTATTGAAAAGCTTGCATAATAATGAAACCTAGGAGGAATATGTAGATATCTCTTACGTACAATGTACATATATGTATATCAATTATTTCAACCTTTTTATATAATCTGAACTAATCCTATCAGTTTTTCAAAATGGCAATGGAGTATTTATATAGGAAACAAAAATAAGTAATTAGATACCTTTAGGTATTCAGACAGATTGATATCGTGATGGTTCAAAGTTCAAAAAGGTCCATTTGAATTTGACCTTTAGATCTTATAAAAGCTAATAAACAATAGGCAACGAAAATTATGCTTTACCTAATTTATAGATCAAAGAACCCACATCTGAACCCTATCAGATGAATCCTAATGAAATTTGTACCCTATGTATGTACAACACAGTTGCATAATGTGCACAGCAGAAGTCCATTGAAAGTTTGTAGTTGAAGTTGCGCAAATTTTTCCACGAAACCACCTTTCACCCGAACGCCCAGGAATGGTCCCATCAAAATTCATGAGAGATGTCCTAGCACTGTTTATCTCACACCGGGCCGTGGCAGTTCTGCATAGCACTGCACCATCATTCGTACTGTGGTAGTACGTAATTATGAAATCTAATGATTAATGATGCTTAAAAAAACTTTGCTGTTCCCTCAGACTCCTCGTGCAGTAGATAGAACATGAATGTGAACGGTAAAAATATCTTTACCCTTGTCCTAGTATAAGAAGCTGCAGATACACGAATGCGAAGCTTCATGGAAGATGCAAACCAACTAAAAATCAGTTCCACGTCATTTAACAATTCAGCAAGCAGAGAATGCAGTTTCCAAAGTATAGTCATCGTCCGCCCGATTTCTGTACAAACGGTCTACATTCTCTTCTCTGGAATATTTTAGCTTGAGCTGGAGCTAAGAAACTTGTGGGGACAAGAAACATGTATAAATTCGGTGTAGTTCCTTCCAAGGAACATAAAATCTGGGCAATAGCAGTAACTAATGGTTTCATAAAGAAGGTTTACGTATCCACGGTTCGCTTCGCAATTCTACATTCAATTTTCCTGCACATTAATATTCATCTCGGTGACGTTGAATTGCACGTATACTATACCCAGCCTTAAATATCGAAAATTTTGAGGAAATTCCGAAATTTTAAATCAATTCGGACATTAATTTACGTTCGTACGCTGAGGAATTGTTATCCTTGGCAGATGTCTACATAGTAAACAAATGAACGTGATGAACTTAAAGACTTAAGTCTCGGCATCCGGTTTTGGTTTAGTGTATAATTGATGTACGATTACTGTGGCTCTTGTATGTAAGTGAACTCTATTTCCGTATGTGCATAAATAATCGAAATTTTCACTTGACATTATTACATAAGAAGTGGAACAAGGGAAGATATTTTGAGAACTTTAGTTGGCACTTTATTAGGAACTGTTTTTGAAAGTGTTATACTAATTTATGCGCATTAAATTTGAATAACTACCTGGAAAACGAGTTTTTGCTGCTCATTGTGTTAGTTTTGCTTTAATTCAAACTCATACACAACATCTTCCCTATTTTTTTTTTTTTACTGATAGCAACCCGGAATAAAATTTCATAAATTATGTAATAAAGCCCAAACACTCTCGCACTTAATATAAAAAGATTCCTGAAGTGCTAATCTTTCAAAATCATTTATACACAAAATGTGGTGTTAGCTAAATTGCTTGTGAAGACGAAAAAGGCAAGGTGAACTGTTACGCACAAATCCCTAAATAACTCTTGACACTTGTTTCGAAGATAAAGTTTTTGTCAAGCGTAAATAAAGAACCCTTCACTGAAGGAATCCTTGTCTGAGAACTTTTTGGGATTAATCACTGGTATTTGACCTTGTTTTGCGTGATGTCCTTTATATACAGACCAAAAAAAAAAAAATCGTTGTGGACAACAATTAAAGAGAATAAGTAAGGGGTCGCCCTAGGCAAGTAGCTACTGATAAAAATGTACACAATAAAAAGGCTTAAGGTAAGATAAATTCCGAGCCATATCAGATACCTCTGTACTTATTTCGCATGCGAAGGGAGAGAACACTCAAAAATGTAAAAAAGGGGACTGAAAATAAAAGTGCAGATGTAAAGTTAAAAGCTTTTTTCATGCAAACATTAAAATAAATTTAATTATAGCTGAAAACTGCTTTTCACTAATAAATCTCTAAATCTAAATATCAATATCAATAAAATTAATAAGAATAATCTTGAAACAATGATTCAAAAGCGATAACTAATAGTAAATGTTTAAGCTTAATGACCAGAATTTAATCGATAATTTAATTCTACAGATTTGATTAGACTTTACCTCGGTCTCAATATGAAGTAGAAGTTTGTTAGTAAATTATCTTGTTCTAGCCAATACACGGAACAAGTCACTTTGTTTCAGTCGATATCCAAAAACAAAGCTCATTGCCTATCAGTGATTTGAAACTGGACACCTGAAAACGAAAAATTATTATTTAAAAAGACATCAACTAACGTAGAATTATTTGAAATTCAAATAATGAGCGTCATATAAGAAAAAAATATGTGATTATCAAATAACTTATTGTTACAAGCGTGGCTTTAGTTCGATACTTAAAACACAATATTTCAAAAATAAATCACGAGCTCCCTTCATTACACTCTACCTCTTTACTGTTTATCATATTCATAAATAATCACAAATTAACTTTACTTTAATTATAGCTAGTACTCTGTATCGCATCCACTTCATTGTCTGAGACAAGTCTCGCTTATGGCGGTGACAAGCGCTGTATTTATACACTACAAATTGCCCAGAAATTTCCTGAAAAATCCATTCCAGAAATATCAATTCTCCGAACCTAAAGTTGTTTATTGTCCGAACCAATAGATGTCGCTTTTCCTGAGGTTTTTTTATGTCCGCACCAGTAGATGTCGCTTGTCCTTTCTATTGCACGTAACCATAGACAAACTAATAACGTATACAAAGACTGGACACCTAGAACAAAAATATGCAACGTCTGATTTCATGAAAACGCCGTTGTCTCGACCCGATAAAGGAAAGGCCAACATTTTTCTTATAAATTGCAAAGTATAACTTCCTACAGAATGTATTTTTATACAAAACAAAGCAAAAACACCAACTGAATATTCGGATGATCTATCACAGGATAGCTGGGCGCATTGTCAACGAGCAAAAGTACTTTAAATTCAAGCCCCTTTTGTTCCATATATTTTTTTATTTCAGGAACGAAGCAATCGTGGAACCATTTTTTAAATAAAGCTGACATCATCCATGCCTTCTTATTCGCTATCCAATGAACTGGAAGTTGTTTAATGTTTTTTCTTTTCAAAGCTCGCGGCATGGGTGATCGGTTGATGAACAGAGGCTTTAAAATCTTATCTCCAGATGCGTTGCTACACATTAAGAACGTCACGCGATCCTTAGCCGCTTTGAAACCACCAGCAGATTTTTCTGATTTTGATATGTAGGTTCTGGTAGGCATTTTTTCCAAAATAATCCCGTTTCGTCGGCATTAAATACTTGATCTGGCATATAACCCCCACCTTGAATTATTTTTACTAGCTTCCCGGGAAAGTTTTTTGCAGTATTTTTGTCGCCTGACGCTACTTTACCTTTTATTTTTACATTGTGAAATGCGTGTCTTTTTAGGGCTCCTGTCAGCCATTCCTCACTTGCATTAATTATCAATTTCCTGGTTGTTTGGAGACTTGTTGATGGCTCCGATTCCTAAAGTCGTTCGAATATTCTAAGTCCCTTCTCTTTTATAAGTTTTCTATCTATAGGTATTTTTTCTGCAATAGATCCTCTATTCAAAACACTAATAGTTTTTCCTCTAAGATAGTATTTCGACTGCATGATGATGTTTTGGAACTGACATTCCATCCAGAAATTACTGATTGTCGAATGCAATCTTCATTTTTGCTTATTGTTCTGACTGTCGCTTCATTTAAACCAAAATTTTTGGCAACAGATGCTGGACCTTCACCTCTCTTAAGAGAGTCCAAGATTTTAATTTTAGTTTCTAAAGAAATGATTTGCTTCATCCAGTTAATTTTTGATTTTTCAGACATCTTCTTAGGCTATTACAAAATTTAAATAAAAATCACTTCAATTTTCTAAATTAGATTTTTGCAATAATAGAACCTTTTCGTTGTAAGAAAATCCAAACAGAAATTACATTGGAACTAAAACTTATAAAAATAAATATTTTTTTCTTCGACCTCCACAATGTTAACACTTTTCAATACGATTGCTTAATGAAGTGTTAACGCAATTTTGAATAGAAAAATAGAAAATACGACTATAAAAATTACGGGATTTTCCCCAATTATATTTTATTTTTATAACTGTGTAACGAATTTTGTTCTAACATATTCTAACACATCCAAAAAAATTTTTGTATACGCACTGCGTATGCATACAATAAATTTTTTTGGACGTGTTAGGACAAATAATTCGTGTAAAAAAAATATTTTTTTCTTTTTTGGGACCGTGTTATTTCAAAATCGTTTAAAAAAAGACCGTGTAAAAAAAGAGTTGGGTGTATATAAATATATATAGTGCCATTGCTCAAAGTTATCTCAATTCTTGACAGTGTTGTTTCTAAAATGAAATTAGAGGCATAAGTGAAATCTAGTTAATAAGCAACGTTTTTGTTTTAACTAATTTACATAATTGAAGTTTAGTTGTTAAGTGACGTTATCTAAGTATACAGTGTACCTAATATAAGTGAAATTGAACTCTATTAAATTACAATTACAATTATTTATTTCAAAATCAGTACAATAAGACAAAAGTCTTTACTTAAGTACATTAAACAAGACAAGCTATAATTTTATAAATGGAGAGTTGGGCACTAGAGAGAACCAATATGAAAAACATAAAATTACTATAAAGAAGGAAAAATAAAAAAAAACAAATTTCCATGAAATAAGAAAAATAATAAGAAAAAAAAAAGAAAAAAAGACAATCAGAGATTAATAAAAAGAAAGTTCAAAATTAATCTATTTAATCAAAAACTAAAGCTAAACAAAAGAAAAGAAAAATATCCCAAGTCCGTGAGTGTGCAGAATCATTAAGGTGGACGCAGAAAATCACTGATCAAACGCCTAAAAGATGCTACCGATCTTGTAAGCTGAATCTCAGGTGGAAGTGTATTCCAAACGCGAGTTATGTGGACAAAGTAAGAACCATCAAGAACCAAGTGTTTAAAGCGAGGTAAAACTAGACTTAAATGTCTTTCACTATGCATAAAATTAATAAAGCCGAACAGGTATGAAGGTACGCCACTGTACAGAATTTTATGGAGTGATAGTAATGCTTTACGCAGTAAGTAAATATCCAGAGAGCAATCAATGATTTTATTCCTAAATGGCGTAATATGGTCAAATCGCCGCAAACCAAATGCAAATCTAGTGCAATCATTGAAAGCTACTTCCAGTTTCCGCTTGCAGGCAGCATCTAGTCTAGGGAATATCAAAGATCCAAATGAAAAATGTGGTAATAACAGAGACTTCACCAGATATATGCGTGTAGTAGTTGAGAGAATATTGGCGTACAACCACAGCCGTCTACACTTTGCTAATTATGGCTTTTACATATGGTCACAACAAGTCATTCTAGAATTTAAGAATAAGCCTAAATTTTTTGCCCGACAAACAAAGGAAATTTGAGAGCCTTCCAGAAAAATATGGGGTAGGTGTGAGGGGTCGATAATGTGTCTGTACAAGGGTAAGGCCACCGACTTGGTGGGGTTCAATGAGAGGCCATTGACGACAGACTACTCGTGAATTCGTTCCAAATCCTCATTCACCCTGCTAACGCAATCTTCAACTAAACCAATGGGGCGACTCAGATATAGTTGGACATCATCAGCATACATATGAACCTTGCTGTGTAAAACAACAGTTAGTAAATCGTTGATGACCATACTAAACATGAGCGGACCCAAAATAGATCCCTGAGGAACGCCACATGTCACACTAATTCTCGAGGAGACGTGATTAGCAACCTTGACCCGCTGGCCACGGTTAGTTAAGAAGCTATCAATAAGTTTGGCAGCAGGAGAACTAAAATCAAAAAGTGCAAGAAGCTTAGCAAGAAGCTTTGAATGGTCCACGGTGTCGAATGCTTTGGAGAAATCTAAAAGAACTAAGAACACGAGATGATCATTGTCAAGGGCTGTTCTAATATCAGTCGTGATTTTCAGTAGTGCTGTCTCACAGCTATGACCAGCGCGGAAGCCAGACTGCCATTGACTGAGAAGGTTATGTTGGGATAGATACTGTTGTATTTGTTTAGACATGATTTTTTCCAACACCTTAGCAAGGAAACATAATATGCTAATTGGTCTGAAGTCACCTGGCTCCTTTGCAGAGGAGTTTTTAGCAATGGGAACCACTCCAGCTTCCTTCCAAGGTGAGGGAAATACACTGTAAGTTAGACAGGCATTCAAAATGTGTAGTGTAGGTGTAATTATGAAGGCTAACAGCAGCTTAACAAAGCGGGGTGGTAAGTTATCCGGACCTATTGCCTCTGAACGAATAGAGTTAATGGTGTCGATTGCTTCATTCGCATCAATACAACGGAAGCTAAATCCAGCGTCAGCGGGGCGTGTCAAAGGGCGCACCATATCCGCGCACGAAGATATGATATTAACGTTATGCGATACAAAGTATTTATTAAGGTCATCAGGATTTAGCTCGCAGTCCAAATTTTTATTGCTGGTTACTCCAAGACTACGAAGTGTATGCCAGAGTTTCTTCGAACGCTCGCTTAGCATCTCGAACTTTCCTATTAATTAGATTTCGAATCCGTTTGAATGCCAGTAAGCTGCTCTGTGTTTTAGTCATTTTGTACCAGTGATGCAGGAAATCGCGCTCTATAATTAAATTTCTTATCGCGGAGGAAAACCATGGGCAACGATTTGTAGCAAGTCTTCTCGACTGAAGAGGAACATACTTGTCAAGCAGATACAGAATTTTTGC
Source organism: Dioctria rufipes (assembly GCA_963924295.1). Lineage (NCBI taxonomy): Eukaryota > Metazoa > Arthropoda > Insecta > Diptera > Asilidae > Dioctria > Dioctria rufipes. The sequence continues at coordinate 281,973,160 of OZ002740.1, read as the reverse complement.
GTTGAGGACATTGACTTGCAGATCCAGCGGAGAAAGCGAGGAGGACTGATTACTGTTCTGTGCGGTACCCGTATCACGCTCAAGACTGATGTTCCAGTCAATACTCCTACACTCCTCATACAAAAGTTCGAGGTTTATCCCTTTATAATCACGAAAGCTAATATTATTGTTGAGAGATGTAGGCCTAACGATGGGAACGTCATACTTTAAATATAAAAAATCATGATCAAAAATTGATGGAGGAGTAAGCTGGCCGTGACGCAATACAGACTTAGGGTCAGTTACAAGTATAAGGTCCAACTGAGAGGCGGAGGTGACCGAAAAGTGAGTTGGACCATGATTTAGTAAATTAAGATGAACGGATTGAAGTAGTGAAAGGAAATTATCAGTTAATATGCTATTATCAAGAATATTAACATTAAAAACGCCAGCAACAATCAAATGCGCATATTTATGTGATAAATTGAAGATGCATTGTTCAAATTCAACAGCCATTTCCACGTTAAATTGTCTGGGCGGGTAATAGGCCGATACTAAGACTCATTTATCAAGCCCCGTATTTATCTCCACACACAGGAACTCCAATGTAGAAGAGGATGAGTGATATAAGATCTTGGACCTAAAATTGTCCCGCACATATAAGGCCACGCCGCCACCAATCCTGTGCACTCTGTCATTGCGTAGAAGTTTAAAACCCGGTAATGAAACCAAAAGCGTAGGGACATTTATATTTAACCACGATTCACTAATAACTAATACATGCACATTCGTGCGAACAAACATCTCCATTAACTCGCCTATTTTATGTTTTATGCTCCGAGCATTTAAGTAAAAGACATTTAAACCAGGTTGACCACTATTAAGAATATTAGCCATAGTTCTTACCTTGACGCACGGATCCCGAAAATCATCCATTAGAGTTATACATAGCGTACAACAAAAGGCGAACACCAGTCAGACAAGCAATCACGATCCACCGCGGCAAAAATGAGACTGTAAAGTTAATAATGAAGCTGAATAATGCACACCCACAGATGCCTAGAATATCACAATAAATGCAAAAAGTGAAAACTAAACATAAGACTATCATTAAAATTAAAGAAGAGTTCATTAGAGAAACAGAGTTCAAAATCAAAAAAAGATCTATAAAAAAACATTGAGAAAAAAGAATAATAATAAAAAATTGAGAAACAGAATCGATGATAAGTTCAAGCTTCATGATTTAATCATGCATTCCCGCATTGACTGTTTTCGGAAGCGGTAGACGCCGTAGATGCAAGCGCATGTAATTGCTCTAAGTCACGTACTTTAGTAGGGCGATCATTTTTCACAAATTGTACATAAACGAATCCATTATTAGAGTAGACTGAACTAACTCTCCGCTGCCTGAACAACTTGAGGGCTTCACGCAACAAGCTGATGTTTAGTGGTGTGAGGCTCTCATTAATAAAAATTCGACTATCTGCCGTAAAGCCCTTCAGGTCATTTAATCTTAGCTGCTTATGAGCTTTTAGCGCCGAGAGGAATGCTCTTCTCTCATTGGAACAAGAGAAGCGAATTAAGAGTGGCATCACATGATTACTATTGTTGATATTGCTATGGCTAAGCTGCGCTCTTCGTTTCAGGCGAAAAGCTTCGATATAAGGAGAAAGTTTATGTTGGATAACATTTGATAAATCCACAATGATGTCACGAGGATTTTCAGCTGGCATCATAGGTATCCCCCTAACGATAACATCGTTCAGGCGAAGTATACGACGAAGATCATCATTTTCTTTGTCCAGCGTCGAGCACTTCTTCTTGATGTCCACTACATCATTATTTAAAGATTCCACACGTTGATTTAAACCCTGAACCACACTGTCAATTTTATCCAAGAGACGTGATTCCACACCCGAGATAGCTGACTGAATACGACTTTCAACGCTAGCCAGCATGGAGTCAAGCGTACGTATCCAATATGAGTCGGGAGAACAGTCAGATGTTGATTTACTTATAATAGTTGCATCATCCATACGACTAGCGGAATTCAGGTTGCTATTTCCAACGGAGAGAAGCATAGGCATTGTGCTTGCGGAATTCAGTCTACCTTTCTCTTTCTGTCCTCTAGTCGTAACCTTATCAGACCCAGACATGGTTCAAAAATAGCAGAAATAGCACGGAAAACAACGTTAAAATTGATAAAGCTTTGTTGGACTAAAGACTACACACTTTTGACTTGAAATTAGCAAACGGTCCGGTTAAAAAACAGCGGACAAACGAGTCAAATCGAGAGCAATAACAACTACGTCTACTCACTAGAAGCCATCCAACTCAACATCAGTTCTAGTTAAGGTTGTCTAATAAACTACTGACTTTAAAATATTCTCCGGCGTTCTTATTTATAGTCCCCATCCTTATACATACTTTTCTTGAGTGTTCTCACTGGGGAAAACAAGGGGCCATCTCCATGTTGAGGCAAATAGCACTACTATATAGTAGTACTATCCGGGGCTCTTCAACCCCGTGACAACAAGTTAGTAATGCCGGCTACCCAATTCGTATGGCTGCGTTGTCCATAAAAATAAGGTCATGGATACACCCAGTGGTAATTTTACATGTAGATATCCTGATGGGACTGTTTACTCCATTCGGGCCTAAGATATTATTAGCAACGTCTAAAATGATTGTATATATCCTACACAGGCAAACACAAACCTTAATAGGCGCTGTTAGCGTGAACAACGCTACGGTTAAGATATGCCCCGAATCAAATCGGGAGAAGCTAGATATTAACAGCAGTAAACTTTTAGCTCACCATGCATACTAACCATATAAACACTACTATGTATAATACATACTGATTTGCATTATTCATTAATTTATTCATCAACTATACCATCCTTCGCCTCCTGCCCATAAGGCTATGTTTGAGATTTTATTATCCCGATTTTCATGAGCACATTTTCTGTGTACTGGACAGTAACAGTCGTCACCATTCTACCCTACTTCGGTACCCACAAAAATCAAAAACCTCATATTTTATTTCGTAGTGTCTATGTCTCGTCTTGTGAGCACTTAATTTCTTTGTATTATGATATATTTCAATCATACATACCCAATACGGTGCCCAGTTTGGGGCATACAAAGCGACCATCTTATACAGCTTTCACCTTGTATCATTATATCATTATGAACTCATGTTCTTATCTTTGCAATCGTAATAATTGCACAGGTAAATAAATACAAAAGGCATTTTAAGTACACCGATCAATACCCAGTCAGTGTACATAAAAAAATGACCTAGTGGCTGATCAAAAGTTATTGCGGAGTGATTTAACTTTGCAAGTAAACAAAGCGAAGTAGGAAATAATCAATGTAATTGCGAAAGAATAAATATCTGACACAGAATTATGAGTAGTAGAATCTACATTTCTGGAGTAAATACCGAGTGCGGGGAATAAACAGAGTTTTCAAAAATAACATCTGAAAGCGGGTGGGAATAGTTTTTTTAGCAAAGAACATATAACTTAGACAAAATGTCTCCATAATGACTTAGTTTTTAATTAAATGGAGTCATATGTGCAGTGTGTCAAACAAATGAAGTCCATCAAGTGCCAACTACCGTCATTAACATGAGGTAAATTTATTGCAAAATGGAAAGTTTTTTCAATAAAGTTAGCAGTGACAGCCATCAGCTGATCATGAAAGAAATTTCTTTGCCGCTGTTATCTTAATTTCTTATCTTTTCGGTCACTTTCAACAACAAAAATTGTTTTCTACTAAATGCTCTGCAACTACAGTAAATACTCGCAAATTTTCTTGATAGCATTCAATTAAATTATTGAACTCTGCCATGCGCCTTACGCAAAATGAAAAACTGTCAATGATATTTCAAATGAAAAAAATTTCGTTCATTAGATTTGTGAAGGGGTGTGTAGGCGTTAGACTCGCTATAACTGCGACCTGAAAGGTATATTGTGAGTCCCCTTCAAATTTACTCCCTTTCTAGGTTCATAGCGTTAATAAAGTCTAGAACAAGGACCGAATCAGTTATGACTTGTTACGAAAAAAAGCCAACTTTACCTGTTATTCCTGACCGATAATAATTTGAAGCTAAAAAAATCAAGCTGGAAAGGCTTTTTATTTTTTCTGGCAAAAGTAAAAAGCCAGCTGGGCTTTCTATATTTTCTGGCAATAATAAAAAGCCGGCTGGGCTTTCTGTTTTTTTTTTTTTGCAATAATAAAAAGCCAGCTTGGTTTTTATTTTTTCGATCTGGAAGTAACAGGCTGTGAAGGTTCGGATATGGGAACCCTAATCGCTTTTCAAATAATTTGTCGGCACTGCAGTGCGGCAACGGCAAAAATAAGAGAAAAAAAGATAGGAAGCAGCCGAACAAAATTAAGAATTTGTCGTGTTTTGTTAGACCGAAACAAGTAATGTGCTGCTCCGGAGGAACACGGCCGAATATCTGAAAAACGAAATCGAAAGTGTGTTGCGTGCCTTTGAATTGGAACGTTCTCAGATATATTCAGTTACAACCGACAATGCTCGGAATATGATTAAAGCTGTTGAACTGTTGTCACTACCGGAAGCGAAAGTTAACGAGAATGATGCGGTCACAAATGACGCTACCAGCGAGGCATATGAGAGAGCGATGGCAGATACTTCGTTTGATAAAGTAAAATCAGTAAGATGCAACGCCCACACGTTACAACTTGCCGTCAAAGTTTTTCTCGCGAAATATCAGCCGACAACGATAAGCCGCGCTCGTGCAGTTGTTAAAGTTTTAAGAACTCCGGCTTTTCGGTAAGTTAATGATAACATCCTAAAATAAGTCAGAAGCAGAGCACATCATAAATTCATAACTTCCTTTAGTTATTATTATTGATAATACTTAATTACACATTTATTAGCGGTATACTTTTTATCATAGATATAGTCTGGCGGATTCACGGCTCAAGAAACCGGAAATTGACGTTGTCACCCGCTGGAATTCATATTTTAAAATGATGGAACGACTCCTTGAATTGAAACAGTTTTGTGACGAAAGTATTTCCGTTCATCAAAACTTAAATGAGCACGAATGGGAATGTGTTAGAGGTCTAGTTTTAGTGCTGGCTCCTTTAAATACGGCCACCTTGAAGCTACAAGGTAGTCAACTACTAATGGGTAATTTTTACAAGCTGTGGCTGGAGTTGAAACTCGAGCTAGAGTAACAAAATTCAGAACTCAGTAAATTGAAGATAGCCTGCCTTAGGGAAAGGGAAACGGCCTTACTTGAAACAGATGACATGCATGCAGCCTTATTTTTAGATCCGAGGCTTAGACGCTTGCTTACAATGGAACAAAAAGAATCGGGGAAAAATCATCTGAAGCGAGTCGTGCGGCAAGTTTATTCATGCCAAGAAGTTGGTTTTCAAAATATCACTGTTAATATATTATTTTCTTAATTTTAATTACAACAAAATTTGCAGCAACCGGCTACATCGTCATCTGTCTCTAATGAATCTCTTTCAATCGATGACTGTTCGATCCCGAACAATAGTTCATTGCTTAGAAACGCGCTCAGAGGTATGGAGGTCAGCTTATCCGAAGAAGAGGATGATATGGTCGAGTTAAACAGCACAATGTCAAAAGCGTATGGAGAACTTGACACATATCATGAAAAACGTGTCGACATCGATGCCGATCTTCTTAAGTACTGGGACTCCCAGAAGTATTTATTTCCGGTTCTGCGAAATTTGGTCAGTGTCGAAAGGGCTTTTTCAGCCCTAAAGATAATTTTAAATGATCTCCGTTCCAAATTATCGGAAGACAATTTGCAAAATATACTATTTGTTCGGCTAAATTCACAAAAGTAATGCCATTGCCTTCTCTGAAAATTGAAGTATGTTTAATTAAATTCAGTTTTTACTTTTTATTATTTTTATTGAAATACATATTTTTAAGAAATTATGAAGTTTTGGCATTATTCAAGATTCTTTATAAAAAAATAAATAAAAAATTTAAAAGTCATTTCAATCAGTTACTAATCACTTCATAAAACAAAAGACAAATTGACTTCTCATATTTGGTAAAAAAAATAGCCGCTTTGAAACAAGTTATTTTCGGCTAGAAAAAAATAAGAAGGCGGGTTCGCTTTTTATATTTTTACCGAAAAAAAGTATCAAGTCGTTCCGCTTGCTTCTCTAGCTTCAAAACTATTACCGGATAAGAAAAAAAAAATTCATAACTGGTCCGGACCCTGAAAATAAGAAACCAGCTTGGCTTTTTATACTTCCGGCTTCGAAACCTATTACTTCCAGCTCGAAAAAATAAAAAGTCAAGCTGGCTTCATATTTTTGCCAGATAAAATAAAAAGCCAAGCTGGCTTCATATTTTTGCCAGATAAAATAAAAAGCCTTTCCAGCTTGGTTTTATTAGCTTTTTTTTAATAAAAATTTAAGTTTTCAAAAGCTTTGCAGGAATCGAAACGGGTTACACGAGACATCGTTTGGTATATTCCACAAAATTACGCGATCGTGATTTATCCCAGCTTTTTTTGTTTAAAGTTTCCAAAATACCAGTCGGTCCCTACTCTAGAATCATTCAGGGATTGAAGTTCCACACGTAGGTTGGTGCAAGAAAAGCATGTTCGAGGTGGAGTTGTCTCCGCCTGACCAATGCTTCCAAGTTGCAGAGCAAGTGTTCCGAGGTTTCGTGAGCATCCTGACAGAAACGGCAGGATGAAATCTAATCCAAGCCCACCTTATGTAGGAATTTTCGTCCATAGTCTGTCACCTCATCATTTCCTTGAAATGACTGAATTTCAAATTAAGTCATTATGGACACAATCTGTCTAGGGTATAAGGTTCTTCAGTTTTTAGTAATAGAGTGAGCCGGTAAGAAAAAGATTAAGAATATACCGACCAAAGTTCCAAGTGAAAAAAAAAGTTCAATTGTGCCTAATTGAAATAGAAAAAGTTAAAGTATGTGAATTGGAAAATAAATAAATTAAGTTGAATTGCGTTTAATTGAGATAATAGACATGAAATTCTGTGAATTAGACACTAGTTAAGAGTTGAGAATTACATGCCCTTCTCGTGCAGTGTGTAAAAACAAAGCCCCACACCTGCACTTCACACACTTCTTTACCCCCGCCAAATATAAAAGAACAGTAAGCATAAGTTACAAAGTCAAACAGTAATTACACAAGATTTACGCTAAAAATAGAATGCTGATAAAAGTATGATTGACAGCCTCCCTCCAATATTTCTAATGTAGTAGGAACAAATTGGTTAATTTGGTTTCCAAATTTATCAATTTTAATTAGAATTTGAAAATACATTACCCCAGCTGTCAAATAATTTCTTAGCGAACATAGTTAATGAAACCAACAGCGTCGTACACATGTAGGAAAACACGAAGCAAAATATCACGTTGTTACGTTTGTTTCCTTTAAGCATGTTATGGATTTGTATTCCGCAATGAGAGTCTTGAATATGGCCCCAAATGCCAGAAAGTTTCAACTCACAAAATAATGAGACTTGTTTTGACAAAGTGTCGGGATGAATATTGTATACATTGTTGGTACGTGCAATCTTATTTTAATGTAATTTCACAATTTTACGTAAGTAATGAAAGCTCATCGTCTTTTGTTTATGGTAGTAGGTACATATTACTACAGGGTGGGCCAACTTGTACCGACTGATATGAAATGCTTATAATTTTTTTATTTTTAAAGTTTTTTCTTTTATTTTTTTTTTTTAAATGAAAGTATAAATTATAAATTTTTTTAAGCTAAGTATGAAAAATGACATCCTTTAGATGGCGTCCATTCTCCCGTTGGCAGTTAATGGCTCTATTTAAGACATTTTGCATTACGTTGCCCAATGTTTCTGGCTACAATTGAGCAATTTCTGTGCGAATATTCTGCTTTAGCTCCTGAATATTTTGTGGTTTGTTGACGTAAACTCGTTCCTTCAAGAAACCCCACAAAAAAAAAATCTGGGGCTGTCAAATCTGGAGAACGAGGTGGCCACGCGAAATCAGCATTTTTTGAAATTATTTGGTCATCGAAAAGTTCTCGAAGAATCGCCATTGTGGCTCCTGCGGTATGAGGTGTAGCTCCATCTTGCTGGAACCATATGGTAAGGATTATTGAGAACTACTGGATGTAAAAAATTTTCCAACATGGTCCGGTATGCCGCCCCAGAGACGGTTTCAGGCTCCTGATTTTCATTTTCGAAGAAATATGGACCGATAACTCTATCAGCCATGATTCCACACCAAACAGTGCATTTGAGAGGGTGTAATTGTCGCTGCAGCAATGCTCTCGGATTCTCCGTACCCCAAATTCGGCAGTTCTGTTTATTAACATATCCATTCAAATGAAAATGTGCTTCATCGCTCATAATCAGATTATTAAAAAAATTGGCATTTTCTGTCGCAAGCAAAATCAATCTATTGGCATATTGTAGCCGTTGTGGTGCATCCCTCGGCAATAGTTCTTGGGCCAATTGAACTTTATAGGGAAACATCCTCAGATCAACTTTTAGAATACGTCGTAGCGATATTCTGGAGATGCCCAATTGAGTAGCACGTCGACGACTAGACACAGTTGGATCCGTGTTAACACTTTCTCGTACAGCATCTACAGCTTGTTCAGTGCGAACAGGTAGAACAGCATTTCTTCGTGGTTCATCACCTACTGATCCCCAATTCTCAAAACGGGTCATTAAGCTTCTTATCATGTTTACAGTGGGGGCCGCTATAACAATTGATCGTCCGGAAGATAAAATTCAAAAAATTTTACACGTTCTTGCACTGAGTATACGACATTATAAAATTGTATAAAATTCTTTATTATCTGCAAAAAAAAAAAATACAATAAAAAACTTTAAAAATAAAATAATAATAAGCATTTCAAATGAGTCAGTCCAAGTTGGCCCACCCTGAAGAATAGCAAAATGAAAGCAGGGGTTACTATATTTCATTTTTCAGGGTTCTTAGTTCAGATTGGTTAGTAATTTATTTTGAATACCGATAGACTTGTGGTTATTAATATGTGTATCAATAATTATTCCAAAAAGAATGCCAAGAAGAATTTTTTATACCCTAGATGAAATCTACAAAGTATACTAAGTTTGTTATTCTATTTGTAACGCAGAGAAATAATGATGATAGAGCGAAATATATTAGAAGCCCATGCATAAAATTCAGAGTTATTTTGATTTTTGCATATCCGTCCGTCCGTCCGTCCGTCCTCATGATAACACGAGAACGCGTGTGCCTAAAGAACTGAAATTTAGCATATCGGCTTTTTTAAAGAAAAATAAAATTAAGTTTGAAAATGGGACAAATTGGGTAACTCCTTCGTGGGATTGCCATACAAAAATTTCGTTATTTACAATATATTTAGTGATTACTTGAGAACGCGGTAACGTAGAGTGCTGAAATTTTGCACATATTGTTTTCATAAAATTTCAAAAATGGACTAAATCGGGAAACCCCTTCTTGTGTTACCATATAAAAATTAAATTTAGGATTTTTACGTATAATGTGAAAATAATAAATCCTATACGGATTTAACGTACCAAAAAAATCTTCAAGATATGTATGAACTCCTATAAAATTGGTTTTAAACATTTTTTCCGTCCGACGAACCGTTATAGAAATATGTATAGGTATACTAAAAACCACTTCAAACAACAAACTTGAACAGATGGGTGACCATTACTGACTTATAGCAATTAACTAGGAGTATTCCCATTTTCCTATAGGAAAAAATGGCACAAGTTTTATAGTCTTCTCTTTCGAGCTATGGCAGAGTTGGAGGTACCAACACAAAATATCGCTTACCGAACGTTTTCTCACTCCATTTGATGTTTTTATTTTGGCTGCAGATGCAATCACCGCAGGAAGATTAAGCTAAAGATAGTGTTTACCATGCTCTGTATCTCTTACTCATATGCAGGAATGAGTTTAATTCATTATAAGCGATGAAAATATCAATTGAACATAAGAAAATATATTTTTTTAATATATTTCGATGTTCGGGCATAATATTTCATTTGATTGGTTGAGTTTTATTGTTTTTTTATGTAGCAAACTTTTTGAAGGGTACTCAAACCCTGATATACAGAAACACATAATGTGTGCCACATGAAATAGCATATTTCTCAGTCCATTATTATAAGTCAGTGGTAACTATACGAAACGACATACAGACATTTATGACCAACACCAAAACCCTCGAGAATACTTCCCAAGCCATGTAACAGACTCCGTCCCTATCACATACGAGGCCCAACGGAGTCCTTACATTCTAAAATATTTGCAGTGTTCTTATGTAAAACTGACAAAAGTTTGATTTGAATAGCTCCTCCGCCTTAAACTACTATTCATACAGAAAAATGGTGTTGTGATAGTTTTAAGCTTGCTTGTTTATCTTCCGAACCGTAATAAAACTTTCATACATTTCCTAACAAAATTATTTAAAAAAATTAATCTTAACCAAATGACTACGATTTCTCTAACAAAAATTCTCAGCTGAGTAATCATTGTAATGTCGCTGTGCCATCATGGCATGCCGTGGGCTGATGATATCGAATATAGATGCCTACAGATTCCGACTCCGGCTGCTCATACACACATGCAATTATCACTCAGCTGAAAGGTATTGAGCGTTAAATGGTAAGATTACTTTGTAATCAAAACTATTTTATTAATTTGTTAAGTAAGGTATATAGGAAATGTAGCCTTTGGGAAAATAAGGAATCAAGCTGTAAATTACTAGAAGACTATTTTCCTGTATGGATAGTAGTTTAGGCTGTGTGGCATACTTAAAGCCAATGTTTAGTACTATTCCATAAGTATCAATATAGAGCATTTTAGAAAACGGACTCCGAACGCACACATATAGATTTCTGTTTCATGGCTTGGGAAGTATTCTCAAGGGTTTTGCCAACACCCTAGGGTCATAGACCAATTCGAGCTTTTTTACTTGTTAATGTTTAAGGCGCCTCCTCTGAAAATAAAAGCTCGATGTCTGACAGTAATGCCCCCTGTCAGGCCTTGCCTTTTAAATAAATGTTCCATTATGTAGTGCCACCTATCGAGTGTTAGCTACAAGATCATAAGCTTATTCATTCATTATTACTTTATGTTATTATGCTGTCCAATTCTTAGAATAACAAAGAGGAATACTAACGAGTTATATTAGTGAAGCCGTACCGTAACATTAGGCATACAATACAAAGACTGGGCAGGTAATAAAAATCGATAGCGCCTCATTCGAATATAAAATCGACGACTTGCGTTTAATAAGATAACCAGAGGGTAAGCCAGCAAAGAAGCAACTTGTTCTTAGAAATTTACTGGTAATTTTTTCTTTAGAAATTTTATGCATTATTCGAGGCAGATAGCAATGCATCGTTCTAATATAAAATCAGCGATGTCTCGACCTGATGTAGGAATCCTTACATTTTTTCTAAGACGTTAGAAATTTCTTAATTTTACGATGACACGCCATTTTCAAAAAATCATATCTGGAGATTGAAACAACCGATTTTCCTAATTTAAGTTCCAAATGAAGCTTAATACTTTATATTTTTCATAAAAAAGTACATCAGTACCGAACGAAATTTTTTGTTGTTGATAGTAGTATTTTTTTTAATAGTAATATTTACTATTGAGAACCTTTAAAATTTTTTGTCTGTATTTTCATTTTATAGTTAAAAGCAAAAAATTGCGATGGTGTTCAGCTTCGTTGTGGAGATATAAATTTTTAAAGTGACTACGTATATACAGCCCTTCCACGCAAAAGCAATCGCTTTGTGTTATTTTGGACTAATTTTGTAACAAATCATTTCCGATTTAGATGAAACTTTCATAGTTTATATGAAATGCAAAAGTAGATCACCCGTATTTTTTGTTTTGCCCTACCATATCCTACCACCAGGGAGTTTAAGAATTTCGTGATTTTGCGATGAAACTCTGCATACCACACAAACTGTGAAAGCTTCATCAACATGGAAGATGTTCGGGTTCCAACGTGATTGGTTTTGTGTGGAATGGCTAATACTATACCAAGTTGTATTATGTACCTTAGGAAGTTTCAATTTGAAGAATGATAAGAGGAGAAATAAAAGTAGCCAAACCGGAGGATTATTAAAAAATGTTTACAAAACAGAATAATTTATCGACATTTTAGTATTTTACACATCTTCTTTCTGGTATAATTTGGAGATATAAAAATATAACAAAACTCATTGTTTTCCGTCACAATTTTTTGTTTTTATATTTTAAAACATATATATAATCTGAACATTTTCACACACAATGACGTACATATATGAAATAGAAACGATCGTCGCACCATTAAGGTCTGCTCGTCAGAAAGCCCAGTAAAACAGAGCTTTTCTCCCATACAAATCAAAGCTCAATGAAAGAATTTCTGTAGATCAATTTGAGCGCCATCTACTATTGATTAGTAAAAAGCAGAATAGCAATTTGTATGAAAGAACGTGTTTTTAAATATTATTTGTAATTCACTTTACATATAAAAAACCAGAATATACCATAAAATATATCATTCTAAGTAATAGTACAAAAGGGTGCATGAAAACGTATTAAAAAATAACGATTCGCCTGTAAAAATTAAGATTTTTTCTCAAGAAAAGGGTTATGGTCGTTAGTGCTTTTTAAGGAAATAAAGCAGAATATTAAAAAAACTATTTCAAACAGTTTCTCTATAGCATTCTACTTTACTGATATATGTGCTTTCGATTTCATTTTATTAGATTTCAAACGCTGTATCACATTTTGAAAATCTCCGAAATTTAACTAATCTAGTGAACATCATGTTTCAAAAAGCTTATAACTTTTTATAAATTCCTTATATCCAAAATTTATTTCCAACAATTCCTCCGTAAGACAACATTAGTTTTAATTTATTACAATTTAAAGAACATAGACGCATGCAGTAAGTTATAGCCGTGTTCAAAAATCAGGTTTTATCACAATTTCAAGAGGAGGCGCCTTAAGGTCGGAACACAATTTGGCGCGGTAGCTCGTAGCTGGCGCGGTAGCCAGACCTGTCAAAATTTGAAAGCAGGGAAAGTCCATGATGGCGTTCCAAAGTGTAGCTGGCGCTGGCGCGTGGCTCTGGCGCTGTAGCTCATTTTTGCCAAATTTTAATTTTTGGCGCGCCAAATCTGACAGTCGTTGGAAATTAATATTTTTATTGAAAAGTTCGTCATAATTCTCCTTTAATATATTTAAATGTTTTTTCGTAGAATCCTGAACTCATCCTCTGTTGATACAGAGTTCTAACCCACCACTTTCTGCTTTTTTTGTCTTTAAATATTTATAAGTGAAAAAGCACAATTGCTCTACACATTCTAAAAAGGCCATTTCTTGTAATTCTTCCATATTAAATAATATTTTCAAATTCCATAGATCAAAGTAAAAGTAAATAATGAGGTATTTCATCGTCCGTACCATTGGCTACAAGCTGCATCATTGTAACCAATGTTAGCTACATGGCGCGCGCCAGTGCAAGCTACAGCACCAGCTACCGCGCCACATTGTGTTGCGGCCTTTAATGTGATAATGAATACGTGTAAGATGTGATGCTTATCATATTGAAGTCGATAAATTTGCGTCTTCAAAATTCTTTCTCGAGATGTTTAATAATGTGTATATTATAAGAGCTAAACTGATTTATATGGTTAGTTTAAATTAAAAAAAGAAAACAAGAAACATATAATTCTATTAAATAATTATCCAAATGTCCTGCTTCAGCTGGCTGGTGGAAATAAACATCTTTAGTGAATTTTGTCTTTTCGTAAGGCGATGTTCATATATACGTAATTGCTACACTCTGACTGTTCTGTCCGTATTTGGGGTGCATACGCAATTAATAAGCAAAGGGTTGGTGGAAATTATAATACCAATTTACAATGTATTAATTAACGGGCTTATTTTAATCTACTCCATCAGTTCACTACACGTTACAAGCTAACGGAAGGCTACTCAATAATAATTACTATAAATTAATTAATGCAAAAAAAGATAATACCAAAAGCTTGTAAAGAACTTCTGTTAAAATAATTTGAATTAACCGAAACACGTCAGAAAAATTTTATTTCTGAAATTGATAGGCGTGCTTAGCAAATTTATCCAAGAAATTAAAATTCAACATGGAAATTCTCTAATGCATAACTACGGAAAGAAACATTAAGAACATTATCGTGAATAACGAACTATGAAGGATTCAAAGATCTTCATTTAAGAAAATTTGTGATGAAGGAGATCATCGAAATATATTTTACATCAAGCAATAACCATAAATTCAATTTCAATATCGAGAAGCTCCACAAGACAATTAATGAACTCACTCATTAATGAAGACACAATTAAAATAAAGATTTCACACATTCAAGGAAAAATTAATATCTTCGACGAATACAATGATTTTCGCATTAAGCCGCGAAGAGAAGAAGTACAATTGGAATCAGATCCGAACTTGCTTAGACGTATTCCAGGAGAAAAATCGCTCAGAATTTGAAAGGTAAAAATAGAACATACTAATGAACATCATAATATCTGTGAAACCTCTTTTATCCGGAACTCTAACATCCGGAAATCTCTAAACTCCGGAAATTTTTTCCTTTCGGTTAAATTTTTGGTTTTATTCTTTTATCCAGAAAGACCTCTAATATCCGCAAAATAATTTTCTGCTACAAGACAAAATTTATTCCGGGATTTCTTAGAAAAATTCTTTCTACTACCCTGGCAACTAAAATTTGATCGGGATTTCTTGGAAAAACTGACGGTTTTTGGTTTGGAATATTATTTACACTAGTTTCTTATGTTGCGTTATTTTCAGTTATGTACCTACTTCAATGTTAAAAGCTTTTAAGGAAACTTGTCGCTTGTGAGTTTAGTGTGGACGATATCTGCTTAAATATGAATACAGGTTCAAATAAACGGGTTCGAAAAGTTTTATCTATTAAAGATAAAATTGAAATTATTAAAAGTATTGAAAAAAATGTAGACTTAAGCAGCCCCTTGCTAAAAAATGTACTGTCGGATTATCTGCTATTTATGATATTCACAAAAATAAAGCTAGAAATTTAAAGTTTTTCTCAGAAAGTGTTTCTACGAAAGAAATACAAAAACGGAAAACGTTACGAGGTGCGGAAAATCCTCAATTGGATGCAGCACTATTTGAGTGGTTCCGTCAACGGCGAAGTGAGGATGCGCCGATATCCGAAAATATTTTAAAAGGCTAAAGATTTTCATAAGAAAATGAATCTTCAATCAAAATGTTAATATTCTCAAGGCTGGTTACACAAGTATGTATAAAAGGATGCATGGAATGCATGGACTAGTAGCATCAGGTAAAAAGAGTAATTTAAATTTTGCATTGAAGATACATATCTACATATAGCTTATGTTACGTACATATGTGATTAGGTGAAAAGATGTCTGCGGGTTACGAAGCTGCCACTTTATTTGTTGATGAGCTCGACGAGCTGGTTATAAAGGAAAACTTAACAGCAGAGCAGGTCTATAATGCAGATGAGTGACGACTGTTTTCGAGAGCTTTACCTCGTAGCACTTTGGTCTGTAGCAAAGAAGTTTCTGTTGATGGATCCAAAGTCTCTAAGGAGAGAATAACAGTCCTTGCTTGTTCAAATGCAGCCGGATCCCATAAGTGCAAGCTACTTGTTATTTGGAAAAGCGCTCATCCACGTGCCCTAAAAAACGTGAAAGAACTTCCTGTTTTATATAAAGCGAATAAGCGTGCATGGATTACACAATCAATCATTTTAGATTGGTTCAATAACAACTTTGTGCCAGAAACAAGGAAACACTTAAGAAATATTGGCCTTCCTGAAAGCAGTAAAATTCTTTTATTGCTTGATAATTGTCCTGCCCATCCAGATGTTTCAAACTTCAAAAAGAAAAATGTGATTGTTAAATATTTACCGTCAAATTGTACATCGCTAATTCAGCCATTGCTCCAGGGTCCTTTAAATGTTACTATACAGGCAAGAATTAGTGCTAAGTTTTATAAATATGGATGACAAAACTATTGGAAAATTTCAAATAGAATTTAACATTAAAGATTCCATTTGGTGTATGTAACGGGTTTTCCAATAAGAGGTGTTATTTTGATATTCAAAGAAAAATGCCTTTTTTTTAGATAAATGACCGGATCTTTATTTCATTATAAAAAGGAAGGTATGCCGTTAATAACGGAAAATAACATGAGCCAAATGACCACCACAACGACGCCTACAGGACCATATCCTTATGATGAAATTTTCCATAACCAAATCGCAAAGTGGCTGCCCTATGTCCTCGATAGCCTCACGAATTCCATCTTTGAAGTCTTGAACCGACGCTGGACTGTTCGCGTAGACCTTCTCTTTCACGTGGCCCCAAAGTAAGAAGTCGCAAGGTGTTAAGTCACAAGATCTCGGTGGCCAATTGTGATCACCTCTTCGAGAGATAACACGGTCCGGAAACTTTTCCCATAAAAGATCAATAGTTTCGTTGCTTTTATGGAACGTGGCGCCGTCTTGTTGAAAGTAAACATTGTCCAGATCAATACCATCCAATTCCGGCCATAAAAAATCATTAATCATCTGTCGATAGCGCAATCCATTAAGCGTAACTGTTGCTTCAGCCTCATTTTCGAAAAAGTAAGGTCCAATGACCCCGCGGGACCATAAACCGCACCAAACAGTCACACGTTGAGGATAGAGAGGCTTTTCAACAATAACTCTTGGGTTTTACGAGCCCCAGATGCGACAATTTTGCTTGTTGACGAAGCCATCGAGGTGGAAATGGGCCTCATCACTCAAGATGAGTTTTCGATGGAATTTCGGATCATTTTCATGCATTTCAAGGACCCAATCAGCAAAGACTCGATGTTGTTGATGATCGGCCGGCTTGAGTTCTTGTGTTAACTGAACTCTATAAGCCTTAAGACCCAAATCTTTATGCAAAATACGGTGTAATGACGTCTGTGGAAAGTCTAATTCCAAAGAACGACGAGGAATGGACAAACCTGGGTTTTCTTCAACACTTTCGGCTACAGCAGCAATATTCTCGGCTGTTCTTGAGCGACGTGCACGGGTTTTATGCTTCACATCACTAACTTATCCCGACAGCTCGAACTTTCTACCAATTTACATATTGCGGTCCGACAAGGTGCTTCACGACGACCCAAAAATATTCGAGTTTTACGAATCGTCTCTGCCACATTTTCACCATTTTTATAGTGAATTTTAATAAATTCAATGCATTGTTGAATCGTGTATCGTTCCATTTTTAATAATGGCGTAGTTTCTACTTGTCAAATGTCAAAAAATGACAGCTCCAAAAGTGACATCTACCGAAATAGCGGGCTAATTAAAATAACACCTCTTATTGGAAAACCCTTTATCATGCCTAGGATAGAGTTCAATCTACTGTCTTGAAAAATGTCTGGAAAAATATTTGCCCTCCTGAAAATGAGCCTAGGGAAGATAATGACCAACTAGTCTTGGAAGAGCAAGATATATTAGAACAGATAAGGACTTGCATTGATATTGCCGGGTTGAACGTAGAAATAAGCCAAGAAAGTCTTAACGAATGGATTAATTGTGATACTAATGTAGGAGTACACGCTGCCCTTACAGACGACGAAATTATTACTATGTGTTTGATTGAACCGAACGACGACGAAGAAAGTGTAAGTGAAACTGATGACGTAGAAATTGTTGCAAACAGTATGTCAATAACGGAAGCCATTGACACGTGTGGAAAATTAATAACATTTTCAGACACGAAAGCTTTTACAACCCAGTAAGAAATTATGATTATCGAATTCAAGACAAATTAATGAATGAGAAACCAAAATTGCAAAAACAAACAACTTTGGATAAATACTTTGAGAAGTAAACACAAAGACATATTTTTTTATTTTTCTTATTGTAGCTTTCTTTTCTTCTCAATTAAAATATGTATCATTTTTTGATATGTATACTATACATAAGGTTTATAATTATAATGCATATGTTTTTTTTTTAATTACATACATACTACATAATACTATTCGCTTAAAATAATTAAAAAGTAATTGCAATGAAATTGAGAAGATTTTTATTTTACCCCTTTAATCTAGACAAAATAAAGTTCTGATAGAATATTCTGGATAATCGAAGGTATATATTAACCGTAAAAATCATTTATCCGGAAAGGACTCGGTCCCGAGGATATATACAGTCAGTTCTTGACTTACGGCGGGGTTCGGCAACTTCGGACGTAAGTCGAAATGGTCGTAAGTCGAATTTCATACAAAAATTAATTAATTAATTTTTTCGTTGTAAATGCGAATGGTCGTAAGTCGAGATGGTCATAACTCGAGAACTGACTTTATATATATATATATATATATATATAAGCTAAACAAACAGAGGTGAATTATTATAAGTCTCACATAAAAAAAGAAACAAAATTATTAAATAACTCCACTGCAATTATGATAAGAACCAAATAAAAAATCTAAAATAAATATTTACCTTAAGGTAAAAATCTCGAGGGCAATAACAATTCTGACTCCAAATTTCTCCCAAGTATGTTATTGAAGCTCATAATTTATATAAAATTTTTAAGAAGTTTATAAAAGTACTACCACTTAATAAATATAATCGAATTAGAGCATACTAAAGATTTGATTCACAGCAACCTAAAAAAAATTCTTACAATTAAGAACCGACCTTGTGAGCCCTATGTTTACCACACTTTCAGAGAACTTTAATCTACAATAAGGCAAACAGAATAAACACACCAACCCAAATTCTACAAAAACAAGAATTTGGTTAACACCTTAGGAACTGGACGAAAATATGTATGTAAAAAAGTATACAAACAATCAATAGGTACACACGGTCGGGTATACAAAAGGGGCCGATAGGGGTAATCGCCCCCCCCCCTAGAGCAGCTCTAATAAATCAAAATTTACACTCTTAAAATTTAAACTCTAATCAAATTAAATAGAAAATAGTAAAACAAATTTTCTTAAAAAAAGCTGCTTATAAATCTGCACTTAAAAAATAGCAAATAATTTCTCCTTTCACTTAAGGAGTACATCACAAAAGTTTTCTAGCCAATTTTGAAGCAAAGTTTTAAAGAAGAAATTTTTTATTTTTATTAGTTTTTAATTTTTAGTCTTAAATTATTCCCAAAAAAATTGAAAAATTAAAGAATTTTCAGTACAAGAAAGTTGTTTGCATTTTTTTTGTAAACGAAAGCTTACCAAAGCCGGGTATATTGATGAAAAGTAGTACCTATGTTGGGAAAATCACCATAGCCGGGGTAATTTACATATATCACATTCAGTTTTCTTGCAAACATTTAATTTAAAGTAAACAAGGTTATACATATATTGACCCTACCTATTTCGCACTCTTTGAAAATTTATTTAACTAAAAAACTAAAAACGTTGCCTTTAATTTTTGCAACTAATTGCAGCCGAGCCCAGGAAATTATGGTGCTTGAACGAAATGCAAGCGACATTTATATGAAAAAAACCAGCAGTAAAACAAACAAAAAGTATATAATGTCTGTTTTATGTGGTATCATATATTACTGTGCTTGCGGGAAAAAGACTTATATTATATTAATAAAAAAATCTCCGGCGATATCTGGATGTTAATGAAATTCTCATCCTGAAACGGAAAGAGAAAGCTGTACAGGGTGGTCCACAACTGATGGTTAAAATCTCAGGAGCTGGTAGAGGGCGTTGAGTTATGAAAGAGGAAAATGCATCTTTTAGGAGGGAGAAGGTGTTTATGATTTGAGTATATTTCCCATTAACATCCACTTATGACTATCAAATTGTGTTTCCCGCTTAATACTCCAATGTTCCTATAGCTGCTTTTTAGCTCCAATGTCCGACCATAGCTTATATTGGCTAAATTATGCTCTCGAAGACTGTAAAAAAAATAGCTCTGATTTTACAGAAAATAGCTTATTTCAGGAATCTTGAAAGACAAAGAGCTTAAATAACCTCAGAGAATATTTTGGTTCATTATATAAGCACTTGATTTCTTTCAATTTTCAATTCTAATTTTCCTTTTTTTTATCCCCCCCCCCCCAAGCCTGGATCCGCTCTTGTAGGTATACTAATAAATGAATAATTTCGAACTACCTGACAAATGAAAAAAAAAAAAAAAAAATCAACAAGACACAATTGCAAAGTAGGTTTCTCAATACCTTTACCGACAAGAAGGGACCTACCTATAAACTAAAATAGAGGACCAAATATCTCGAATCGTACTGAATTTACTAACAAACCGTACAGACAATACTGAATGAGTAATACGTACCTGTAAATTAGGCATACTCTCCAAAAATATTCTTACAGAAAGCCACCAGACCCTTAAACTTCTGAGATATAAATCATTTAAAAAAACTCGTAATTATTGTACATGAACTGCACAGGAGAACCATTACCAAATAATCAAATTAAAGCTATATAGGCAACTACATTGTACTTTTATTAATAATGTATATAAATTAATATTAAAGAATACTTTAAACAGGATGTAATGAAAATTGGGAACCAATTTCTTAGTTTGGCTTGCCCACAAATTTTCTAAAGAACAGTCACCATAATGAAAACAAGTAAAAAAGTAATATTTGTTCAGACCAATTCTTAGAAACCCCTAAATGAATTTCGTATATTTTCGTATAGTCTCCGTCCGGTAATTTTGATTTCTGAAGTTGTTTTTCGCACATATTTCTAAAACGGTTCGTCGAACAGTAAAAATGATTATGACCAATTTCATAGGATTTCATATTTTGAAGAACTTTTCAGTACAATAAAAAACATCTAGCCGAGATTGATCGTATTCATAGAATACATTAAAACACTAAATTTTTATACAGCAACACCAAGAAGGAGTTGCCCGATTTAGTCCATTTTTATATCTTATATGAAACCTAAGTGGTATACTAAATTTGCCATTCCGTTTGTAATACCTAGAAATAACAATGGTAGAGCAAAATGGATTGGGCACCCATGCCCAAAAATTTATTTTGGTTTTTGCATGTCCGTCCGTCAGCCCGTCCGCACAATAACTCATAAGTGCGTGTACCTATAGAGCTGAAATTTCGCATATGGCCTTAAAAGAAAGTAAAATTAAATTTGAAAATAGGACAAATCGGGTAACTTCTTCGTAGGATTGCCATACAAAAATTTTGTTTTTTCACTCCATATTTGGACATTACCTAGCTAGCTAGCTTTTTTACTTGATGAAATTATATTTACTATTGGTAGGAAAACACCATGTACAAAATTTCAGCTCTCTACGTTGACGCGCTCTCAGGCAGTATCCATTGGCATAACTAGGATTTTTTTCGGGGTGGGCCAACTTTAGTACATAGGTTTTAACAAACATTTAGTTTGCGAAGTAGACCAGCTAATGAGCTTTTGATCGACATTTTTTATGCATTGCTTGGAGCACTTTCAAGATGTTAATATAATGCCTAGAGCCAATTAAATTGCTTAGATTAGAAAAACCATAAAGGCTCTAAAGTTGCAGAGAGTATAGAGTACAGAGAGTAAATTCAGGATCCCACAAGAAAGATAATCTAAATTCTAGAACATAATTTCCTCTAAAATAGCTCGGCACACAAAAAATAAATAATTCTCATAAAAAAAAAGCAAAATTAGAACGAAAACCATATAATAAATGTAGGGACCCATAAATCTAATATTCGTTGTTTAGTACATTAAAAGATTAACAATGGCAGAAATTCCAGTCAATATCATATAAATTAATAATGAATTAAAATCAATAATCTTCATTGTGATAGTTATTACGAGAATGACAGAAAAACGTCAGTCTGATAGCAACCTTTGGTGATTTGCAAATGTTTAATTTCCCGAATAGTACGACAAGAAATAATTTTTGCAAACCTTAGAAAAATCTACTTATTAAGTGCAGAAGAATTATATTTACACGTAACTAAGTATTTAATTAAAAAAGTTGGGGAGATAGCATGCAGCTTTTTTTAAAGTTTTTTATGTCAGTTTGTAAGTTACATCATAGAAACAAAAAATCACGCGGTATTGTAGTATTCAGGTTTCTATA
Organism: Dioctria rufipes; assembly: GCA_963924295.1. Classification (NCBI taxonomy): domain Eukaryota; kingdom Metazoa; phylum Arthropoda; class Insecta; order Diptera; family Asilidae; genus Dioctria; species Dioctria rufipes. The sequence goes on along the minus strand of OZ002740.1, from coordinate 281,951,038 downwards.
AAAAAAAAAAAAAAACGAATCTAAGATAACATTTGTAAGGTGGTTCAGAACAACATATACCTACATACTAAGGACGCAGCAAACGGATTCGAGTTTAGACTTCTGATTACCAAGTAGCGTATCCAGGATTTGTCTGGCCAGGGTGGGGGGGAGGGGGGGGGGGGGCATATGCGTACTAAGTTCAAAAAGAGTCGAAAAATACGACTGGAAAGTCACGTCCTGAGTCTACATAACCTCCTAAGAACTCCTTTTTTATTTAAGGTAGTGAATTTTTATTTATTTGCCAATTTGCTGGACAATAAAACTACTGTTTTCTTTATCTTCAATCTTCATAAACAATAAAACACATTTATTTATTTATTTGCAATCCACGCAGTTTGTATCGGTTTTACAAAATTTAAAAAAAAAAAAACCGCAGGCCCGATCCACACTTCAGTTATTTGACGTGTGGTGTACATCCAAATATATTTGAAATTATTCTATTTCTATTCCATATACATATTCCTTGTGTCAGTAGTACCTACTCAGAGACTTGAATTCTGGAACTGATGTAGTAATCTGAAGCAGAAATTGGACGCAATATGAAAGTCAGTACACGTTTGGTGGTACACTATTATATTGTGACCACAGGGCACATCATATGTGTTGGGAAGGAAGTGTGTCGTGCTTCGGATGTGTTGAAGTCTGCGGTAAAGGATTTATATAAAACAAAAACAATTATGTGCAATGTGTCCTGACGCACGAATGTTTCTTGAGGAAGACTAATGGCAGAAACATATCCAGGCCTCGAGGCTTCCTTGAGGTGTTGTCAAAATTTCCAACACGGGTTTTTCATTGATGCAACACAAAACCAAGCCAGCAGCTAGCCTCGAGGCCTAGCCCCAAAGCGCGCTTTGCTTAATGTTGGAAATTTTTCTCTCTCAGACATACTTCTGTAAACAAATGTACTAACAAAATTACAATGACAGCACCGAGCCCGGTGGTATAATTCTGTTTTCATTTCTCTGAGACAAGCCTTGAGGCGAGCTGCGAGGAATCCTGAGAGAGGCCAACCCTGAGGCTTGCTTGGATGTTTTTCTGCCTTAATATAACTTCAGGCAAAGTAATGTCGCTACTAGTCTGATCAATTACTTCTGTACGCTGTCGGCGAACCGGTGACATCTGTGTGGAGCAAAGGATCATTTTACCCTATGTCAAACTGTTCAAGGCGGATGGACTAGTCCTATTGCTAACTTCACTAATATTTTTGATCCTCCACAAATTAGCTGCGGTGGTGTTGTAATGCACGAGTCAGAGTTGTTTTTAAACGTTATAATAATGCAGTAGGAAAATTCCAACTTCATCAGAAACAATTTGACATGACTAATTTCTAATATTTACAATAAAATGCTCGTTGCGAAACAACGACTACCTAGCAACAGCTTTCTACGCTCAGCAAGGTATCAGTAGCCGGGAGCCTTGTAAAATAAATTACCCGATTTTCTCGTTGGTTGGTCACGTGTTCAGAAAGTGTGCGACCAGATACGTGCAGTGACGCAACATCACCGGAGGTATATGAGTCATTGCATATCAAATAAGCGGCATGTGTGACACGACCATCAGAAATTGTTTTGTTACTTGGAGAGTTTGTGAAAACAAAAATACCAATCAAAAATTGTCCCTATGTATTGCGTATTTCGCAAGTTATAGCGTTTTAAATTTTCGAAAAAAGGCTGTCCTGTTCTTACCTTAGTGATTGTAAACAAATCATTTTAAGAAAAAGGGTCCAATTTTGGTATGACCCGAATTGTTTATGAGCTAATAATTTTTAATGACTACAGTTAGGACATAGGTGAAAATAAAGAGACGGGCTTTCAGTTTTCATAAAAAATAGTTATGTTAACACTTGTTACATAGTTGGGTATGTTTGTAATTTTGAGAACGAAAAAACTTTATCTAATCTTTGAAATTTGTCATCCATCACTTCATTTATCCTTAAGGGCTCTATTTATAGCTAAAATTTTGAAAAGTATTCTGGTTTCTCAGGAAATAGATCTGAATTATAAATATACGTTACCAAGCTGAAAACATGCCCGGGTATGTAATATATTTTTTAGGAATGGTGATTGAAAGCATTAAAAATTTTTATAGAATTTATTATGACAAACATTTTTAATATCTGGGGAATTCTATAGAATGCTCTGCACATTCAGGCTTAGCACATATTATGCAACACTTTCGCGTGGGTTACCATAGTTACCTTTTACTTTCAGTCTGCCTGTTTGATCCCTAGCTACTGGTTAACTTGACGTGGTTGCACATGTGATTGGTATTTGGTGTTTCGTCATGAATTCGAAATCTATAGCTGCATGTATTTCTTCCGAGTCGGCGTGGTTTATGGTTCCGAAAAGTGTCTTGACGAGAGATTCCACTCCATCAAAAATTGAACGCTTGTTTCTTCGGTGCGCCTTATTTTGGGTATGTTCCGAAAATTCCTCATCCTGACGATTAATTTTTTCCACCTGGGTGCTTTCCTTCAACTCTATTATCTCGATTTTCTCCTCTCCAGTTATACATCCAAAAAGAGGTTTTTCTTCCTATGTTTTCTCCATGCCTTTCACTGACAATTTTCCATTTATACAATCAATGACCGCTTTGTCCTGAAGGAACTCGATCCCCAGAATACCGTCAGCTGGAATCGAATTAGTGTCATAAATGGTTTTAAACACGAATGGCTGTTCTACTCCACCTATGCGTTGTGTGGCTCTGCAATTTCCAATTGAGCTTTCTTGTGCCCCAAACAACCCTCCAGTCATTATTTTCTTTAGACTTTGTATAGGCGTGTTTCCTTTAATACGATTTACATTAATTATATTACACGTTTCACCTGTGTCTACTAATAATGTTAATTTACCTGTTATTCCTATATCCGAATCGACTGAGATAATGTAGTTATTTAACAAACTTAACTCTGTGACGCTGGCTTCTTTCTGTGAGGTCTTCATGGTCTTGAATTCTGTTAATTGAAGGCAGCTGCGGATAGTTCCCCCAGCTGCCGCTCCCCGTTTCCCTTCTTTAGAGCTTCTTGTTCCGCTAGATATTTTTTCAAACAGTTTGCGGTATAATGATAACAGATTCTACAAAATTGGCAATAAAGGATTTCTGGGTCTGGGTCTGGGTACGTATTTGGATACCATATCCATAACTTTCCCATGAGCTTCCGTCATACTGTTCTTGAGAAATCCGAATGATTTACTGCTTCCTGGCCCTTTTGTGTTTCCTTTCGATGAGCTACTATTAGCTGGAATATCTTGCCTATCTGTCGTTTCTCGTGGGTTTTCCCAGAACGCTAATTTCCTTGCTGACCACTTCTTACTGACTTCTTGGCTGTATACTTTCTCTTTCGGCAGTGGACCCTCGGCTCTTAGTGCTGACTCTAGTTCCTCCGCCGCCTCTTCTGCTGCCTTCAGTTGCTATTCTAAAGGCAATATTTTATTTATCAGAGCCTTGTTCTTTCTTTTATCTTGTTCTAACAATTGTTCTGCTTGGATCTCGCCCCTGTTGATCACCTAGAGTGTAGCCGTTACCAGCAAGTCTAAAGCTTCGCCTTTCGTACAGGACTTGGCAGCCGTATTCCACTCCTGAATCATTTTTCTCGATTCTTCACTTGATGTTCGTTTTTGTAAATGTGCCGTGAGATGCTCTCCAATATACTGCCAGTCTTGCTCGTAACTTTCTAACTTCTCCTTATACTATTTTAGCTCCTGCGATATTTCCTGCAATTCCTTCTCTTGAGTTTCGAAACGTAACAGTTGCTCTCTTTTCAGTACGTTACTTCTACCCACCGACATTGAAGTCTTAACCAGAAGATCATCTAATTCTTATTTCTTTTCCCTCCAATCCAAGCTGAATTACATATGGCTCTCGATACCTTAACTTATTAAACTTAACACCTAACCAAGAAAACAATCTCACCCAACAAAACTACTTACAAAAAAGTTAATTAATTTTAAACAACATCTAGTAAAACTAATTCAAATTTTTCACAATTTCCTCATTCAACCTGTAAGCGTTGCAATCACCACTTTCAATCTCACTTTCTGTTGCACTTTGTTCTCTCCACTTATACATACATGTATATATGTATAACTCAAAACTTAATTATCAACAATTTTCCATTTTTCTTTACATTAATGCTCACTAGATTAACACTTTAATCACACGTAGGTATAAATCGGACACTTCAGCAGAGACCAATATCGAAACTCATGATCTCTGTTTGAAACGTTGACCAGTCAGACAAATATAGCATATACTCTATCAATGCTATAACAAACGCGAAGGAACTTCGAACGAACAGGATTGAAATCCAACTTTTAAGCGGAATTATAGAAAACAACGCTATACCTAATTACAAAAATTTCCACTCCTTAACTTTTACTCTATTTAACATATAGAAAGATTCACAGTGTTTCTTACAGGTACAAATTCATTCATCAGCACAAAAACTAAATAACTTACTACACTTCTCATTTAATAAAAACATAAAGGCCAACAATGAAAACACAAAACATTTATTTTCCCATATTGAACGAAAAATAGTGAAAATCGCCGCAAACAAAACAAAAACCAAACGTCGATGAATTATCTACTTAACCTATATCTTAGATTTTCAACGTAAACACACAGAAATGAGACAAAAACTTTCAAACGCCCATAATGATTTACCCTTAACCTACCCAAAAACGCACATCACAATCATGAAATCAATATTATTACACTGAGATGGCTTCCCAAAATCGCACTCAACACTTAATCTAACACTTCTTAAATTTAAATTGAGCAGCTAAGAGAAGAAGAACTCCCCTGATTAAAAAAAAAAAAAAAAATGGAGCAGCTAAAAAGCAAACTCCCAAAAATAAAAAACAATGGAGCAGCTAAAAAAGCAAAACTACCAAAAATAAAAAAAAAATGGAGCAGCTAAAAAGCATAAAATGGAGCAGCTAAAAAAGCATAACTCCCACAATTAACAAAAAAAAATGAAGCAGCTGAAAAAGCATAACTCCCCAAAAATAAAAAAAAAATAAATGGAGCAGCTAAAAAAGCATAACTCCCAAAAATAAAAAAAAATGGAGCAGCTAAAAAGCATAACTCCCACAATTAACAAAAAAAAAATGAAGCAGCTGAAAAAGCATAACTCCCCAAAAGTTAAAAAAAAAAATGGAGCAGCTAAAACAGAATAACTCCCAAAAATAAAAAAAATGGAGCAGCTAAAAAGCATAACTCCCAAAAATAAAAAAAAATGGAGCAGCTAAAAAAGCATAACTCCCACAATTAACAAAAAAAAAATTAAGCAGCTGAAAAAGCATAACTCCCCAAAAATAAAAAAAGAAAATGGAGCAGCTAAAAAAGCATAACTCCCAAAAATAAAAAAAAAATGGAGCAGCTAAAAAGCTTAAAATGGAGCAGCTAAAAAAGCATAACTCCCACAATTAACAAAAAAAAATGGAGCAGCTGAAAAAGCACAACTCCCCAAAAAGAAAAAAACAATGGAGCAGCTAAAAAAGCATAACTCCCAAAAATAAAAAAAAATGGAGCAGCTAAAAAGCATAACTCCCAAAAATAAAAAAAAAATGGAGCAGCTAAAAAAGCATAACTCCTACAATTAACAAAAAAAAAAAATGAAGCAGCTGAAAAAGCATAACTCCCCAAAAATAAAAAAAAAAAAATGGAGCAGCTAAAAAAGCATAACTCCCAAAAATAAAAAAAAAATGGAGCAGCTAAAAAGCATAAAATGGAGCAGCTAAAAAAGCATAACTCCCACAATTAACAAAAGAAAAAACGGACCAGCTAAAAAAGCATAACGCCCCAAAAATAAAAAAAATGGAGCAGCTAAAAAAGCAAAACTACCAAAAATAAAAAACAAATGGAGCAGCTAAAAAGCATAACTCCCAAAAAAAAATGGAGCAGCTAAAAAAGCATAACTCCCAAAAATAAAAAAAAAATGGAGCAGCTAAAAAGCATAATTCCCACAATTAACAAAAAAAAAATGAAGCAGCTGAAAAAGCATAACTCCCCAAAAATAAAAAAAAAATGGAGCAGCTAAAAAAGCATAACTCCCAAAAATAAAAAAATAATGGAGCAGATAAAAAATCATAACTCCCCAAAAATAAGAAAAATATATATCAATTTTAAAAACACAATAACTTTTTTTTTCATGGGCTGCGCCAAATTGTCGTGCCACCTAGCAATAATAAAACTCACGAATCAATAAAACAGACGAATTGCATTTAAGAATATACTTTATTAATCCGAACTGACCTATCTACGAAGCTACCTGGCGCTTAGGTAACCTGAACCAACTCTAACCAAGATAACACTGTACACTTTACGGCACTCGCCAGACTAGGTATTGGTCTTTTATGCACCAATATTCGGAAGTAAACTTTATTAACAACGCGGATGTAAACAAACGACAGCGACCTTGCCGTTTGTTCTACCGTTTGCAGCACCTGAGTCGCTCAGTAGTAAACAATCGCTTTACATAATAATTACCATGCGAGGTTAATTATTATCGTAATCGCCGATTGCTTCCCTCAACGCTCATCCCCATCAGCAGTTGGGCTAATCAGTAAAATAACCAACGCCTGCAGAACAATTCCATGCAAGGTAATTGTTTAGAAATCGCTAATTATTCTGCCATAATGTACCCTTGGCTGTTAATAGAATCTTCCGTACATTGGGCCATAACAAGCGTTCTAAGTTGGGCTTTGTATAAATTGCATCGATTCTTATATGATATCGATTCTATTCTGAAAAGGTGTAAGAAATATTTCAGCCCATCAAATCTAGCGGTCCTCTAAAAGTCCTACATTGGAATGGAACGGTCGCACAGCCTTAGCTTCATTAGACATTTTCTAGAAGACAGCCTTCAAACTCATTGGTGATGTGGCAATAACTTGTCATATCGACTCACTCGAGCACCGCCGCAATGTTTGATGTCGCTCCTTTATCACTACATACATGGTCAATGTTCTGATGAAATATCTATTTTAATCCCACCTAGAATACTCGCGCTGCAAACACCGCACATCATTTTACCCTTCAATTTGTTTACGGCCGTACAGTAAAATTCTGTTATGCTTTTTTATCCCGAACTGTGCGAATGTGGAACAGTTTAATATCTGCTGTTCTTCCTACGGCATACAATCTGCGATAGTTTAAGGGCGACAACATCGGCACCTCCGCTACTCTCCTCATAACCATAATCCTTTCCTATCTCCTTCCTGCCATGCTGTGCTTTGCATCGTAGGGTATCCCCTGAGCTGGGCTTAATAATATAAAAAAACAAAAATCGTTATTATTATTTGTTTTTTAATGAAGTGTATAAGTACAGTTAAAAACACATTTCTGTTGATGTATGGTATATATTTATACGTAAGGCGTAAACCCTACCCAATCCACAATTACCATATCCTAGGTATTTAGGTTTTTAACAGAATTATTACATAATTTTTTTTTTTAAATCAAAAAAGAGAATTCTAGGTCAATGCGTGTTATGTATATAAATCAGAACGTCGATAGCAAACATCTGCGTGGCTTCCATTGCACAGTTATGCGCTATATTGGAGTCTAGCACATATATAAGTACTAATTCCGCGTAAATCTTTAAACGTTTTTCATTTACATTACTATCTGAATTAATAAGGAAAAGCTTGTATCACGTTCTTCGAAGATTTAATTACACTTCCGGTGCATCTGTTAAAACTAGATACATTCAAACATTTCGCAACTATAATGAATCACAAATACTATATCCTCCACTTTCATTTAAACAACTAAGAGCACTCCCAAACATCGTTTCCAACCCTCGTAAATTAATCTCTTCCAAGGTTCTGAAAAAGTGAAACCTAAGTACAATCCCAGCACTAGATGGATCCAACTGAGTGGCGGCCTCATTAATCTTTTAAGGTAAACACCATTTGTAATGTATTCAGAAGGTCGAGAGAACGATGCAATTTATCTTGATGTCTCTTATTTATTCTTGACGAGTTGGTTAATTAAAATCCCACCTACTGTTGTTAGCCTCTGCGGATAAAAAAAAGTGCTTTTGAACTCTGGTCGCTAGACAAAAAGTTGTCACTGCGTTAACAATTAACAAATCGAGGTAAGAAAGCGGTGTACTTCTGTAGCTTTAGCTATCGGTAAAAATGTCTTAATCTTCTAAAAATCACATCTTGGGGAGTCAGTCTTTCTTCGACTTTGTTTGTTTCTTTTGTTTATTTGTTTTGGTCCCAAAATTTAATGTTTATGATAAATGAGATTCAGAGTGGATAGGCAGATCATGATTACTGTCAATCTGGATAAGCTAAATAGTCCTTTTTGCTATAAATAAATACAAATCAAAATATTTTGAAAACGAAAGTAAAAGTTTTTCTACAGTAACTGACTCCGTTACGAAAGGGTTATCTGATTAGCTTTAGAGATGAGAGATATATAGCTCCTTGTAGAAGGTATGTGTAGCCTTCTATTACAGGTTTTTTTTTGCGCGCTTAAATTTCAAATGTTTTGCATCCGCAATATTATACAAAAAATAAATATAATATTAGCAGTCAAACGGTACTTAAAGCTTTAAACTGTTATAAAACCATATTGTCTAAATTGGACTAGGACTGCCACACTGACCGGAAGTAAAAAAGTAAAACAAATATAAATACACTCGTTTCTACACTATAACATGAAGCTATTGACGCCAGTATTTTGGAAGACCTCCTTGCTGACGGAAGATCCGATTACCCAAATAGCCACCATCCGGCACAACTCAATTTTCGAATAATCATATCTTCATACCAGGAAAATATTCCTGATGATGAGGGATTTATTACATAATCACGACAAAGAAAAGCATTCCCCTCGCTCAAGACATCACACTAATAGTCCAATCACTTTACGATTTATCTTAAAAAAGAAGCAATTCAAGGTTTTTTTAATTTGGATATTATAAATGTTGTGTCAAAAGTCCATTTCGAAATTGTGTACGCAAGATAAAAGGTCGTGAAAATCAAATTTCCTTAGTTAGTATGAAAAATAATTTTATGAAAATATAATTGAAAAACATGCTATAAAACATTTATGTAGGACCAATAGTTTTCCAGATAGCGAGCTAGCTCTGAAATTGCTGAGCAAGGCATATACTCTACTGTAAGAAGTGTATACGTAAAATATGACTCATGTGCGTAGAAAATTATGTAATAAGGTATGTGAATACAATATGCCCACTCCAAGATATTTATTTATTTTTTTTAACAAGATAATGTTAAATAAGAAACGAACGGCAAATATATATCATGATAAAGTACAAAAAAATATAATTATTCTGACGGAAAATTGTTTTGAAATAATTTTTATCTAATTATTAATAAAATGTGTAAATGGCCATATTGCCAACACAGTGCTGGCAATATAGCTGTTTATTTACAACAAACATAGAAAATTACCATAACTTCAAAATTCATATAACATACTAAATCATCTTCAAAAAAAAAACACAAAAATTTCGTGTTGCATATGTATATGTAGCTTACACATTTAGTTTCTCACGAGAAATTCTCTCAAGAATGCGAATTCAAGAGTGTTCACGTTACAAACTGGATACTTTTGTTTTTCTCGATTCTGACTCGTGAGAATTTTTACGTGAGAAATTTTATGTTCATTTTTTGTTGAGTTAGCATTTTATAATTCATATCTAGCTTTAGGAAATATATTTAAAAAGTGATATTTGTGTAAAAATAAATGATTATTGTTCAAAACGGTGAAGCGTAAAGTATATTTTTCATTTTTGTGGTGTAGTTTGTTAACAACATCTGGAAAGTTTAGCAGTACAGAGAACTGCATTACATATCATATTGGCCAAGGTTTTTATGTACCTAGACATTTGGAAGGTCTAAGGCAGGGCATCCTGGTGCAAAATAAATAAACCTAGGGTATAGCGGTACACCGAACCGTTTATACCATCACCGTACCAGGCGCGGATCTAGCGTTAAAATTAGGGGGGGGGGGGTCATGGTCATCTTACAGCAAAATAAAAATACAATTGTAAGGTGTTTAATTTACCAAAAACGAGTATGTATTTCAACATTTATATAACATTTAAATAATATGGTTACGTGCCATAGTGCAATAGAAAAGAAGACATCTATTGGAAATGGATACTTTGATTGAAAGACTAATTAAGAACGGACATAAACAACTTTCGGAAAAAGGAAGGCAACATTATGGGGACAAATTTTGGCTTTCATCTGAACACTTCCCAAATTTTGCGAAATGCTCATGGGCCAACCAACAGACTTCACTTCTAGGGAAGGAAAGAATTTGCTGGCCTCGTGCAGAGACGTGTTATCACAATAGTTTTGCTACACTATATTCCTTATATGATTACCAGGTTTACGGGTGAGAAGTATTCGGGGGTAGGACAAATTCCGAAATGCTAAATTTCGATTGGGAGGACGGGCAGTATACCAATAATACTACTGAAATCGATCGGTTGTATAGTTGTTTACCTGCGATTTGAGGTGATAATATAATAATTAACTTATCATTACGTGCTGTGAATTTGTGATACAGTTATTGTTTATATCAAAAACTCTATATATCTGATGGAATCTTTCGTGACCGATTTGTGAAACATTATTAAAAAAAATTAAAGAGTATTCTACTTGTTTTTACATTTATTTCACAAAAAAAATTTCTTCTCGTTATAAAATTTACTGACAGCTGTTTCGATCTCTATCGGATCATCCTCAGAGGAGTAGCACTTGTTTACTTCTCTGAGGATGATCCGATAGGGATCGAAACAGCACTTGTTTACTCCTCACAGGGTGATCCGATAGGAATCGAAACAGCTGTCGGTAAATTTATAACGAGAAGAAAAAATGTTTGTGAAATAAATGTAAAAACAAGTAGAATACTCTTTAATTTCTTTCAAAAACTCTTAACTTAACTTAACTCTTAATTGAACACGCACACAATTAATTTTGGCAATCATATATGGAACTACGCGTAACAAAATTATTGTGCTGGTATGTCTAAGCATAAGGGGAGGAAAATCCTTCCTTCCCTAAAAACTTCTCCAATTGACCGTAAAATAATAAGATTAAGATTACAAGTATATTTGTGCTCGATTACTGTCACTGATATCGACAGATAAGAAATACAAATAACCTGATATCGACGGCTGCACTAATGTATGTCTGTTCGCATATTTTTTTCAAATAAAAATGAAAAACGTCAAATTATATGATAGGGAGAGAAACTGCGAGTGACACTCGCAAAGTACGCGAAAGGCTCCTAGTACAAACTTGTGTAACGTCAAATAATTAAAGTGGATTACCTGATTTATTATTTAAATTATTGAGTTATTGTGCTCCTATTTGAAATAAATATGCATGCCGGAGAATTACTTTCTATAGTACAAGTACAATAAGCAAATTTAATTTACCACTTTGAATACGTAAAATGTTTTTGTAGAACATTCTACTTCCACTGGAGGAGGAATAGCAGATTTATCCATTTCTTTTAAAGTAAACTAAAAACTTGAAAAATAGCTAAAAACTCAAAAATAACTAAAAACTAGTGGAAGCTGTCAAATCTGACACTTTTGAAGTTTTTTATTTGACGATTTTTCTCTAGTTAAATCAAGTAATAAATTGAACGGAGGGGAAAAGATATGTCAACAATTTCTCTCTCAGTTTTTAAGTACGCGAATGCCTTCGAGTAAGAACTAACAGAACGATTTGAAGCTAGTACGCGAACAGACCTAAAGTTTATGAGGATACTGCACGCGCATTTTGCTACACTTTTGTGCCTAGACGTGTCAATGTCATCAATAGAAAGGAAATAGTTCCGGAAATTTTGAAATTGTGAAATTTCTTATCGGACGGCTTATTTAAGGTCAACCCAACGAGAAGTTTTTAGGGAAGTAAGAATTTTCCTCCTCTTGTGCTGAGACCAGCACAATAATTTTGCTACGCGGAGCTCCGTATATGATTACCGAAATTAATTCCGTGCGCGTTCAATTAAGTTACAGTTTTTTATATAAACCTAAAGACAACGCCATATAGAAATGAATTCACTTTCTGCAGTGTCTTTCTATTGACATTAGTCATTATACATGTTAGTAGTTTTATATAAGAATGCTGAAAATATTTTAGAATGTTAGGAGTTAGGACTAAGTTAGGGCTCTGATGTGGTAGTGAAGGAGTCTGTTTTGTGACTTAGAAAGTGTTTCTCGAGGGATCACACAAAGTTGGGGTCCCAAACTAAAATCATCACATCACATGCACACAATAATATTCATTTAAATAAATTTTGATTTTTTTAAGTTTTGCAATAAAATCTTTTTTTGAAGTTGAAAAATATAAATAAAAAAATACAAAATAATAAATCTATTTTTTCAAGTAACTCAATTAATTAAATATTTTGTTCTTCCAATTTAGGGGGGGGGGCATGACCCCCCACCCCAATGGATCCGCCTCTGCACCGCATCAGTCAAGGTTGATATACCTTGACTGCTTCGTCCACCAGAGCAAAAGAGTTCTGATCAATAGCCATACATGAAAAAAGTCTGAAATTGCATACGGTATTATCATTATTATTCGCATAATGGGCAAATAAAAATGTCTTTGCTCTCCTCGGTTAAACTCACACAATCCTCATGCTCTGAATGCCCCTATTTCTCGTTGTATCTCATAGCTGTAATACTTTACACTAATAAATTGTATAACAGTAAAAAGTTAACATGCTGAGAATAGAAGTAAACTCGTGCTAGCCATATGTCCATGTGCGTATTGCCAACTCCACATGGAGGGCATATTGCAGCGCATGAAGTAAAAATCAAGGTGAGTTATATTTTTATCTACAGTAAACCCCGGATAACTACCTCTTTAAAATTGTTATTCTTTTAATGCACTTAAAAGGGGAGGTTTCTTATCCGAGCCCGCTTATCTGCCTGTTTTCAGGTATTCAACGGAACCCGCTTATCTGCTCGTTTTGAGGTACTTAGCCGTACCAATTATCTTCCCATTTTCAGATACTTATTCGATTTATTTTAACATGCTCAGCATGAATACATAATTGAAACATTTTGAATTCAAATAAATGCAAATAATAATTTTTCTTTTCATACGTTTGTAATGCAGAGTATATTACTGCTACAAAATGGATGTGATACTCAACTATTATACCATAGCGATGAAGAGAAAATTATCTTCGCTTGCAGAAAAAGAAATATGTAATGCAAGTTTCTCCACTTTTGTTTCTACTACTTACAGATGAGCAAAGTCACTTCATAGCTTGTAGTTTCAGAAGGGTTTGCTGCTGGCATATTTCATATACATCTTTAAAACCAAGGCATGTTGGTGCATATACTGTACTTTAATAATTGAAACAAATGTTGATAATTTTAACTTTACTAATATGTAGCACAAAATTTCATATTGACTGCTATAAAACAGAACAGAAACAAACACAAGTAGAAACATAGAAAATAATTCACAGAAATAAAGTTCAATTAGAAGCAAAAGTAAACATTGCACGAATCCATGAAATAATTACATATATAATGAGCCAAACCGCAGCAAATATTACATTATTAAATGTAACAAATAACCATTAAATAAATTAAGAGGAGTAATCGGTAATCTTTTTTTGGTTCATATTTTTTATTTCCGTTTTGATGACCTTTTCTTCTAAATTTTCAAGGTCTTTGCTTCCCATAAATTTACGAAGAATGTCTAACGCGAATATTGCATCTTTAAAACTAGGAATGACAGATGCTTCTTCATTTGCTATCTCAATGTATAATCCCTTGATCAAGTTGTTGGATTAATGCCGTTGTATTTGGAGGTAGAAATTCAACACAAATATTCTGCAGATCAACTGTAACTTTATGGCAAGCAGCTTTATCTGTAAATAAAACAACTTTTCGTTTTTCTTAAATCATTTCTTTATCAAATTTGGCTAGAATAGAATTCCATAATGAACATGTCATCCAAGAATTTTTGTTTAAGTAATATGGGACGGGAACATTTATATCTTTAAAACAACTGGGATTTTTTGCTTTTCCAATAGCGAAAACTTTCTTATAATTTCCTATTACATTACACAAAAATAATAAGGTAATACGTGTCATTTGGGCTTTGCTACCTTTGATATTATTGCTTGTGCGGGCTAGCGTGCCATTAGGCAAAGCTTTAAAAAATAGACCACTCTCGTCTGCGTTGAACACATTATCAACGGAATACTTTGCACGAATTGGAGATAAAATATTCTTCAGAAATTCCTCAGCACTATTATGATCACTTTCATTGCTTTCTCCATGAATTTTTTTTAAATTTTATATTTCCTCTCCTTTGCCATCGTCATAACCAGCCATTGCTTGGTTAAAAATCTGAGTTTAATTTAACTGCAAGTTCTTTAGCTTTATTTGAAAGCAAACGTCCAGTTATTATTGTGTTTTCTAAATGCACTTGATCAAACCATTTTGTTAAAGCACTTTCAACATCTTTGTGGGTATTTTTCTCGAACACGTTTGCATTGTATATTTTTGTTAGTGTTAACAATCGCGCGTATTTTGCCTTCGCTTCTTACAATCCTGTTTACGGTTGAAATATCGCATTTATACTCCCCGGCTAATTCCTTTTTAGTCTTGACGTTTATTTTTGAAGTGATCCAACAATTATATTTTTGTTTAATTGACAACGCTGTCTTTTTGCTCATTTTTTACTGCTGAAAATTTTATTTTAAAGAAGTGAACTTCGGCGCGCGCGTTCAATATTTTAAGTATTTATGTGTTATTTTATTTTCATATTTTCTTTATATATTCTTCTTTATTCTTTTATAATTATGTTTTAACTTTATATCATACTGAATTTTGTTTTTTACTTTTTTCTTTCTCTTTTCAAGTTTCCTTTGATATTTTGTTCTTTTTCTTTTTATTATTATTTTTATCTTTACATAATACTCAATTTTGTTATTAGTTAGTTATATTTCCACTCACTTTTGTACTTTTACAAAATTCCAAATCTTTTGTACCTGGCCAGCAAATAAACATACTATATTGTATTACATTAATTTTTATGACATAATCAAACTACAGCCAGTGGGCATATTGCCAATATGCGCATATTATATTTAACTACCTTATACATAGTCGTAAAGTAAAATTAAAGGAAATTGTTGTTGTCTTCTTGTTGTATTGTTATCTCCATAATGATTAGGAAAGCATTTTCCTATTGTTATACTGCAACAGCAACATTACGGATTAGAATTAGACTGAGAGCTCCTGTCTGCACTTAATATATATATAATAATTTATAGTAACTTCTTTATCCAACCATGTTTTCTTTTGAGTTCTTTCACATCGAAGCTCAGATCCGAGGAAAGCAAACCGAAAAAATGAAAAAATTGTTCGTGAGGCGGCAATTTCTTATTTTCGTATTTTTGAATTTTGTATTTAGAAGAAATGTAAATTTTTCAGTTTTTCGAATGATTTATTGTCTCAACAAAAAAATTAGTCTTTATAATCCAAGTACTTAAAGGAAACACAATAAAATGAATGTATTTATAAGATCATAACATAATTTTTCGTTCAAAAGTAGTAATAATAATAATATATGTTCGACCAACCTAAAATTAAAAGAAAAATTAGACTAAAGGTTAAGAAAAATAGGCTTACCAGCATCTGGGAAGATACAGATGCTAAGGGTCCCCCGATGACCTGAAATAAACAAAAATAATTAAAAGATGAACTCAAAAGATAAACATTAAGGTAATAAATGAATTTTTACACAACAAATTGTGTTTACATACATAGTACCTCACCATGCATGCAACCAATAATAACAAAAAAAATGCACTAAACTTTATGTTCAGCAACATAGAGCATAAAGGTATCTCAAGTACCCACGTACAGGCACATAATAAACCCATTTTCAAGGCATTCGTGAATACCTGAGATGAGACTTTTGCAAACAAAAACTCACCTTGACAGGTAAACACGGTATTAGAAAATGTTGGGATTTTCACATGAAAGTACACATAAAAGAAAGAAAATTACATACCAACATGTAGTAAATGGATTATTCCCTCGCTGAATACTGGTTCACCACACAAAACACTATTTTTTACATAAAAAATAACAAAAAGTAACTCGCGCGCTACTGACACTTCGCATATAAACACTGACGTATACTTCATACTTTCGCGACGTTCAAAATGTCATCCCGGGGTAAAACGAGACGACGAATCCGATGGGCGCGTTCGCGTCGCGATATTTTTCACGTGTTACGGGTAATTCGCGATTTTATAAATTTCCCTTTACACCAATGAGTGCGAAAGAGACACAAAGGTGTAAAAGGGACAAGGATGGAGATGAACAAAATGAATTTTGAGAGGAATTCTTTAAATTGAAATTAAACATGGCGAAAACGATAAGTTCTGGCAAAAATTAGAAAAAGTATCAGAATTCCTCGAAATTAAAAAGGATTTCTATGGGAAAGGTGTCAAAAAATGCAACGTGCAATTTGACATTAATTGAGAATAATAAAATTATTCAAAATATCCAAATTTAGTTAAAAAATCAAAGAATTCGATTTTATGCATATGAAATCGGAACAAATTTTCTTATAAAAAGGGGGTTCATTCTTCATTCTGCCTTCATATTTTTCAAAGTTGTCAAGGTGCGAGCACATGCAGTAGCATTCCTCCCACCATTTGCAAATCTTCTCAAGTGTCATCAATAAAGGAAATAGAAATTTCAGCAATTTTAGTATACTCTTCAACAATAGAATCTTTAAAGTTTTTTTTTTTCAAGGACAATTAGCAACCGCAACAAATTTTCAAGTGAATTTATTAGTTGAATTTGAATAACAACAAATTTAAATTAAATTCAAGGTAACTTTATCTTCAATTTGGGTTAAATTTCATTGTGTTTGCATGCCAGGTGTTGGTTATACACACATGTATGAATTTAACAAGAACAATTGAATTTTTTATTCTTAATCTCTTCCTTTCAGCCATTTAACTAATTCACTCAAGTAAATCAAAATTTCTAACAATTATTTATCGTGTGAAACATATGGCATTAGGTCAGTTTTGCACAACATAATAATTAAGAAATTGGATCTACCTTGAGTTCTAATTATTATTTACTTTCAGCCACTAGTAAATATATTAGTTAAGAACCAGGAAGGAAAATTTGTTTTTACTATATATATATATATATGAAATTGTAACGTAGCATAATTTTCTAATTTGGCATTATTGAAAAGAAAGAGATAAATTCGAGTAAAATATAATTTTTTTGTACATTTAAATTTCCTTTAGTTATTAAATACATAGAACAATACAGTGAATCAGTGAATTCCAAGTGAAGTTTCTAAGCTTGTACGTGTAAGTTGAGGGAAGTAAATTTTGCATATTGATAGAATTTGTTCAAGTAATTAATTTCCTCATACGATTTATATTTGTTTAGTCATTAGTATTATTTGTTGCAATAAATAATTGAGTGAATAATAGAGTGATAAATTATTCTTTTTTATTTAACCGCTACACTCCACCAGAATATTTTCTTTCAGCATACGTGGATTTTCGTTTGTAATTGCAGTTTTCTTTCGAAAGTCAATTATAGCAATTGACAGATTTCATTAAACTGTACTTTGCGAACGCAGTCTATTTGTATTTGTCAATTAGTGGAATTGACATAAGCTGTGCGAAAACAATATATATATAATGTATATTAAATAATAATATGATAGTATTTATTATTCCTTTACGAATCATTCCACGGTTGTTCTTAAAAACAACCAATCCTAAAGTTGGTACTGATAGAAAAAAAAGTATTAATTATTTGGCTGATACTTTCCTTTCTTAGTTAGCCGATCGTTGGCGTTTCCAATTTATCAAAAATGTCATCCGGAGTAGCAAGCAATTATTGATGCAATGAATCTAAAAAAATTGAATACCTCGCTATAATTCTATATGATGGATATTAATTCTAAAATATTACTTTTAAGGTTGATAATAACCCGAAGGCTTCAGGCTGACTTGTTGTTTTTTTGTACAGCCAACAAAATTTTCTAGCCACATAATTGGAAAATATCATTCGTAAGGAATTTTTTTCGAATTTGGTGGGATTAAAATATCCTCTTTTAAAAAAAAACTGTTGCCGAAATATTATATTTTTATTTGCTGGGTAAGTGCATTAGTTTTCGGATAGGTTTCAGTATTCGGCATTTCTCAGAAATCTATTCTATATTATTCTAATAAAAATATTTTTGTTTTAATTTTCTAAGAATATAGCGATCTCTATTTTCAGAAGTTTAAAAAACATTTAATTTAGATTAATGTGGAATGCCCGAGCACTGGTTTATTGTTCGAAAACTAGTACACCCCACCCTATAAGTACAATTAAATTATTATTAACATTAGTTTTAACCAGGGCCGAATCTAGGGGCTGCTCCCGTGGGCACTTGCCCCGGGCGCTAGTTTTAAGAAGCGGCAATTCGACGGACTTTTGAATCCATAACTAAAAGAAAAAAATCTAATTACAAGAACTGGACAATTTTTTTCGGACCATACTTAACACTTTAGTCTTCTTTCCGGAATCTAAAAGCTCAATTGCTGATATCGTACTTTCAATTGTGCTTATACTTTTACAGTCAATCAGTTTACTGTCTATTAAATTTAAGTCTTTAAGCCTCTGTAAGTTATTTCAACTGAAAATTCCGCTAAATTCTCAAATTGTACCTTTGTATCATATGAAATGACTTCAAAAGTTGTATAATTGTGGCTGGCAACCCTATGTTTCTCATCATCCATCAATCCTACCTCAAAAGTGGACAGAATATAAGACAGTAGGCACAGAGTTACCAGAAAATTATTTTAATGCCAGCTAAATTTAGCCATTTTAGCCGGAGTTTCCGAGTAAAAATCGGCTAAATCCTTTTCTCAAAATTTAATAGTTTTAGTCGAGAAGATTCATATTGAAAAGTGGCAAAAATAAAAAAAACTATTCTCTAATATTATTAAATTTTTAATTTGTTATCCTTGTGTTAATAATACCGGAGACAGACTTGCAATTTCAAAATTGCAAGTCTGTTTCTATATACTGAGAAACAGCTCGGTATGCGCTCGGTGTATACTCAGTATGTATTACATTGGAACTCAATTATTGCAATATGACCCTAGTTATAAACCATAATCATTTAATACACGAACCTTTTAGAACCGAATTTAATACTGCTATGTTGGCTAAAACTTTTTCTTACATTTAGTATTTAACACTTGTCGAATTGAAATGTCTATTTCGTTTATATTTTTCATATAGATAAGTAATTTCACAATACTTGTTCGTGCGCGGAGCTTTCTTAAGTCAAATGACAAATAAAGTGATAAATCAAATGTCAGTTCTCTAATTAAATTTTTAGTATCGTAAACCACAACTGGCTCTGAAATTTTATATTGGAATTGGTTCTAGTTCCATGGTATGCAGTATAAATGGGTAATCTAACATATACATATGGTGCCTAGTATACCCTAGAACTGTAATAAAATTTGCCCCAAATAAGGATCGTTGTTAGAGGCGCTGCAACTAACGTGTTTGCCCCCCTTCAAAACTTTCCTAAATCCGGCACTGATTTTAACTTACCAAAACTAACTACTTCAATTACTATTATTTTAAATAATCTCTTAACTGCACTTAAAAAATTTACCCTGTGACCAGAAGCATTAAGATGAGAACTAATTTTTCAAATTTGTTAATATTTTTCATGTTATAATTACTCTCATAACATTAAAATTGAGACCCCTGTAACTTAAATAAAATTTATTGCTACACGTTTATTTTAACAGGAGAATTAGGATTGGGATAATTTTATTTGGTAGCCTAAAAAGCGAATAAATTCCGTAAGTAGTTTATTTTATAAACTTCTATCTTGATGAAAAGTGAATGATTTATTAATTTTAATTCTCAAAAGTTTTTTGTGATGACGACAGGATCCAGTAGTATATATAAGCAAATACCCGGTTTTATATATGTGTATAATTCTGAATAGTACTTTATAAGTATTATTGGTAGGCATTGTTAATGTCATTAGACCGAAAGCCCAGGCTTGGAAGCACGGTATCGACAGCTCTATTTTCTGGCATTCAGCCTTAACTATAGTAGCTAAAACTTTGAGTATATTTAGTTAAAACGAGAAATTATCGAAAAATCAGTTCAGACAAATTATTTTATGTCAAAACTTCGAGTTCATCTTGGCAAAGCAAAGCATTCTCAAATGATGGATCTTATTTACTTCCGAAACTGTTTCTTTCCTACTCTTTACTTCTTCGAGAATTCCTCACAAAAGCATAACTTCGAGAAATTGTTTGCTGGGGAATAACATACTTTTTGTTTGGCAGTGGAGCTGTTCTGAGGAGTACCAGTAAACACTACAGCGATGTCGCGAGCGGGCAAAGAACTCTTCAAGTCCGAAATCTCGAGTTTTCTTCACTTTAGTGAAATTTTTTAGCACTCTGATAGTTTCCAACTAAAAAACACTGCAAAAATGCAGTTAAAAATTTATATTTTTATTAATACTCATTACACAGGTCTAAAAAATTGCGGAGACTTCAACTTTTTTATATGCGTTTTAAATAAATGCTATATAAATTTGTATAGTAACTTTGGGTTACAAAATACGTATATATGTACAAAACAAACTTACAAAGCTTGCTCTGGTTTTAAAATGTGGCTAGTATGAAAAACTATGATTAATTGGATAAATGAATTACATATTTTCTAAATCACATAGTTTTAAGTTTAAGATGAATTTCAGCACAATATGTATATAGATCTAAAAAGCTTGGAAGAGAAACAGAAGAACCTTTGCATTCTACTATGTATACATCTAGTTCATTTTCCCAAAATACTTTCGTAAAAATAACCTCCTAGAATCTATTTCAATCTGTACGTGAATCCTTTGAAAATTAAGAGTTTTTCTTGGAATCTCGGTCTTGATTTAGCAGTAGTGGCAGTTTAGATTCGATTGTTTAGATTCAAAAGGAAAGCTTAGACTAGTCAAAAAAATTATGTGAATGGGCCATTAAACATGTAATAACTAATGACGCACTTAAATAGCTCCAAGAAAACTTTTCGATTCCTTTGGATGGGCAGGGGTAAGATGTTTTAATTTCGAAACTTTCGATGTTCGACAATTTATCGATAGTCGGTATGTTGTAACACTTTCGACAGGCGATAATTGCGATAAAACTTCACTTCGTTTTGTTGATAGTGACTGATTAAGTGAAGTTTATAAAATGTAAATAAAATTCAAGAAATTAAATTTGTATGTTAAAATATTTTCAAATTTACAAAATATAAATGATTTTATACATTAATTCTATAAATTTCAATATGAATATACAATTTAAAATTTCTAACCTAACTTTCAGGAATAACTCAAAGAAATTAAATTCAACAAAGCAGTTTACTATCATCGTGGAGTATTTAGAGGAACATACCGAAATGGTAACAGGAGGCTTTGTCCGCATAAACAATCAGCAGAATATCCAGGATTTGTGGAAGAAATTGACCAACAAATTGAATGCAGAAGGGCCTCCCACAAGGAATGAAGACGGTTGGAAGAAAGTAATATATTCGTTATTTTTTTTATTAAGTTAAATTTCTTAACTTTAGGTGTGGGCTGACTTGAAAAACAAAATTAAAAAGAAAATGCGGAAATTTCACAGCTGGCTTCACTTGAATGCTCTCCTGGGGCTACTATTTTTGTCGCTATGGAAGAAGCATGCTGCTCAAGAACCGCACAGGGAAAAAGTTCGATTAGCAAAAAACGATGTCAGTCAACAACCCAATCGTTAGTACTAAGGGAACTTCAGGAGCAAAGGAAGGAAAACTCAAAGTTCCAAGAGAACATTTTTCGTTTGATGAAGAAAGCAAAAGAGATAAATGCAAAGAGACTCAAAGTCGAAGAAGAATTATTTTTATTAAACACGAATAATAAAACAATTTATTTTAATTAAATATTTTCATAAGTTTGTTCCTACATAAGTTCTTATAACATGGAAGATTTGATATATATATTTTTTTAAGAAAATAAGGTGTGATAGTTTTCAAAATAGCTTTTATTCATTTTAGATTGAAGAGTTCATTAGTCTTCGTCGAATCTCAGTAGCAGTTTCATCATCAAAGTTCTCTGAGTCTGAGTCTGCATCATCTTCATCTCTGTACATTTCCTCGTGTGTGTCACCTTCGTCTGGTTGCTGCTCCAGAATTTCCAAATTTTTAGAAATGCAAATATTGAGTAATGCACAACAAACAATTACAATTCGGACAATTTTTAGAGGTTCGTACCTCAACTTTTTTTCACTAAGTAGACAGCGAAAAGTTCCCTTCAATACTCCATTACATCTTTCAATTGCATTTCTTCCTTGAGCATGGCCATAATTGAATTTTTTAATTTTTTAATTTGAATTGTTGAACGGTGTTATTAACCATTTCTACAATGGATATCCAGAGTTTTCAAGCAACCAGGTGTTTCATTCACCATTTTCATAATCACTTTTGTTATCTTTCATGCCACATTATCGATGGTAAATTCTCCTTTTATGTCCTCCAATATTTCAGTAAAAACTGTTTTCGATAAGGCTCTTGAAACCTGAAGAAATAAAACTTGTAATAGTTTATGGAATTCAAAAATCAATAAAGCAGTACTTTTTGTTAGGAATATCCATAACATTATACCGCTCACTTAAAAATTTTCTTTCGTCCCGGTAATTGATTGTTTTTTCGTCATTTTCGCTATCTTCCACAAATAAACCAACCGCGCTTGAAAAATTCATTTTTACAATTTTAAGTGAAAAAGTTTATTTAATAAACTCAAATAACAAAATAAATCTTAAAATCTTAACCATTGAATAAATAACTAATAAGGAAACGGCATATCGGGTGAAAACGTAAGCATCTCGGCGAGATGTATTAGTGTACTCTGTTTGTATTCGCTTCGTCATGGAAAAGCAGGTATAAATAAAAACATTTATAATTTCTTTTTGCCTGGGTTTGAGCTAGATGGCAATGATCTTAAGAATTGTATAACAAAAACGACTTTGCAACACTATAGTCAATATTTCTTCAACTTTGTACGTATCATACTTTATCATCTTTTGATACCGAGCGTATTATAAACAGATACAATAGATATTATAATATATAACTAAAAGCTTTTGATTCCATCATGAGAATGAAAACACATTGTTACTTGCTCGATATAACTGGAAATACCATCAGATTATAAAAACTAGTTTCTCCAAAAATAGATGTTCATCGCTCATAAAAATGAATAATAAAAAAATATCTTTTCAGCTTACTATTTCCTTGACGAAGTACTAAGTAAATCGAAAATTTGTAACTGTCAAGTAGAATTGTCATCAGGTATTAAAAAATTCAAGACAGAACATCACAGACAAGTTTTAAAAACTAACGTACACATAAAAAATATGAAATGGCATTACTAGAAAAATTGGCAAGGGAATTAAAGTATTTCAAATCATGGAGGAGCTACAAAAATCAGTGAGAAAATTTCGCAAAGTACGGAAAAGTTTGAACAATTGGAATGTATGCGCGTACATATGCATATTACATTTTTAAAATATTTTTCTACCTAATATGAACGCTTTTCTTGGAAGAGGATCAGCCGATCCCAAAAACTTTGTAAAGGGCTGCCTAAAGCTCATATTTAATTATGATCTCGCTCAACTGTTTACTTGATTGGATAAGAGAAGACAACATGGACAAATATTTATGTTATTAAAAATTTCTACTCAAATTCAAATAAATAAACTTACTTCAATATGATTTCTCTGTCTAATATAAGATCTCTCAATATTTGTTTTTTATATGCATTTTATATACCTGAGGATGTATTTGTAAATACTGTATGAGGCATTTTCAATATGCTAAAGACAAAAAAAACTTCTTGTATAGGACAAACCTGTAAAGAGTGAAGCAATGTAAGTAATACACTATGAAAATATAGATAATTTTGCTTGTTTTTAAGACATTTATTGATAGAGTTTTCTGGAATAGACGGATTCCGACAGCCACTATCGAGGAATAACAGACTTCTGTTTTATTATTTTTATTATATGTGTAATGATTTTGTAATCGTTGTTATTGAAATAACTAACCCACAGCTTTTTATAATAAAATACATATTTCATCCCGTTTACTATGTAGCATATCATAGGTAATATTTTTATTCACCTTGTCAAAACGAAAAAAGCAAGTGAAACAAACTAGAACGAATGAGAATTTTCGTCAGCCTCGAATCGAAAATTTCTGGAATCGGTTTCGCTGCTGAAGTTTCTTTTCACTATTCTCGAATCATATTTATATGCATATTTGCTTACATACGTGATTAAGCTTAAAGATCCCAACATCGATAAGGACTGTTGGGGTCAGCACGCATTTTTGTTAAATTTAATACTTCTTACAATTGATGATTCGGTGCATTATAACATTATTATGTTACTAATTTAGTTTTTAAACAATTTTGACAGAAATATAAAAAATGCCGCCCCAAGATTTGTACCGCCCCCGCCCCTCCCCCTAGATACGCAACAATTGACACTGCTTCACGCGTCGACGCAGATAGCTGAAATTTTGTACACGAGCCTTTTTTTAAAAAAAAGGAGAAATTGAAGTTTGAAAATGGGACGAATCTTGCAATCTCTTCGTAGGGCTGCCATACAGAAATGTCTTTTTTTACTATATATATGGGCACTGCCTAGACTGCGTCGACGAAAAGAGCTACACTTTCCCCCATATATGAACGTATGCACGCACCCAGATACACACACGCACGTGCGTGCGAAATAAGTAGATTCTTTACTTTAATAGTGAACAATAGTTAAAATCGTTAATAAAAATAATACTATTTAATATTCTTTAACTCTTTATTATGACAAAAAGGAAGAAAACTAATGAAAAATCTCTAATTAATTCCACTATTGTTGAAATAGAAAAATATCAGACGAACTACATTACCACGACTCAACACTTCTCAACTAAAGCTTTTCTCTCCATGATCTATTTTCTGTGCTTTTTACGTATTTTGTTGTTTTTAAATAAGTCAGGTTTTGTGTCCGGCAAGTAAGGAATCTTGTTACTTAGTTTCATAGAGTTTTATCTCCATAAAACTAAGCACAAAGTCTTATTACTTTTGGCTTATGAAATTATTTGTTGACGGGGCTTTTAGTTAATAAATTTTTTGTGAGACTAATGTCTTCTATCTATGAGAAAATCCTCGCTCCCATGGGGTAATGAAAGTATCGTCTTTGAACTTGACTTAACACGCGCGCGAGTTACATACATTGACCTAAAACGTGACGTAAATCAGACCCCGGATCTCAGGTCCAGACCCATACCAAACTGCAACAACAAAACCCATGACTTGGTAGTGAGAAAGTCTAAAACTAAAGTCTCTCATATTTTCATGTTGCAGTTGCAACATTCTTTTATTAAATCTAATTTCCCACATTTTCACGTCGCAACGTCAGCATTTTTCATAAACCGTAAAGGTGTCATATTAATTCAGATATAAATCCAAATGTTATCATGAGATACATAAAAAGTACTTACCTGACAATTAGAAGAACCCCACAAATTTTAAAAGGTGAGTAGAGTAGAATAAATTAATTGCTGTAATTTTTTTTTAAAGAGATTTTTTTTTTTATTGTACGATGGAATAAATAAAGAGAATCAATTACAGACGGTGAAAAGTGTTCTGTTTTTGTTATTAACTTCTTTATAATTGAAGCTAGTAATCTATCGCTTCTGAGTGAATGTCGTATTTGAATAGAAGTTTTTTACCTTCCAGTTTAGTTCTACGATCGGTAAGTACCACGATCTAACTCACGCACACACACACAGACAGTGTGAAACTCTTACGCAATCGCGCGATCAAGTCAGATGATAGCCTAGATATTATGCCTCTCTAACAACCCCACCCATTTGGCGCTAAACCTAAGCTATTTAGGCATCTATATTTTCTCCGGCCAACGCCGGTGGCTACCCTAGTTGAATATAGAAAATATTATAACATGCAAAAACATAATTCATGAAAAATACCTACCAAAATATTTATTTTTAGATATTATTATTTTTTTTTTAATTTCGTAATCACTTAACACCTTGTAAAAACGCACTTGCATCACATTATTTTTAGAACAGAAAACCAATTTCATATAGGTCAGTACCCTAAACCCAACTTAACAGAAATGAAGTGTATACGTACAAACACAAAATAAAGCGCATAGCTCCAAATAAGGAAAACAAAATAAAACTAAAACTTTCTTGCAAGTTATCCTTCATTACTGCTTTCATTGCATTATCTACTCAAATTCTTGCTTGGAAGTGTTATCAGTTATTTATTATATGCAAGGGTACGAAAAATCTCAAGCACAGTGGGCAAGGCGGCCCATTGCACTAACCTGCTAAACTTCTTCTCACCAAAACCTTCCTGTATTCTTAATCAAGCGCACCAGGTGGGTAAGGCAAGGTTTCCAGCTCACCCACAGATAGGAGGGCGGACCCAAGCGTATCCAGTTAATCCGGGCAAAGACCGGACAAGCATATAAAAAGAGTTCGGTTATCTCAGAATCTTCTTCCAGGCAAGACAGACATTCAAGGCTATGAACAAGTCCAATTCTCGTCAGTTGAGCGTGAATTGAGCTGCGACCAGTGACGATGCCAACCACAGCTTTGCATTGTTTCCTTCCGAGCCCCAAGAGAAAGTCAGAGAAATGCCTATCAAGAAAAAAATTTGTAGACTGGCTAGTGCTCAGGCTCGCTTATTGCTGCTGATATTTCATACGAGCATCCGTTTTGATGAGAGACCTGATCACCGAAGCAGGTTCCAGTCAAAGGAAAGGAATACCTGAACCAGACCTGGCTAGGATATTAGCCCCTTCATTCCCCACGATCCCAATGTACCCAGGAATCCATTGCAGTGACACCTTGTCGTGGATACACAACATATAGGCATCCCGCAGTCCCCCAGTAACTTAGATCTTATCGGCCCTCGGATAAAGTAAAACTGTCTGACTATCCAGGAGGATGATCTTTCCTTTCGTTTCCATATCAAGAACTTCTTCGCTGCCATTGCGATGGCGAAGGCTTCAGACTCCAGCCACGTAGCCTTACCGAGTTCTGTATATATAAAGTTAGCGTTAAGCAAATAGATTACGTGATATTCGAGGAAAACTGGCCTTTGACCAGGCGTAACTTTTTTTTTGTATTATTAAAATTCAAAAAATGTGATGCAGGAATAACTTCTTCAGAACAATTATTAAAGATTGAACATTTTTAGACCTTAGTACCTACCTAGACAACCTCACAGCAATCTCACTCTCTCGGTATTGCCGTCAGAGATATGTACTTCCTTAAAATATGAGCAAAGTTTTCAATCCAACTCGTGGGTGTCGAAATATGCGAAAGAAAGAAACTGTCACACTATATGGAGAGGATATGAAGTAGATATATTCGTGCAGAGGCCTGGGACGAATTTCAGAGAACTATTATGTAACAGCAACACACGTCCAATCGGTCGAAGGATTATATAAGTATTTTAGATGCTTTTTAAAACACGGAAGGAAATAAAGTAGAGGTTCATAGACTTATCATTGCACTATCTAAACACCTGGATGGCTTGTTTCGCACTCAAATCCTCTAAGTAATAATTTGTAGCTATCTTTCACGTACATCCGTCGATGGTTTCATAACTAGACGAAAGTCGGAGTTAAAGTATGGAATTCGTTCGGCTAGCTGATTTGCCAAACCCTCATTTTACCTCAATTCATATTATGTATGAAAAGGTATTGTTGATTCGGGTATTATTAAATGAAATTTTATCTGTGGATTTATTCCTTTTCTATCGGCATACAACACCTTTTGTACTTGTGGGTTCCAAAAAGATCGCTACCATTTTTTAGTGCCATTGGGCGTTTTCATTAGTAGGCACCACATATAGGGCCCTCGATATGCCTTCAAAAAACATACTGAACTTATTGATTTTCACCTTTAATATTTTCCAATATTTTTTTTTCTACATTTGGAGTTTATTAAAATTTTGCGAGCTTTCACTAAATTGTTTGCATGGATAAATTTCAATGATGACTGACTAACTACAAAGCGTAGGATTTCTGACACAGCTTTTTCATATGTTTTGACAATATTTGCACGCACAAAATATGTTCTTGCTCTCGTCATATGTATATTATATATATGTATTCATGTACATGCATGTATATATCATTCATGCTTTCCATTTTATCATAAGGACTCGAATTTGAAACGAAACATCCCCTGTGTCCTGGGCAAAATCAGAGCAACACTGAACATACGCAACGTACAATATCCTGTTCATAGCATAAAATATTCAGAATGCCTTTAAGAGTTTCCAGTAATATTTACATTCAGCATATTATTGGTAAAACACCGTTCTTTGCTAACCCACATTCATATTCAGTCGGGATATGTGTGAAATGTACAAACCTCCAGCCGCAATTGATCCACATTCTGGTCGAGATGAATTAGACATGCGAAAAAGTACTTTCATAAAAGATGGAAAGTGGGTTGCATCGTCCTTTCTGCTTTCCAAACACTTGAATATTTCATTTCAATGTGAGCCGTGTGTCAATTTGAATTTTAGACTTGGATGCAAATCCCTATAGGCTTTTCCTGTTATAATAAAGTGGGACGATTGTATGCAAAACGGCATATGTACTACTTTGGCTTTATATTCTCTTCTCGGTTTTTTATCAATACCTATGTTTGTGTATATATGTAAATGTACTTGTTAGGCCATCTGTGTTGTCATGGCTGATCGAGTATTTTTAGAATCTCACAAAAGCTTACATAATTTCCAGCCGAAGGATTTGAAGCATGTTTTGCTCTTATCTAATTTTTGGTATGGACAACAATTCATACTAACGCGAAATTATTTCATTTTTACTCATCGTAATGAAAACGCAATGTAAAAATCACTTGCGTGCTTTCATTTCTGAAAACTCGTTGAAGTTATTTCGATTTAATGGTGCATTTACTGTGCCCTTGAAATGTATTAACAGTAACTATAAATTTGTTTCTGCAAAAATTGTTTGGTGTTTAATGTACCTACCAGTAAATATAAAACAATAAATTCCATGGATTCCTTCCGAAAGGAGCGCTGCTAAAATAACTGACTGCTGGGCCCTATTGCACCAACCAATTATCACTTGTTAGTTAGCAAATTATCAGTATGTCTGTTTTTGATAAGTGTAAGTGATAAGAGTTGCACAAAAAATCTTTAAAAAGTTCACTTACTTATCAATCGAGAAAACTCATCAATTTTTGCTAAGTAAAATGATAAGTGTTGCACCAAAATTTAAAATTAATTATCACAAAATTACAAGTTTTATGCATTGATAAGGATGCGGTATATATTGAATAATGGCAATTACAACAACAAATCGTTTGCTAAGAATTTAGTAATTATTCTTCATTATTATTTTTACGAGTTAATGATAGTGAGTAGTTATTCATTATGGCGAGGGCTGATAACAAGCTGAAAATGCATTGGTAAAGTTAAAAAATAAGTTAAATTTGTTTTATAATCTTCTAAATTATTTCATTTAACTTTTTTTGTCCTACTGTTCAGTCCTCACGGTAACAGAACCCTATTCCATCGATGTTTAGTCCATCTACAAGCATATTATCCCTCGTAGAATCTCCCAGTTAAATCATCACTAACATCTTGATCCCTCGTTGCAGTCCAAAACAATGTCTCCTAAACAGATGGAAACAAAAACACAGGAATATAAAATATAAGGATACTTATCTAATAACGAACTTTTACCACCTCCAATACCTTCTATAAAGATCCGAACATCATTCTTCCTAAAAATTAATAATCAACCCCGATCAATAATAAATAAATATACAAAAATAGTACAAACTCACCTATAATGCACTTATCTCCGTATATTTACATTTCCTGCAATGTCATCAAATGACATTACTTCAAATCATTTGATTTCGCCTCAGTCATCAAATTCAACAAACGTCGCTAGGGCAACACCGAGTGGCGAGAGCCACTGACATGTATATAAATGGACTGACTGATCTCCTGTTTCATGTGGCACCAGTTTTGATTTCAAAAAGTACGCTTTGACTGGCGCTGTATTTAAATTAT
This sequence comes from Dioctria rufipes, assembly GCA_963924295.1. Lineage (NCBI taxonomy): Eukaryota > Metazoa > Arthropoda > Insecta > Diptera > Asilidae > Dioctria > Dioctria rufipes. Next base: position 281,920,772 of record OZ002740.1, on the reverse strand, counting down.
TTGCGAATTTATTTATATATGCATGTCAGTGGGATTTACAGAATTTACCACAAAAGTATTTGGAGTCTCAAGTAGTCACTTGTATTGTTAAATTTTAATTACAAGGCTGTTTCGGTTGGAAATACCGCTGAATCGTTACAGTTCAGTGGGAAAGTATACTCTCACGGAAAGGGACAGAAACATGAAAGTGGTGCTATTTGCTTTCATGCAATTTTCATTCAACGAGCAGTCCATTTATATACATGTCAGTGGCGAGAACTCATAACTGGATGAGGCGGCTGTATAAAGCCGACAAGCCGCAGCACAAAATCATTCTAGTTTCAGAGTTTATCTGATTCGGAGATTAATCCGGGTAACAAGAAGAATATTCCCAACCTCATTTTAGAAGATGAATTCTACATATATTTCAGAGACTAATCTGAAAATTCCTATCATTTCCAACCTTCCTGCCCACACCTACATAGAAGATTAATTCTACGCAGAGATTAATCTGCGTTTCTTCTTTATAGTAGCATATTGATACACTTCTGCGTACGCGCAGAACACTGTCATAGACCATAAATAGGATACTACTGTATAGAAACATATTTATACCACCTTGGGTACAATAAATCTATATTCAGAAACTAATCTGATTGAGTTTTTCTATAAAAGCATTTTGCTGCCCTTGTGCCTTCAGGCACTAGCAACATCAACATTTTCTTTTTCTTTCAATAATAATAATATATATTTATTTGGCAACTGTACAAAGATTTTTAAATCTCATTAATATACAGCACACTAGTTTATAATTTACAGGTAGGTCAATAAGTGATAATAACTACTAACTTAACTAATCAGAAAAAAATAATATCTAATCTTTATAAAAAAAAAATGAATGATTAAAAAAAAAAGTTAAGAAAAATTCAAAAAAAGAGAGAAATGCGAAAAAAAGACAAAAAATAGATTTTATTTACATAATTGTTGTTAAAGTATAGAAAGAATGTGCATTTAGGTAAAATTGGGTGATTTTACCAATTTCAAAAACCCTGCTGGAGCCCACGCGCTGAAGTTCTGATGGTAATAAATTTCATTTGCGAGGAACTTAAACAAAATAAGAACGCTCTCCAAGTTGTGATCTGCAGTGTGGCATACAAATATTTACACCTCTTTATGATCGTAGAAACTGCAGCTTGTTATAGAGGTACTCAGGACTTTTAAGATTTATTAACTTGTGCAAAAAATAAAAGTTACGGTGAGAAAGGTAGATATCTAATGGGAATCCGAGAATACTGTTAGGATATGGGGAGATATGGGAGCTACGGGGCAGTTTATATACATACCTAATACAATCATTGAATGCAACCATGAGCCGTCTGTGGCAGACTGAATCAAGCTTCGGGAACAATATCGAGCCATAAAGGAAATGTGGAATAATCAGCGTACGCACTAGTTTTAGACGCATTTCTGTAGACAGAAGATATGCAACATACTTGTAGCAACTTAAGCTAGAATTTAATATTATTCCTAAATTCCTAATAGAGTCATGATATGGTAGAGTTTTATTATTGAGTAAAACAGGAGGTAGTCTTGAAGCATCAATGTTGCTTCTATATATCGGAATGGAATTAGATTTGCTGGGATTCAATACCAACTTGTTATCAAGAGACCATTCGTAGATTCGTTGTAAGTCATCATTTAGCCGGGAAATGCAATCATCCTGTAGTTCAATTGGGCGGCTCAGATATAATTGGACATCATCAGCATATAGATGAATGGTGGAGGCCTTAATCACATTGGGGAGATCATTTATGAATATGCTAAAAAGAAAAGGCCCAAGGATAGAGCCCTGAGGTACGCCACAACAGGTAAGACGAAAAGCGGACAGTGAGTTACCTACTTTCACAGCTTGATGTCTGGAAGATAGGAAGTTTCTGAACAGCTTCACAGCTGAGGAAGAGAAATCGAAACTTCTCTTTAATTTATTAAGCAGGTGAATGTGGTCCACAATATCGAAGACTTTACTAAAGTCTAGAAGAGCAAATATGGTTAACTTATCATTGTCCAGAGCTTCATTAATATCAGAAATGACTTTTAATAGAACAGTTTCACAGCTATGTCCCTGTCGAAATCCAGATTGCGAGGGAGATAATAAACGATTTTGGTCTATAAATTTATTGGCGTGCAAGAAGATGAGTTTTTCAAAAACCTTACCAAAAAAAGGTAAAATACTAATCGGTCGGAAGTCACTGACATCAGATGTATTTGATTTCTTTGGGATTGGAATAACAACAGCTTTCTTCCAAGCAGCAGGAAACTGAGATGTAGTCAGGCACGCGTTAAAGATATGCGTCAAAACTGGTGTAACATACGGGATGATTAACTTAATAAATCTCGGCGGTATCATGTCATAACCAACTGCAGTTGATTTAACTGCAAAAATTACATTGAGAACCTGAGTGTAGTCGGTGCAACGAAATGCAAAGCCGTCAACGTTCTCAATGTCATTTAATTCTACTAAGGACGAATCACTGCGAGTTGAAGCAACGAAAAAATCATTCAAAGTGTTAGGATCAGCGTCATACTGAGTCGTTTCTCTGCCCACAATGCCCATCTTGCGAATGTTATTCCACAGCTTCCTGCTGGGTAGGTCTGAGTTTAATTTGGAACTATAGTATGTTCTTTTTGCAGATCGAATTTTAGTGGTAACCAAATTGCGAACCCTTTTATACCGACGGTGTAAAGTTGAGCATTGTGTGTCCGCAATAAGAACATGTATTTCACGTGTGATCCAAGGACAACGTTGTGAATAAATAATTTTCCTACGCATAGGTACATGCCTATTATAAAGTTGTAAGAGTAAATTATTCAGTAATTCAACCTTATCATCAGCACAGTTCTGCTGGAATATGTCCGTGTAAGGTAAATTAGCACAATCATTATATAATGTGTCAGTGTTAATATTATTATAATCACGGTAATCAAAGAATTCTGCACAGGGCTGTGAGCCTAGTGTCAAATTATATGATAAATACAAAAAATCATGATCAAAATTACTCAAAGGTGTCAATTGGTTCTGAAACAGAACCCTTTCTGTGTTGGAGACCAATAAATAGTCTAGTTGGGATGGATTATTTATATTAAAGTAAGTAGGTAACTGGTTCACAACTTTCAAATCCGATGACAGATAATTAATTTTGGTCTTCTCTCCTTTTTCAGAACGAGTAGATCATTGATAGCGCCTGCAGCAGGAGCTCACTGAATTTTATATTTGAATTTTTAATTTTTTTTTTATTTTTCACTTGTAGTTTTTTTTTAATTATAGTATAGTATAGTATAGCAGTTTTTATGTTAGCTTTAGCTTGAATTTTTTTTAATGGAATTTACTGTGATATTTAGTTTTAAGCTAGTGAATTTTAATAAAAATTTTATATTGGAAATTTTAAGAAAACGGAGTTGTCCTTTACAAACCTGCACTCCCTCCGACGTCCGAGACTAGATCTCTCTTTCTAAAATAATGCTGTTAATAAAGTGGAAGAGGAAGAAGTGTGCACAGAGGTATTAAGAAGAGAAAAATCTCTTGGGATGGTCGTAAATAGCCGAGAGTGAACAGTGGTCGTGACCACTTTTTTGGGTTGTGGAAAAGTCGAACTTTGGTAAGTAATCTATAAATTGGATAAAAATAAACCACATACCATCATTGCATTAAGTGCGTGTTTTCCGTGCCGGTTTATAAAGTAATCTTCATTAAATATGGGGGCATTTATATTAATGATAGCTCCATCGAAACATCCAGCTTCTTGAGGAAAGCCTCCCATATCAAGAAATTGTAACGACAAGCCTTGATTTCTTTCTGGCCAACGAATTATTTCACCCATAATCACATTGATTATGGTATTTGATACCCAATGAACAACCCTACACACAGCTGCTTTATTGATAAAATGCATATTAACAATTCCATGGTAATGGGCTTCATTTCCTGTCTAATGTAGAAGTGTCAGTAATTGTTGCAAAGGACTTAAAGAATTTTTCCGTCCACTGCTATGTTGCAAATAAACTCCAATCTTTAATAGAATATATTCTATTTGAACGAGTGGGAAATTTTCTAATGTGGCCGAGTCCAGCGAGTAATTTATTCTGGCCTTCAACACACGATCTCTATACTCAGATTCTTCATAAAAAATCTTTCAAAACGAAACATTTCTTTATTAGTTTTATTTTTATATTATGACACTACCGATCACGTTGACAGTCAATTCGAAAACAGAATATTTACTTAGAGCTATGTTGCTTAAATTATCAAACTCTATTGAAAATGTTAAAGAGTAACACACGAATATATGCACACCTTTGTATGGAAAGTGATTTACCAAACCTTGCAATGTAATTTTGTAAGCAGCTTCTAAACTAAATGTTGCGAAAAGGACCCACACCGTGCCATTGAATGTAATGTAATTTATGATTTTAGGTAGCATTCTAAAGAAATTAACTCAGATTCCATAATTTCAACCGAAACTGGATTTTATGAAAACAATTATTTTATGAACAAGGAAGAGTTTCGACTAATCCTACGCACATAGCCCTCCTTGTTAATTTCATTACTAAAATATTTGATTTAAAATTGATTTTTTGGTAAAAAAAAACCCGCAAATTTTGCCGATTTTACCATCTAATTAGTTTTTGCGTGCGATAAATAGTTTTTGAGTTAATTGAAGAAAATGCGTCATTCTTAAGGTGAAAATGGCGGTTTTTTGTATAAAAAATGAACTTATTTTCCTCTAGTGATTACCGAAAATAACTTCCCATAAAAAAAATGTTTACAACAGAGTACCAATGTGTGTCAAAGGAAGAACGGATCACATATATGCGAAATGTAATAACTTGGGTGAATCTGACCCAAGTTCATGAAAATGCATGAAAATCGAGTTTTCAATGGCAAAAACGCTCCGACCGACGAAGTTTTTTAAATCTGGAAAAAAAAAAATATATACCACCCGATAGTACTCGGCGGAAACTTCTAATTTGCTATACAACATGCCGGATTGGAGCAATGTTTTCGCCCCAACCTAAAAGTACCCAAAATAAAAACTATTTCTTCTTCGAATTGTTGCTGATAATTAGCTGAGCCGAACGGTGGAATCCAATCCTACCGAGCTAGGCAAATTTACAGTCTATTTGAAAAGAGAATTTTTCTTAGCACTAAGTAGCTTAAATTATCAAACTCTTTATTGAAAAATGATAAGCGTAATAATTTGGTGCAACGGAAATTGAGAAAAAGCATATAATTTGCTAACTTTATCACTTTTCCATAGACCATTTATCACTTACTCATTTTATGCTTGGCGCAACAGTAATTTGAAAAGCTGAGAACTTCTCACTTTTTAACACACAAATGAGTTCTTTTCAAATTTCGCTTTGGAGCAACAGAAATTAATCAGAAATTTTGATAAGTGAAAACCGATAAGTTGTTGGTGTAATAGGGCCTTGGTCCAGATAGATAGAGTTGTATACGAAGTTAGGGTTGAAAAGTCCACAAAGAGGGACTTTTTCTACAACCTTACTCGCGTTCAATTCGATTCTATATAAGGTGATGGCACCAGTAGTTGCCCAAGCACTAGTAATTGACCATTTTCAAACAAAGCTGGCAATACTATTGTTCTACGTAAAGCACAAATAATTTCTAATTTTATACATGTTATCCAAACTTCTGTCCATTATATAAATACTGTTATACGTGAAAATTATGATGAAATTTGGTGCAATATTAAGTTTTCTTCCAAGAATCAAATTTCTGTCTTTTATTGATGATCGTATAATTAGAAAGTGATTTTAATTCCTTCTTTTAAAGATTTTTTGTGTGTTTAGTTCATTTTTGGTTTTTAGGTTACAGCATCGTTTGCACTTTCTGTAGGTACATGTAGGTAGGTAGAAAATCATAAAGGAAGCCTATGTTAGTACGTGGTCAACTACTGGAATGTGCTTTCTAAGCAAACACCAAATTGATGATGATGGTGCAATTAGACCAACTGCCAGGAAATGTGGCATTTCACATTCGACCTTGATAAATAAAATAAAATTGAGACATCCTGTCCATCGTAAAATAAGTCCACCAACAGTACTAACATCCCAAGAAGAAGATTTGCTATGTGATCGAATAACAAGTAGGGCAAAAAAGGGATTCCCACTGACAAAAGAAAATATCTTTCAAACGGTAACAGATTGAAGATGGACGACCCACATATTTTAAGGATAATACTCCAGCGAAAAATGGTATATTGCCAGAAGTCACGTTACGGAGTAAGAAATACGAAAATGGCATTCCGATTCGCATAATTACTTATTTTCGGTGGGAGTCTTGGATATTTTAGAAGATCCCGATCGGATATTAAATACGGACTCTTGGTTGTATGACCCAAAAGTTGTAGTAATTTATATTCTGTTAAGGATAAAGAAAAACAAAACATTACAGTCCCAGGAACATTCACCGGATCTGAAAAAATTATGATTGATTGATTACTTATTCACACGAGCGAATACCCGCTGAAGTAGCACAACATGTGAATATAAATTAGAGCATTGGTCGATCATCAAATGGGTGGGTGACGTTACGGGTATTCTATGGGTACATAGCAAATTCGCTAATGCCTAAACTAAAAGAAGAAAATGTAAAATGTCCGTTATTATTTTTGATTGATGGGCATAAATCGCATATAAATTATAAGGTATCAAAATTATGTATTGAGACCCAAATTATACTTTATTCGTTATATCCAAATGCCACACAGATTCTGCAGCCTGCCGATCTTTCTGTATTTCGACCGTTATTAAAAGTTTCATGAAATAAAGCAGTGTAAAATTGGAATTTAAAAACCGGGCACAGAATTTTGACTAGGACACCTTTCGCCCATTTATTCGAAGAAGCTAAAAAACCTGTTAGATCAACAATAACACCAAATGGGTTTAAAAGTTTTGGCATATATCCATTTAATGCGGATGCCATTGATTATAATAAATGTATGAATACCACCTTCAGAGGCAACACACATACATACAGATTAAACCTGAGGAAATATAACCAGAGCATTTATAGTTTTTCGAGTCATTGATGAATCAGCTAGAAAATTGTTTTATGTATGACTGAAACTTAAAACTCGTATGAATAAAAGCACCACGCTTATTGAAACTATCACTGCACAAAATGAAGAAAATAACACTATCATGTCACAGGTGAAGAATATTTGAGGCACCGGGAATATAAATAGAACAAAAATGACTAAAATATTAAAAATAGTAAAAAGGAAAATACTAGGTTTGCTCGATGAAAACACCGGGTAAACTAGGGCTACACCGGGCTACGCTATCTTGTTTTTTGAAAACCCTGGGCTAACACGGGGTTACACCAACTCGTTCGATGAAAACCCGGTGTTTCCGATTTCGTGCCCCGAACTTACACTAAAAATTTCTCGGGGTAAATGTTTGACATTTGTCATTTGTGAATTGTCACTTGGAATTTGTTTGTGATTGCGGTCGATTATAGTATGTAAAAATACTTCTTACGCAAAACTTAGAAGGAAAAAAAAGAAAAATAGCTAGAACAGTTACAGTTACATCAACTCGGAGCTATAATAAATTGTTATAATACATATACCATAATATATACAATATATAAAGGGTTTTCCAATAAGAGTGGTTATTTTGATATTAAAAGAAAATGCCATTTTTTTAAATAAATGATAGGATCTTTACTTCATTATAAAGAAGAAGATATGCCGTTAATAATGGAAAATAACATCAGCCAAATGACCACCACGACCACGCCTACAGGACCATATCCTTTTCATGAAATTTTCCAAAACTAAATCGCAAAGTGGCTGCCCCCTGTCCTCGATAGCCTCACGAATTCCATCTTTGAGGTCTTGAATCGACGCTGGGCTGTTGGCGTAGTCCTTCTCTTTCACGTGGCCCCAAAGGAAGAAGTCGCAAGGTGTTAAGTCACAAGATCTCGGTGGCCAATTGTGATCACCTCTTCGAGAGATAACACGGTCCGGAAACTTTTCCCGTAAAAGATCAATGGTTTTGTTGCTGTATGGCACGTAGCGCCGTCTTGTTGAAAGTAAACGTTGTCCAGATCAATACCATCCAATTCCGGCCATAAAAAATCACAGTAACTGTTGCTCCAGCCTCATTTTCGAAAAAGTAAGGTCCAATGACCCCGCGTGACCATAAACCGCACCAAACAGTCACACGTTGAGGATAGAGAGGCTTTTCAACAATAACTCTTAGGTTTTCCGAGCCCCAGATGCGACAATTTTGCTTATTGACGAAGCCATCGAGGTGGAAATGGGCCTCATTACTCAAGATGAGTTTTCGATGGAATTCCGGATCATTTTCATGCATTTCAAGGACCCAATCAGCAAAGACTCGACGTTGCTGATGATCGGCCGGCTTGAGTTCTTGTGTTAACTGAACTTTATAAGCCTTAAGACCCAAATCTTTATGCAAAATACGGTGTAATGACGTTTGTGGAATGCCTCATTCCAAAGAACGACGAGGAATGGACAAACCTGGGTTTTCCTCAACACTTTCGGCTACAGCAGCAATATTTACGGCTGTTCTTGAGCGACGTGCACGGGTTTTATTCTTCATATCACTAACTTGTCCCGACAGCTCGAATTTTACTACCAAAAATGTTCGAGTTTTACGAACAGTCTCTGCCACATTTTCACCATTTTTATAGTGAATTTTAATAATTTCAATGCGTTGTTGAATCGTATATCGTTCCATTTTCATTAATAGCGTATTTTCTACTTGTCAAATGTCAAAAAAGTGACAGCTCCAAAAGTGACATCTACCGAAATAGCGGGCTAATTAAAATAACACCTCTTATTGGAAAACCCTTTATTTTCAATGGTACAAATGAAATGATTTTAAATAAAACACAAATTTTCGTCACTGATATATGCCCATTTGTTACATTATATCCTAATAATAAAGTAACTATTAAATATGTAGAGGGCTCAACATATATTGAAGATGATCATGCATACGATAATGGAAAAAATGTATTGAAAGTAAATTAATAGTAAAGATGGGCAATGTATAAAAAATGCTGTATCTGAGTTTATGGTACTCCTGGCTTTGGATCCTATCCACACTTTTATCTAGCAGAGAAGAGTTTTAGTGAGAACATTGTAGGAGTTAAATCGGATCGAGACAAGCATGAACTGTCGATGACACTGGAAACATTTTCAGTATCGATTTCATTCCAATACAAGTCAATGCTAGACTACAAATTAATTTATTAATGTAAAACTATCTTGTAATAGAGTAAGTATTTTAAGTGAAAAGAAAATAAACTAAGTATTCGCACTAATAAAATTCATTTTTCTTCATTTTAGTTTATAAAAACCAATCCTAAGATTATAAATGATGCCACTATTTTGGTTCAGACAAACAACTGAGTTATACGATGCATATTCATTTCAAGTCAGGGTAAAAATTTTAAATTAAAATAATAAAAGCCGCGACGCTGTGGACTTTCTGGTATTATTTTTTTTTTTATTATTATTAAGCCAAGCTGAGGGGATATCCTATGATAAAAAGCAGATAATGTAGGAAGAAGATATGGAATGGTTTTTGGGGGCCTTACGAGATTGGCAGAGGTGTTGATTTATGTCACCATTAAACGTTTGGTTTGTATGCCGGAGGAAAGACAAGATGGTAGAATGTTCCACATTCGCATTGTTCGCCATCAGGTTTAGTTCAGATTTAGATCGAGTCTGATCTTAGTGTAATTATTTGATATATGAGATTTCACAACTGTACCTTGTACCTTGAAAGTTTTGAGATTGCTGCATAAAAAAAATTAATCAAAAATAAGCGTGACACGCATGTAAATTTTGGAAAGATCGAACAATATCATTTAAAAAAAAATTTTGCGGAAAGGGTTGAAAATGGTATATATTTGAGAAAAGCGTCCTTTAATAAATAACCATAAGCTAATATTTATTTTATTTACAGACACTGACTTAAGGGAACAAATAGTGCGATATGCCAACAGCCCAGGGTTTGCTGGCGCGAAATCGCAGCCACGCATAAGAACGTTCCGGTAACATTGAACCGGAAAACCCACCAAATTCCGTGGTCGAAAAATCTGAAAACAATGCCAACAGTCCAGACTTTTCTGGCACGGATATCAAATGATATTTTCCTGATGTTTACAAATTAATACATTTATAAACAGTAATAAATTAAAAATTTACAGAAAGTGATGTTTGGGCTGACAAAGTGCCTTATTTCATTAATGAAGGAGTTTTCTTCTAAAGTAGGGAAATGTGAACAGCTGAAGACAAAAAACAAATTGTGGGAGAAGATACACTGGATTATGAAGGAGAAGGATATCACCAAGGACTGCATAGAAAATAAATGGAAAGGGTTGGAGCGTAAATATAAAAAGGCGGTGGACAATAACAAAAGTACTGGCGACCCCGAGTTACAGCCGCATATGAGAAGTAAGTTATCACTTTATAATAAAGAGTAAACATAACATCTCAAAGTTTTAGGGAACTGGACGAAATATTTAAAATCAAGGCGTCTGTTGTTATCTGCAGCGGTAGAAGGATATGCGGCTCAGATTGAAGGGTCAATAACTGAATCCCATTTTTCACAACCTGGACCATCAAGAAAGACTAGACTCAGTACAAAAACGTCAAGCTGTATAGGTGGGAGATTAAAGGCCGTGATACATTAAAAGCAAAAAGCAGCGACAGCAGCACTAGCAGAAACAGAAATTCGACATTTCTGCTTTGTCAAACACATTGAAAGTAGAAGCAGAAAACAGTGACAGTTGCTTCTCAATAACATATGTCACGTGTTACAATTTTTAAAAAGTTGATGTTAATTTTGTTTTATTTTGAATACCTATTGATTTAAATTTTATAATTGAAAACTGCTTATCCCTTATAATTTTATGGAACAAGTTTAAGCAATTTTAATTGCTTATACTAGTTTTGTTAACTTTGTGGAATTAACATCGAGAAGATAGAGAATTTGGACTAGGAAGATCTTTGAAGGGATGAGGAACAATTTAGAAGACTTACCAGAATGGGTATCTCCGAGTTTGAACTGCTTGCAGCTATTCTGAAAGAACGGCTCACAAAAATTTCACCGCGGACACCAATTAGCGCTGAATGCCGACTAGTAGTGACATTAAGTACACAATGCTGCTATTAGGAAGCATTAATAATTTTATTAAAAAAATTAGGTATTTATTACAAGGATCATCCAGACAAATGCTATCTTGGGAATTTAGAATAGGAGTCTCCACTGTTAATGCAATTATTTTGGAAACATGCGATGCCATTTGGGAAGAACTCTCAGAAATTTACTTGGCTGCACCAAATGAAGATGAATGGCGAAAAATTGCCACAGATTTTTACCTTATGTCGGAAATACCAAATTGTGTCGGAGCTATTGATGGCAAGCATGTGAAAATTGTCTGTCCACCGAACTCAGGATCGTTGTATTCTAATTATAAGCACTATCGCAGCATCATCCTACTTGCAGTATGTGACAGCAACTACTGCTTCACTGCTGTTGATATCGGTGCTTGTGGCAGCTAGAGCGATAGCGGAATATTTGCCAGAAGTATATTTGACAAAAAATTGATAGATGGAAGTCTTTAGTTGCAGCAGAGTCCGAATTGCCAAATTCAAACATAAAAATGCCATATTATTTTGTAGCTGATGCCGCTTTCCCTCTAAAAAAAAATATAATCAGGCCTTATCCGGGTAGAACACTCCCTGCAGACACAGATATTTTTAATAAAAGTCTTTTCAGTGCACGTAGGATGATAGAGAACACCGTTGGGATACTAGCTTCAAAGTGGAGGGTGTTACTCACAACAATCATCTGTGTTCCAGAGAATGCGGATAAAATAATAAAGTCAGTAGTTGTTTTGCATAATTTTGTGAAAATGCACGATGACTGACATTGCCCTGCAGATTATGTCGATCACTTCGAAGGAGGTAACTTAGTCGAAGGACTCTGGCGTCGTGGCGGATTGATTTTACAGTAAAGCAAACTTTTTACAAGTTTCAATGCTCCACGTATAGCCTTCCATTTCAAATACACTTTGAAAGATTGTATAATCTCGAGAAAAAAACAGCTTGAATTTATTACACTTTCAATCTAGATGACGAATCCAGTCTCCAGTTCTTCTTTTTTTTTTTTTTTTTTTTTTATAAATAAAACACATATTTGATTAACGGATCATATTTTAGTGTATCATTTTATTCTTTCCAGCTAAATAATTCAAAAGACTTGAGTTTTAGTTCAACTAAAAAATGAATGTCCTGGTTGTACTCGCAGAAAATCTTAATTTGTAAAACTGTGGTCCAGTGGACGTAGAAATGCTACAACGGTTAATGTACAAGAAATTCTCACTTTTAGAGCACTTATCAATTTACCACATTAGTACTTCTTATGAAAATAAAACACTCAAGTACATAGTACTTAATTTAAATTTTTATTTTTATATAAATATCACAAAATGAATTCAGTTCCTTAATTTACAAGGTCACTACAGTCTTAGATAGATAATGGCATAGAAAAGCCTTTATTAAAAAACCTCAGCTTACAACGTTAGGTATATCGACTAATTAAAAGAGTTGGAATTGTCGATAGAATACAAAGTTGTTTAACAGAATGTATATATTCATTAGATATAGACATTGCCTGACACATCAAATGCCTCGCATTACTAACCAAACATTCCTAGGAAATATAAAGATGTTTAGGAACTAGAAAAATGCTTAAGAACTACCAAAAAGCTTAAGAACTACAAAATATGCTTAGGAATTACAAAAAAGTTTGGGAACTAATGTGCAGAATTGCAATGCAAGTGTTTAGGTAAATACGATAACAAGAATTTAATTACGTAATATACTAATAATGCACATCAGTCTTGTACATGAATACAGCCCATTGAGTTACCGATTAACTTTTACACAAGCCATATGAAACTATTTTAAAATTCCGTTATTTACCACAGCTATCAATTACATTTGGAATTCAGCAAGTTTTTTTTGTGACAATTTTGCCTGATCCACTTGTAAAGAAAGTGATTGGAAAAAGGCACTTACTGGCGTAATTTTAGAAAATCCTTCCTTAGCTGCATTTATAAGTGAAGACATGTCATTGTAAGCATTTTTAATTAGCGTCTCCTCATTTATTTTCTATTTGGCACGTATTCTTCCGGCTTCTGGCTTCGGTATCAACTGAAAAGAAGTCCTTTGGCATTCTCCATGTATTTCGGTGTCATCAGAATCGGATGCAACAATTTTAATACATTCAGGAAGGTCCTCGAAGATATCGGATGACTGCATCCTCTGCTCATTCATATTTTCATCGCAGCTGGTGAAATTGCTAGAAGTGCTACAAATAAAATTATTTATTATTACAATGCTATGCTATGCTATGCTCACTATTAAACTTGTCCCACAACGTTTCCACCTTTTTTTAGCAAGCTCCACTCTAATGAAATGGGGTGTTTATAGTAAGCAGAATTTACGTTAATGATTAATCATCACTTTTTTGACGACACTTACCTGAAATATTTAATTGCCTAGAAATTTCTTGCCATTTTTTGTTTTTTTTGTTTTTCGTCTGAGTAGCAGAAGGAGCGACACGATTTATCAAATAACATTTTGTTATTTCTACCAAAATTAATTAATTTTTCCTCCATAGACATTTTGTTATTTAACCATTAACACTTCAATAGGAAAGTTTTTATTTCATTAATCTGCACCTCCATATACATACAAATTGTATGTACTCAACAGAAATATTTCTTAAAGATTTTGGCTAGTTTCGTTATCTTAAGTTAAATTTAATAGTGCAACTACCACGAAATTAGTACTTTATTTCCCTTGCAGGTAGAATCCAATACTATGAGTTTAAGGTTAAATTCTTCAACTGAAACAGCAGGAGGAGCTTCAGGCTCACATATCAGTCGAACTTTCGCAAAAGTACTTTTGTTGCGTACTGACTCATCCCCATAAAATTAAAGGACAAGTAATAAAGTACGACTTTCTAATGCAATATCTCCCACAGAATGGATCAACTACTATTGGGAAAACAAAGAAAAAGAAAAATTTGATAAAGAAGCACAATAGATCAAACGTACAAAAGAAACGGAAACAAAAACAGGAAAGAGCTAAAAAAAAACAAATTAAATAGGAGTGTTAAAAAATGCACAGAATAATATATACAGAAGCAGAATAAATAAATATCCGCAACAAATATTTAAATTGCTGAATGTTTTGCTTAGTTTAAAAGAATTTAATTATTTTAATTTAACTTTTATTAACACATTATGTGTACTTTACATAGCCTATATTCAAAATATTAATTTATATCTTCGTTTGAATTTATTTTTAAATTAAAATTTAATTTGAAAAACTATAAATATCATTTATTGTAGTATCTTGGTAATTCTTAGGAGTCAGAAGAGCACGCTCCCACTTCCAGTCCATAGATTTATTCTGTATATCAAAGAAATCGTGATATATCCTGGATATGATATATCTTATGTTTATAAGCCCATTAGTTGCATTTCCATCGAACACTACATAGTCACCACCTTTTATTTGCGGCAGGAGGTCAGAGAACTACCCATCCGACACATAAACTCTCCGTGGACACTCATATTGCTTTTGAAATGAAGTTTTTTAGTTTAAAGCCATAGGTATGATCTCTTTACAAAGTCACATATAGGATTTCTTAAGATATCCTTTAACTTCATCGGCTCGTATCCCTCTTGGCACAATACGTTATGTCTAACAAATACCATAAGCCAGCAAGACTTTGACGACCCGTATTCACCGTAGTACTCTCATCGCAAACAATAAAATTGCGATCTTGCAGTATTTTTACCATTACTAGCTAAAGCTTCCGTCATTACTAATTTGATGTATGTTCAGTGTCAAAGAAACAGAACATTATAAAAAAATCAAAAGAAAGCCAACATTAGTAACAACTTCTGCGAAACAATGGATTTGTAGTTGGAAAATATTTAAATTATCCAAGCCAACAGTAATTACACAAATTTTACTGCGAAGTATTACTTAGGAGCATAACCAAATACTCTTGAGTATTGTATTTAACAAAAATTAAGAAATTTCCTTATTGGTCCCTTCCCTCCTTTTTTTGTAATTTTAAAGGACTTTAAGTATTGCCACGGAAGTGAAAAATCTTTCAATTGGCTGTATAATTATCTAGCAGTCATCTTAAGAGTTTGTGATACCGCTCCAGATTTAACCCTTGTGTACACATCCGGCTAACCGAGTACCCATTTTGACTTTGATTCCCTGTAAAAACTGTTAGAAGAAATATATTGCCTCGAGGATCCATGCCATCCCAAAGCTACTTGGGATATGTCGATCTATTCAAAAAAACTTTACAAACAAGTAAAAAAGCTAGAATTGGTCTAAGACCAATTCTTATGATACCTTAGATGAATGCCCGTATTAAATTACGTATGGTCGCCGATCTATTCAAGTTTGATTTTGAAGTTGTTTTTTGCATATATTTCTAGAACGGTTTGTCGCACAGAAAACATTATTATAATAAATTTTATAGGATTTCCTATTCTGGAGAAGTTTTTCGTACAATAAAAATGTCTTGGACTGATCGTTTTCAAAGTGTACGTAAAAAACTAAATTTTTATATGCCAACACCAAGAAGGAGTTGCCTTATTTAGTCCATTTTTGACATTTTATTTGCTAATGTAGTAAAAATATCATGAACGAAATTTCAGCTCTCTACGTCGATGCGTTCTCTAGCAGTGTCCAAATATATAGCGGAAAACGAAATTTTTATATGGCAACCCCACGAAGGAGTTGCCCGAGTTGTCTCATTTTCGAACTTAATTTTACTTTTTTTTTTTAAGTCCGTGTACAAAATTGCAGCTCTCTAAGTATACGCGTTGTCGAGTTATCGTGCGCACGGACGGACGAACGGACGGACGGACATGAAAAATCGAAATAACTTTTAATATTATGAATGAGTGTCCAATCCATTTTGCTCTACCATAATTATTTCGAGGTGTTACAAACGGAATGACAAACTTAGTATACCCCTATGATTTCATCTAGGGTATAAAAATTTATTATACATTGGTTTTTTGAATTCAAAATTTTTTATCCGTAGTCAACACACCCAGGCTACCCGGGTAGCCAAAGATTTTATATGACAAACGTTATCACGTAGTTGGTTAATAAACTTAAGTTGGAGAAAAAAATAAGGAAATGTAATGAAAACGAACATGTAAGTCTATAAAAATGTGTTTTTTTTACATATAATAAAAATAGTTACAATATTATAAATTAGAAACATAAATGGCATTTATTTAGGGTTAATGTGTGTCCACTACATATGGGCTTGTTACAGGTGCAATAGGATTTTCTCGTGGCACGGTCGTTTGTTAGCATTTTCCTGTCTATGCGGTACGTCCACTGCTCTCTCGAATGGTTCTTGCGGCCGATTCTTTAGGTAGTTGCCGCATAATTGGCTTTCCTAACATATGTTAAATAGCTATATGTATATATTTTTTGTTTTAATAACACTAACCGCGGTTTCGGCCCTTAGTTGTTTCGCTGGTACTCTAGTTTCTTTCTCCTTTTTTTTTGTTTCACGGATTAAGATGTATAGCCACTTATATTTGGTTTAACTCTTTTTATTTTGAACCTTTTTATCTTTTTGTTTCCATATATTAACACTTTTTTATATGTTGTAACTCTTTATTAACAATACCTAGTTACTATGATTATTTTTACACTTACGCCCGAGAGAATTAGAATATATCTTTTTTTGACTACTACAAACTAAATGCTTTCGGATCTTTTTATTATGTTGATTCGTTACAATTCACAAAAAACTTCTTCTTAAAATATCAGACCGCCGATTTTTCCTATTCGACTAGTTCTTCAAAAACCTAAAACACTGACTGACTCAACTCCTTATTTTCGCCCCCAAGAGTCTCTTTCAGCAGGCCACAAGTGCTTATTATGCATTTTTTGGTCAAGAAAAATGTCACTTCGTTTGGACATGCCCATACATACCCAAACGAGTACCGTTCAACCGTCTTTTTAAATTGTAATTTAATACCGTGCGCCGCTGATAAGATTTTCGTCGTATAAAAAGGCATGAGCGTTCTTGTGTTCATCATCGGCAAAGCCTATTTTGCACTTTTCAAGTGCAATATTAGACTTCTGTTTTTTCCGTTTGGCTTAGGATAAAATGTTTTGTTCGTGAAATTATGTGAAGAAATTGCTGATGCAATCTCTTAAACTCTTTTAGCGATAAGCTAGTTGTGTTTTTAAGCATGATTAGCATACGAAAACTTTTCCGAATGCAAGCCTTTGTGTGTGTGTACATTATGTATACGCACATAGTATTATAATTTTTCTATTTTTCTTTTTATGGTTTTTAGGGGAAAACGGGGAAAAGAGGGTTCAAACTTCTGAAAAGGGTTTGTTTTGCATGCATATACCAATTCAGGTCCTATACACACTAAGGTTTTGTGTATACATATGTATACGTCAACCAAGATTTTGTATGAAACATTCCTTCCTCCCTCAAAAAAAA
This sequence comes from Dioctria rufipes, assembly GCA_963924295.1. NCBI lineage: Eukaryota > Metazoa > Arthropoda > Insecta > Diptera > Asilidae > Dioctria > Dioctria rufipes. The sequence continues at coordinate 281,903,144 of OZ002740.1, read as the reverse complement.
AGAGAATAATTCTTTGTAGAGGAATAATTCTATAAGAAACTTTGTGGGAAGAAAAAAAAATTTTGCTAGTATGATTGTGCGGGATCACGTTCAAATGAATTTGATATTTGTTATTTTCTTCATTATAAATAAAAAAATGACAATCAAGGGTATGCAGTATCAGTATGATACATTGTATTTGCATCTTGTGTTTTTGTTGACGCTAAGGTTTTGCCCTTCATTTGGATTTAGGTTTTAATTGTTCGTCACAGTTGAGACTATGCCGTTCTATGAGATTGTTGCTCCGCGTTCGCCTTATATAAGCCCAGTACCTTATTGTGTACGGGTTATGGCAGTTTTCGTGCAAAGTGTGGCACGCGGGTGGCGGGGCCAAATTCGGCTACTGATCCGGAGGGAGGGTCGCCCGGATATATGCTTTTGGGTAGCCCCGGCTGAGGCGGATATTTTCTATCCAGGAGAGTTCTATTTGGGGCCTCATGGTGGTGCTTCTTGGGTTGCATTGGGTAAGTTCGTGTATATAAATATATATAGTTGCTGTTTTCTTACCCACCTTTTTTTTTGTTTTCTATATTTCTAGGGGCGACTCTTACCCTGGTTGGAGAAATTGGGTGGTGTGGTCGCTTGGCGTGCAGAAGGCATCCGTCCTACATGCGGGATGCAGACGATTTGATGTCTGAGGGTGGTACTTCTTTGGAGTGGGCCCATTGGGATCATTCGGCCGTATCATCCAGTTCTACGTTGGAGCCGATCGTTCATTGGGGTGAGAACAGGGGTGCCCCTTCCGAGTGTGATGACTGGGACTACCCGACTGTATCATCCAACTCTACTTCAGAGCCGGTCGAGGCGGGCCTCCCCCCTTCCTATGAGGAGTCATGGTAATTGTTCTTCTTGACTTCTAACTTGATCCCATAAAAATTTCTCCCCTCTCTTTGTAGGAGTTGTTGATGGCCAATCACCCCGACAGGTGCCCGTTGAAACGCACAAAAAAAAATCTCTATTTTCAAAATTTTTCTGTATTTGAAAAAAAAAAAATTGTACTTTAATCTAATGAAAATTTCATAATTAAGTGAGTGTTGTTTCTAAAAAGTTTTGTTTTTACTGTTTGTGTTTATTGTTCTTTTTCAGGTACTTGTGTATGTTAGGCCTATGAAAATGACCCTGGGGGTTTTCTGTGTGTGTGTTTTTTTTTAAAACAGTTGAGACCTTGGATGTTGGTTTACATATTTGTTGATTGTAGTTCGCTATTAGTTTATATATATATTTTTTTCTATCTTTTTGTTTTCTTACACCAGGTCTTTGTCGGTTGTGATTTGACTTATACTAGAGCTCGAATATTTGCTTATTCTACGTTGTTTAAATATTCTATGTCGTTTAAATATTCTACGTTGGTTATTATTTTTTTTATGTTAATATCTTAGTAGTTTGCTAAGTGTTATTATTTATTACTTATTGCTACGGAATATTATTTATTTATTATTTTTATTTTTATTATTTTTGTTTAAATAAATTTCGATTATGATTTTATTTGTTATTTGTTTGTTCTAATTCTATTATATTTTTGTTCTTCTTTCTTCTATTTTCTTAATTCCTAGGGCTTTTTATCTATTTTGTTGAGAACTTCCGAATTGTGTTTTCTTTTGAGATATATTTTCTTTCTCTTAATGTCTAGTTTTTATTTTACTTATTTTCTATCAGCCAGTGTAGTAAAAGGAGAGGGGCTGTGCTTGTAACAGAAGAATGAGACGGGGCCAACCAACGAGTATAGATCTTTTTGATTATACTACTTGTATAGATCTCGCTCTGTGGAGACTTTGAGTACGTTTTAATTTTTCTTGGGATGTTGCGTAAACCGGTTCCATAGGAACGTTTTCAGCTGTGGGCTGTTGTCTGCGTTTAGCAATCCATGCCATGAATGCCGGGACGATATATTTTGCTGATGCCACCACAGATGCAATTAGCAACAAGAGTCCGGTCATTGATAGGGATGTAATTGAGAGTATATGAGGAATCTTGGCCTTTGGTCCAAAGTGAATATTGTTCACTTTGGTACGGATTTCCTCTAGAGATTTTGTATCTAGGTGGATACGTTGGCTTGTATCATCTCCTAGGCGTAATGTTGGTTGTTTCTTAAGGTTTTTAGGAGCGGATATCTTGGACATATATTCTGCCAATACCTCTTGTGTTTCGTTTGTGCCTGGGAAGTAGGTTGGTTGGAAAACTTTTAGCGGATGTAGATTTTCTGCTTCGTAATACAGAGTGTGAGACCCTATTTGCAAGGAACATGGTTCGTTGACTGTCATGATTCCTTGTCCTGCGAGACGATGAGTGAGTAACTGTTGAGTACAAGTTATATGTACTATAGTAGTTTCGGTTAAGGAGTACAGCCACGAATTCGGTCTATTAAGTTTTATTATTATGTCTCTTGGGTGAATTTGGGCTCTGATGCTACATTGTGGGTGTTCGCCCAGTGGATTGAATAGAAGTTTGATAACACATTCATCTGTTTTTGTAGCTTTGGTGAGTGGTGTATTTAGCTTACCAATCCACGTATCCTCATCGATTCCCTTTGAAATTTTTTTGAAAGATCTCAGATTTTCTGGCTTCTGCAGCAGAAATTCCTGGGTCTGGATTTGACTTGCCACATGGGAAAATTCGATATCAGGTATTAATGAGTGGTTTGAATCCACCCGTAAGGGAAAACATCTAATCTGTTGGATTTTCATCTTGGGAATATTAAATATGGGAAGTTTGATTCGGATAACTAATTTGTCCTGCAACAAATGTGTCTTAATATCTGCTGTTTGGTAGAGAACTGACAAACAGTCCTGTAGATTGGGACGAGTGGAGTGAGATTTGAGATAAATCTCTAGCAAATGGTTTGGGGAAATTAAAAGGGGATGAATTTGATTATTTCTACTGGACACTATTATGTCCAGTAGAGCTTGTTGTCTAAATTCTATCATTTGTAGTGTTAGACTAGAAACGATCTCTTGTCTTATTTGGTGGGCTATCAAATCATCCGTTGTATTCTGCAGATGGTTAATCTGATTGATTATTTGGTGTTGTTGTTCAGACAGTGAGGATAAGGGTTTTTGAATTTGTTCAAAAGTGGTTTTTATTACACTGATCTGTTGCTTTTCCAGATCAGCTAAGGTTTGAGTATTTACCTCTAATTCGCGTAGTCGGCTGTACACCTCTTGTTCGTTTCCGCTATCCATAGTGCCAAAGAGATAGTGCATCGCATTACCTATCCCATCAAAGATGGATCGGGGCTTGCGTGATTTAGGCACTGCCTCTTTAATGACATTGGTGCGTCTCTTAATGTTTTCCATCAGGGCGTGTACATGTTTTGTCTGTAGGGTACATAGATCTTGGTCAAAAGATTTGTTACCACATAATTGATGAACGTAGTGCTCCGCGCGTTCCGCCAGTTTTATATGATTGTCCAACTCGGCCAGATCTAACTCAGTGATGATGCTCCAAGTGTCGTGGTAAACCGATAGGCTTCCAAGATCCTCAAATAGTATTCCCGTATTATTTAGGGGCGTTATAGTGTAAGGTTCCTCCGCGAGGGCTCCTATTGTGGTCAGGAACAGTCCGTAGAGAATTATTGACCGAATTGTCATCTAGGAGAGGATAGAATAGGATATTAAAATGGATTTTCTGTTGACTCTGTAGCTTATGTTCTATTGTTCTTTAATTGAATGTATGTATGTACCTTAACACTGCTTAGCTTCTATGGACACATATTTATTCGTAGAAAGGTTTTAGACGGTTGTTATGTACTGTCACCTCTCGTTTGCGAATTTTAATTGTTGTGTTTACTGAACTGGGGATGCCGGTTACCGTATAGGGTCCTACCCAAATCTGGGAGAGCTTATGTTTGCGACTCTCGCTCTTGAGTAGAACCTTGTCTCCTCTGTGAAATGTCAGGGGACGTACGACTTTGTCGTAGTAATTTTTCGAGCGTTGTTTACTCATCAGAAGATTTTTTTGTACCATGGCGTAAGACTTCTGAAGCTTATACCTGAGAATATGGTAGTAGCTCTCGTGGTTATACACGGGTTCGGGGTCTCGCCTTAAGTTGGACCGAACGTACGCTGTAAAGCCGTAGAGGCAGTCCATGGGAGTTAATTTTGTCCCTTCGTGTACACTGTTATTGTACACGAAAGCAGCGATTCGCAGATAACTATCCCATGAACTGGGATTTTCGTCCACTATAGTTCGTAGATATTCAATCAATGGTCTATGTGCACGTGCGAGTGCTCCATTTGATTGGGGATGATACGCTGAGGTTTGCAGCTTATTTATCCTGAGGAGCTTGCATACCTTTTTGAATAGCTCACTCAGGAAATTACTTCCCTGATCGGTGACTATTTCTTTTGGGAATGCGGTAGCGTGTGACAATTTCGTCGAAGAAAATTTGCGCTACCGTTATAGCCTCCCCATTTGGAATGGCATACCAATCTACAAATTTCGTGAGGTTATCCTGAAACGTTAATATATATTTGTTTCCGGATTCAGTCTCCTCTAGTGGGCCGACTATATATAAATAAATTTTATCGAATGGTTGTTCCGCTATGTCTGTAATCACCATCGGCATTTTATACTGTGGTGAGGCCTTCATGGTTTGACATTTGGCACACCGCTTAATGTGCTTTTTGATGTCACTAAGCATGTGTCTCCACCAGTACTTTCTTCGGATCCGTTTATAGGTTTTTATCACTCCCTGGTGGCCACCAAAGAGAGAATCATGATAATCCTTTAAGATTAATTGAATCTCCTCTGGGCTGGTGATTACTTCAGGGGGACGTGTTTCGTCTATAATTTGTGGATTGGCACTAGGTGGATTGTCAAGGTCCTCTGCCGCTTCTGGATATGAGTTTGTTCTTTTTGTTTGGACTGGCTGTCTTGATTTGTTCCACTTTCCTGAATGTTTCGTGTCTGGGCTCTGGTTACTACATTGCATTACAGACACTCCTTTTGTTCCGATGAGTGTTTTTCCTCCTCTATATCCGAGTCCATTTGGTGGTGGACTATAGCTTCTACCGTGAAGGTTGCAGTTTCCTTGTTTTTGTTATTATCCCGTGGAATGCGGCTTAAAGCGTCGGCATTCGTGTTGTTCTTTCCGGGCTTATACTCAATTTTACAGTTGAACTCGGAAAGGTTATGGTGAAATCTCACCAGACGGGATGTGGGGTCCTTAACATTGAGGACTCCCTTGAGTGGTTTATGATCTGTATAGACCGTGAACTCTCGGCCTTGCAGATAACACCTGAAATTTTTAGTCGCCCAAACTATAGCCAGTAACTCTTTCTCAATAGTGGAATAGTTACGTTCGGCTTTGTTCAGGGTACGGCTGGCGTAGGCAATTGGCTGGTCACTTCCTACCTCTCCTTGAGAGAGAAATGCTCCAAGAGCCTCGCTGCTGGCGTCTGTGGTAAGGTTAAAGGGTTTTGAAAAATCGTGATATATTAAGAGTGGAGGGGAAATTAAAGCGTTCTTAATGCTTTGAAATGCCTCTTGGCATTTCTCAGTCCACTTAAACTTTACATCCTTTCGGAGTAAGTTTGTTAGAGGACGTACTGTTTTTGAAAAATCGGGTATGAATTTTCTGTAGTAATTCGCAAGGCCTAAAAATGATTGCACTTGCCTTGCTGTCTTAGGAGTGGGGAAAGTTTGGACGCATGCCGTTTTGCTAGGGTCAGGTAGTGCTCCTTGGGTAGAACATTTGTGTCCTAAGTACACTACCTCGCGCCTGAGAAATTAACATTTCTCAGGTTGAAATTTCAGGTTATTTTCTGTTAACCTGTCAAAGACTTTGCGAAGCTTTTCGTTGTGGTCTGCTAGACTTTTTCCATAGATGACGATGTCATCTAAGTAGACGAAACATTCTAGGCCTTGTAGGTCAGTAAATATGAAATTCATTAAACGCTGAAATGTGGCCGGGGCTCCTTTAAGCCCGAACGGCATGCGTTTGAATTCATAATGCCCGTAGTTGGTACTGAAAGCCGTTTTTGCTCGATCTTTCGGATCGACGAGTACATGATGATAGCCATTGGCTAGGTCTAGGGTGGTGAAGTATCTTGAATGGCCCAGTTGATCGAGGATATCCTCAATCCGTGGTAGCGGGAAGGCGTCGCCAATCGTTTTTTTGTTCAACTTACGGAAATCAACGACGACACGCCACCTTTTCTCACCATCTGGTCCCGCTTTTTTGGGGACGACTAGCAGTGGCGAGTTCCATGGGCTTTTGCTGGGCTGGACAATGTCGTTGTCCAGCATTTCTCTGAGTTGCTCATTTATGACATTTGGCTGTGTCTCTGGTAACCGGTACATCTTTTGGTTAATAGGGGCTTGGTCTTGCACCAGAGGGATGTCGTGGGTGATGGCGTTGGTATGTGTAAGCCTGTCACCCTTTAAAAGGAATATGTCATCATATTCGTAACAGAGTTGTGTTATTGAGGCTTTTTCCTCAGAATTTAAAGTTCCATCCAGACTGAGTTCTTGCTCTAATCTGGTGAGGCGGGGCTGAATACTGGTGTCTTCTTGTTCGGCATCGTTTGGGAACAAGTACCTTATATGTTGTAGGGTGGCCGTCTGATCGGCGCTTATTGCCCTGTTTGTATTGTTCTTAAATCTAGATCTATTATTATTATCCCTATTCATTTTACCTCTTAACCTATTTCTTTGATATATGAGTGGCGCTGGGCCAGATGGAACTGCGGGAGTTGCTACCGGCAGACCGTTTGTGTGCTGGCCAGCGCCTGACGTTGGGGTTTCCATGAGGGACCCGCAAGCGTCTTGAAGCTGTTTCTAGTTACAGCTTGGTTGACCTTGGCTCTTATGCCCTATTTTCTTAATCTTAGGTTTAATTATATTTTGTTGCTCACCATCGCCACCATTTCGACTCATGGGATTCAAAGGATGGGCTGTTGTAATAGTTTTATCTGGCTCTCGTTTGATAGGGACGACAGTGTAGTCTTTAATGGGAACCAGATTTAGGATCACGCTGTTTAGGACTACTTGTGAACTGCGCGTGTTGAGGATTCCTATAGGGACTGCCTTTAACCCAGCTGAGAGTAAGCTGTTTGCTAAGAAGACTCCGTCGTCTATTTCTTTTGACAGACTGAGCATTTCTTCCTGCAACTGCAATGGAACTTTGACTACGATCTGAGACCTTGCTGGTACGCACACAGGTTCATTTAAATTTACCTGATTCTGGCCAGTCTTACAAGCCAGATTTTTGGTAATCAACTCACCCTTATCGCGTTCTTGTTTATCACAGCCGACTTCTTCTGACTGAGAAGTTTTGAGAACACTTCGGGTAGAAGGTGTATCCCCGTCGGGTTTAATATCTTCTACCAGTGTCTCTTTGTTGACTGTGTTTTGTGAACACGGGTTATCCGATGCGGTTTCTAATGGAACAGCAAACTCTTCTGGATTGGTTTCCGTGCGAGGAAATCGCAGAACCTTGTTGGGTCCCTCAACATTACAGTTTTTGGCTAGGAAATTATTCCCTAGCAAGCCGTCGTCAGAAATACCTGGGATGTTTTTTACCACCAGAAAGTTACAAGGTAAGTTGCTTTTTAGCATGAAGTTTCCTTGGCAACTTCCTAAGGGTTTTCCGGTCCCAAAAGGGCTTTGAAGCGTTAGTTTTTTGTTGGGGTTTATTAGCTCGCGAGATTTGAGAGCTTTTTTCTTAATTATACTGATCTCAGCGCCCGTGTCCACTATTAGCTGGGCCTGACCATTTAGACCTATGTCTAAAGGAAGTCTGGCGGTGGGCACACTGTAGTTGGGTGGCTGAGAAGACCCCTGTTTATTGCTGGTAGGGTTTATAGTCGAGCCGGGGAGTTTTGGGTCGACTCTTTGTCGTTTCCCTGCTTTTTATCCTCCCCTTTTTGTTTTTGTCGACATTCGTCGATCTTATGTCCACGGCGCCCACAAAAATCACCTTTTTGTCTTATATTAAAGACTCTGGGGCCTTTTGTATTGTTCGGGTCTGACTGTGGTTGATTGTTAGGCGATCCTCGTGTGAAACGATTTGCAGACTGTGTTTGGTTGTTTCGACAGTCGCGAATGTCATGTCCGTAACTTCTACAGTTAGAGCAGAAGGGGGTGTTTTTGCGTTTTAGACACTCCGTGTAGGTGTGTCCCCGCTTCTGGCAAAAATTACAGGTGATGTTTTGTACCAGACTTTGTGTATCAGGTTGTCTAGAATCCCTTCGTGGAAATGGCGAGCGTAGTGGTGGAGCATGTACGTATGTTGGGTTATTAAACTGCCTGGGCTCTTGTGCTCGTGGTGATGTATACATGGGTGGCTGTGGTGCTTGATTGTAAGGAGTTCGGCTGAGAGCACGAACTCGAAGACTAGGGTCTATTGGTGCCATTGGATATGGCTGTTGCGTTAGCGGCGTTTGGACGAAAACTGTGCCTGCTTGCAGCTTTTCCATGTCTAGAGCCTTTTGTATCAGCTGCTCCAGATCATTTTCTACCAGAGTGAGGAGGTACTGGCATAGGTGGGGATTGTTCACTCCACTTTTGAGGGCATTTTTGGCGAAGTCCGCCAACTGTGTCTTCACAGCTGGGGCGACCGTTGCTCCGTACTTCAGTACCGCTGCCTCGTTGCAAAGCATCAGCAACTGCTTCACTCTTGTTGTGAAGGCAGTGAGAGTTTCCAACGGGTTTGTCTCATTGTGATCAATTTGTTGACCAATGCTTGGTACGATTCTCTTGGTAGGTAGGTTCTGTTCAGACATTCCTCCACCTCACTAAAAGTAGTTGGAACGTCTGAAGCAAACAGCTGATAGGCATCGCCACGAAGTCTTGTAGGCAAGATGTGTAGGAAGGCTGGTTTTTCTTCCTCACTTAAACAGTGTAGGACCTGTTTGCAACAGCCAATAAATGTTTGTAGCTCACCACCTAGCTGTGGGGTATTTTCCCCCGAAAACAGAGGAACTAGTTGTGCCGTGAGCTTGGCCACCTTTGCATAATCTACCCTTGTGATTATCTTTTTATTTAAACTTTTGTAGGGTAGTCTACTTGTGCCTTGTCGAGTTTCAGGGCTGGTTTCTGGACTAGAATCCGTGAAGTATACTTCTAGCCAGCCACTAAGGAGATTTTCGGCGGTTGTTTGGTCCGTTTCGTCACCACCAATATCACTGTCACTTTCAGCGCTTACAACTACACTGGCTGAGCTCTTTAAACCTAGTGAACGTGAACGCCCGGCAAACTCGATAAGCTCCTGTTTGAATCGCTCTGTATCTTATTTAAATTTTTCGATTTTTGTCAGCCTCTGCTCTCTGCCTTGACTTAATCTATGTCAAGAGCGTCGCAGTGCGTGACAGTGAGATTATCGGATTCACGTGCCTTTTCTGACAACTTATCTAAAAACTTATCTAGACTTACTTTAGATACAACTGTGGGCCCTGTTAAAACGGTGCCGCTTCGAAGGCGAACTCCTTTTCCTTCTTGCTGTGATGGGTCTGGATTCTTGGGCTCCTGGCTACCTGGTTGTGCTGCGTTGTCTTCTGTGGCGTTGTCTGTACCTTCCCGGAGGTGTTGTAAATTCTCACCTGGGGATTGCTCCGCGTCGGATGAAGGTGTAGAGTCTAATCTCGTGCCTGTCTCAGGTGCCGGTGTCGAGTTTCCTGCTGACATATGCGTCCCGCGTTGTCCAAAAGGGGGCTTCCAGCATTCTTGGAGTATTCCCTTCTGGAATGTTTCTTGCTACTAGGGGGGCTCCTGCCGTCTTAATTCCCTTGGCTGAGATTGAAAGGGGGGCTTTTGCCGACTTCGAGATCCCTTTCAATCCTGGAACAAAGTTTTTCTTTTGTAGCTTCTGTTTGCTGCCGGGCGGGGCCCTAGGCCGACTTATTTCCCCTGGATATGGTTGAAAGGGGGGCTTAAAGCCTTCTTCGAAATCCCCTTCAACCCAGGAACGCTGATATCTTCCTTCTGGAGTTGATTTTGATTGGGCCTGTCTTCGTTATCCTCCTTCTCGCTGCTGGAAAAGAGCTTCTGGTGTTCGGTGATGAATTCTAATCTGGAGGTCCAAGTCTCTTAATGCTGTCTTTTCACTCACTGGGGTGAACGCTTGCTCGCCTGGAGCAGAGGCGCCTATAGATGATATCTACCCCGAGCGTTGGGGGTGACGTGGCCTTATAGCTTGGCTAGTGTCACAGGTTCCCCGTAGATTCGTGTAGGACCAAGGCTTTTCAAGCGTTTACGATTGTTTAACTTGACCAAGCTTCCTTGATCCTACCGGCTGCGCCAATTGTTATATAGCTATATGTATATAGTTTTTGTTTTAATAACACTAACCGTGGTTTCGGCCCTTAGTTATTACGCTGGTACTCCAGTTTCTTTCTCCTGTTTTTTTGTTTCACGGATTAAGATGTATAGCCACTTATATTTGGTTTAACTCTTTTTATTTTGAACCTTTTTATCTTTTTGTTTCCATATATTAACACTTTTTTATATGTTGTAACTCTTTATTAACAATACCTAGTTACTATGATTATTTTTACACTTACGCCCGAGAGAATTAGAATATATCTTTTTTTGACTACTACAAACTAAATGCTTTCGGATCTTTTTATTATGTTGATTCGTTACAATTCACAAAAAACTTCTTCTTAAAATATCAGACCGCCGATTTTTCCTATTCGACTAGTTCTTCAAAAACCTAAAACACTGACTGACTCAACTCCTTATTTTCGCCCCCAAGAGTCTCTTTCAGCAGGCCATAAGTGCTTATTATGCATTTTTTCGTCAAGAAAAATGTCACTTCGTTTGGACATGCCCATACATACCCAAACGAGTACCGTTCAACCGTCTTTTTAAATTGTAATTTAATACCGTGCGCCGCTGATTAGATTTTTGTCGTATAAAAAGGCATGAGCGTTCTTGTGTTCATCATCGGCAAAGCCTATTTTGCACTTTTCAAGTGCAATATTAGACTTCTGTTTTTTCCGTTTGGCTTAGGAAAAAATATTTTGTTCGTGAAATTATGTGAAGAAATTGCTGATGCAATCTCTTAAACTCTTTTAGCGATAAGCTAGTTGTGTTTTTAAGCATGATTAGCATACGAAAACTTTTCCGAATGCAAGCTTTTGGGTGTGTGTACATTATGTATACGCACATAGTATTATAATTTTTCTATTTTTCTTTTTAGGGTTTTTAGGGGAAAACGGGGAAAAGAGTGTTCAAACTTCTGAAAAGGGTTTGTTTTGCATGCATATACCAATTCAGGTACTATACACACTAAGGTTTTGTGTATACATATGTATACGTCAACCAAGATTTTGTATGTAACACATACATTCAATTCCAGTTCTGCTCTCGAAGTTTCTTGTAATATTTACATTTGTAGACCGTGACGTAATATGTTGTAACGCCAGTTGCCTTCCCAAGTCTTGTAAGAAAATCCGGCGTTTGTGTGTCCGATCTGAACCAGCAGGATTATTCTCCGAATAAATCTTATAAGCAGGCAATGTCAGGAATAATATAAAAAAAGACACAGGCCATCTCTGTGTTCGCCTTTTAGTAGAATAATGTCCAAGAAATTTATCCATATTATCTACTCCACTTTTTGTGCTGTTGTAATAATGTGTTACTTCCGGTTTTCTTTTATTTCCGGACACATTATCGACATAGTGGAGTGTCGACAACATGATAACCATTTTGTTCTTTTTAACGTATAGCGATGTTGTCATCACTGAATGCAAATCAAGATGAAAATACATCCCGCGACATAGATGGCAGCATTTGCTTAGGTATATACGGCTTATTCTGCATTAATGTGTCGACAATAGAAAGATTCTACGACTTCAGCAAACGTGAAGGTGGAAGTGATGTAAAAAATTTGTCAAGTACAATGTTCCTTCCGCTTCCTTTAAATCTCATACACAAGTCTTTCAACACACGCTCTCCTTGATTTACTTCTTCGACTGATAACTGTTTCCCTGTATATATTTGACCAGTAGCTGGGTATGAATTTGAAGCATCGCAAATCCACAAATATTTTATGTCATATTGTGCAGGCTTAGATGGCTTGTATTGTGTAAATCTCTTTCTGCCTCTTTATCGAAAGAGTTGCTCATCAACAAAAACACATTCTGATGACACGTAATGGGAACGCAAGTTGTTGTTCAAGAGCAGAAGCATTTCTGATATAACGGCCGCTTTATCATTTTCCAGACGAGGTCCTCGGGTTACTGGATTATCGAATCGTAAGAAGCGTGTTATTGAACAAAAATTATTCACTCCTATACTCGCGGGATACAAAAGATAGGCTTCTTTTTGCCATAGCTCCCTTATATGCTCGTCGGTAGAATGACGTACACCTGCAGTTATAAAAATCGCTAAATAGGAATAAAATTTTTCTGCAGTTACAGTTTCCCAAACTTTTGGTGGCATTTCTGGATGTTCACTACTGTGCTGGTCATAAACGCTGTTTGCCTTCCTATTCGTCTCCTTTATAATTATGTTGCACATTACATCATTAAGAATACATTTGAAGGTGTCCAAAGTAGACAAGAGGGTCTTTGAGCGAATTGGACCAGCTCTTTGTCGAAGAATATTACTTAAAGTTCGAACGTTGACAGGGTTTGGGCGACATATAGTGCCATCTCTACCAAGTAAAATGTTGTCCTGAGTGCTCGACTCTTCCGTGGCATTATGATTATATTTTTCTTAGCTGTCTTCTTTAACTTCGTGGCCCATTTCGATTCGAATGCAATTATCTTGACGAACATCTTCAACATCCGAATCTTCCTCGTTCATATCCTGCACTGCTGATGGCAGCCATTCTTCAACTGATTCGTCATCGACATAATCCAATACTTTCTTCTCTTCATCATGTATTTCTTAAATATTCAAGTCGTAGTCCGTAATTCATTCTATTAGGTAAAAGTTTTACATTAATATGAAATAAAGTTTCATAAATATAGTGTATATGTACACTACCGGTTAAAATCGGTAGCAGAAATTTCTGGTCGTTTGTTTATTTTCTATATAAATAACCACGTAATCAAAGAAAAATCAATTGGCAGCTATTTTAATGTGAGAAGACTCCGCCTTAAGAGAATTTATAATAAAATTCTCCTATTTAATATTAAATAAATTTTATTATGGTACATATTATTACGATACTTTCTATTACAGTACATACAATTACGGTAGATACTTCTAATTACCGTACTTTACTTTAAGCCCTTACACATAAGGTCAAACAGCAAATCAGCGTAAATGCAAAATATTCTGAAAACCAAAATCCCAGAATTCGTTACTCTTAATTAACTTTTATTACGGTTGATTTCTTATGCCACTAAGTAATCCACTTCCACATGTCGGCTACATTGTTGCTTTTACTAGAAATTTCCTATGAATTCTTACATCGTTCATACAAATTATACCTGACTACCCGAGTAGTAGTGTAATTTTTTTGTTGGTGTGTACACAAGGATTAATACATAAAGGAATAGGAAATACCTTGAATTTATACTTATCTTTTTATTTTATGTGGAAATATTGATTCAAGTTTCTATTGATGCTTTGATGCATGCCCAGTGTATTTAATTTATTACGGTCCCTTAGGTAAGCTCTTATTACTTCATCTGAAATAAATTCAGATTTTGATCTCGATACGGACCAAAAGAACTTAGTGCTGCGGTTTTATATAAATTCTACTTCATTTTTATTGGAACAATTACAGGTAAAAATTGCCAAAGGGTTCAGAGATTCCTGTTTAAATTGTGCTTGGTAAACGCTACAATTTGCAACCCACAGTTACCTTTGATCCAATTTTCCTGGTAAATCCCGATGTTGAGGGGTACTCTTGAATTTAACATCCTACGATAAGACAGCAGGACATTGAAGGTATATTTTAATTTCGAAGATTCTTTGAATGTTTTCCTGAGAATGGAACTTTGTTTTCCGAATTTGTTTTAATACTCATCGTAGGTAGGTACTATGTATGGACGTACATATACATGTACATACATTCGAGCACTATTGAAGTTCCAAGTACAAGGTTTTTCTATTTTGATAGAAATTTTTCTTTGTTGCTGGGGCTATTGAGTTGGATGGTTTTGTTAGATTTGTTACATTCCTAGGAACACCCTGTATAATATGAGATTAACACCAAAAACTAAAATAAAAATTTAGATATAACGAAAAATCATTAGTGACTTTATGATCATATGTACATTATGTATTTATTTATTTTACAGTATCAGCAAGAGGTTAAATATATTTTTCTGCTTATATTAGGTGGACCCGAAGTAATGTTTGTTTTTTCTCCTTACATTAAATTCAAACAAATAAATTTCAGTTTGACCATCTCTTACATTTGGTTTATAAAGGATACAGAAAATTTTAAATATAGGGCTAGAACATTTCATTCATTCAACGAGAATAATTTTTATAATTTGTATAAACTAACGGGGATATTTACTTAGAACGAGATATATCAGGGGGAAAATTTTACCGAAACCTCATAGAACAAACTATTCTAAGATGAAAACCTACTAACTTAACCTAAACTGTACTAACTTACTCTATATACTAACTAGCTAGACAAAAGCCGTATAAGGATATTATCGGCGTAGCTACACCTTTAATAAAATTTATTAGATATTTCGCTTATTTTAATGCTTACCAATTGTATAGCAGCTATTGTGTGTAACTCACAGGTGGGAAAGCGGAACGGTAAATTAAGAATCATTTTTAAAATTTTATTCTGGTCAATTTGAAGCTTTTTTTTAATGTGAGATTGTGGCGGCTTGACAATGCCAGATGCGCGGTTTTCACTAAGCTCAGAGACAGCCACCTTGTGAACTAAAAAAGGTATGTGTAAGTAGGCCCCGATTTAAAATGCTCCAAACAAAAATACAAAAATTAATTAGTTTTTGCCTTGTCATCCATTGTAACTAATTCAATTCAGATCAGTTGAGAGATAGGTTTTTCACCTTAAAATATTATTAAAGGTGATGACACAATGGTGGCTTCGGCTCACGATCCGGCTTCGGAGCCGAAGCCTGGCCAAATCAAATGTAAGTATGGCAGTGCTGCTTAACCCAATGGCGGCTCCGGCTCCGGATTCGATTTGGGAGCCGCTATCAGTTGATATTTGATTTTCAGCGGCTTCACAATGTCATACGAAGAGAAATTAATTGAAATGGTCAAGGATAATTCTTTGTTATATGTCAAAAGCGACAAGGACTATAAAAATAATTTAAAAAAGGAAAAAGTGTGGAAGAAAATAAGCGAGGAAATTGGTATTCCTAGTGAGTGTGCTTTTATTTTAATTCATTTTTGTGTTTTTTATTGTATTGTATTGATTTTTAATTAATTATTAGTTTTCAAAATTTTTTTATACTTTTGAAATTATTTGAATTAAAAAAAATATTATTTTACTTAGAGGAGAAATTGAAAGCGAGGTGGAAGTCTCGGAGAAACACGTATAGACTGGAGTTGGCTAAAATGCGGACAACTCCGTCGGGAAGTGGGGCGGTAAATAAACCAAAATGGAGATTTTTTGATCTTCTAAGTTTTGTGGATGCACATATAGCCCCAATGTAATGAAAAAATAATATTAATTTTTTTAATATGAAAATATAATATCTTGCTTTTCTGGAAAAACTCTCAGCAATTACCAACCGTTGCCACCAGAAGTAGGGCTGGATGAGGAGACGGCGCAAGGTAAATTCGAGCTTGAAGTGCCAGGTGAACCGCGTTTGCTATCGGCAGGTGCATTAGAGGACTCCATGACTTCTGCGATAGAAGCATCGGAAGTCCTTTCAGGAGAATTACCGCCTGCTCTAATTGTGGATAG
Organism: Dioctria rufipes; assembly: GCA_963924295.1. NCBI lineage: Eukaryota > Metazoa > Arthropoda > Insecta > Diptera > Asilidae > Dioctria > Dioctria rufipes. Next base: position 281,887,303 of record OZ002740.1, on the reverse strand, counting down.
CACTCCTGCAAGAAAAAGAGCAGGTGGTGAAAGGAATTCTAGCCCATCGACTGCAATCGATAAGCAGTATTGAAACTTTTTGGACGGGGCGAATAAATTTTTGAAAACAACAGAGCCGTCGCCTACCGAGATAATCATGCAATCAATTGCTAAAAAAAATGACCTGGCCGAACTATCAGTGGACGAGTTAGACGAAATACAGGAGGGAGTATTATAGTATGTAAATAAAAAACTCCCACTATTTCGAGAAAAAAAATATATATAATAAATAAAACATGAAACTTAACTCATTTTTTTTTTATTAATTTACGGAAATCTAGTATTACAAATGTATTGGCATAGTTGTTCTCGCAGTGAAAATGCCGTTACCGAAGCATGATTTGATCTCCCAAAGGGAGATGCAGACTGAAGTTGCGTGGTTTCTTGTCGCCATTGTCCTTCTTGGTTAGACTCACCCATGTCACGGTCTGCGAAATTGGGTGGGCAATATTCAACACATTCTTTACGTAAGTAGTTGTACAAGCCCACTGTAGCGGAAACAATTTTTCTTACATTTTTAGGGTGGCAATATATGTCATGCAGTAGAAATCTCCACCGGCAAGACATTATACCAAAAGCATTTTCAATTGTTCTTGTGGCCCTCGATAATCGACGATTGAAATATTCCTGCTGATCCGTTAAATTTCGCCCTAGAAACGGTCTCATAAGGTTTGTCTCAAGAGGGAATGCCGCATCACCCACAAAATAATGTGGCATCTTCAGCGAATTTCTTGTTAACACTTTCTCCGGAGGCAAATCCAAAGTATTTCTTAAAAGATGCTCTCCGAAGCTACTTTCTTTAAACACACCACCGTCGCTTCTGCTGCCAGGGGCCCCAATATCGATGGCGGTAAATTGATATTTGGCGTCACATACTGCCATTAGTACAATACTGTGCCGGTGTTTATAGTTAAAATACTCCGACCCTACGTTCGGCGGACATACTATATGAATATGCTTGCCGTCGATAGCTCCCACACAATTTGGAAAGTTCCACATTCCCTCAAACTCCGTCTTGACACTTTTGCTTCAAATAAATTGGTGACAGTTCATCCCACAATACTTGAGTCGTCTCCAAAATTATTTTTGCCACAGTAGACACTCCCATTCTAACTTTTAGATCCAAGATTTACCGTGGAACACCATACGCTAGATACCTGAAGTAAAGTTATTATTATTTTTTTATCTTATGCAATAAATGTACATACATTAAAGTTAATGCCAATCTGCACTCCGGCTCTATTGGCTTTCTTATGCAAACTTTTTGCAATTTTTCATGAACTAGACTAAGCAAAACGTTAAAGCTGCTCACTCCCATCCTAAATGTCTGCTTAAACATCTCACGATTTAATTAATTTGTAAGTCGTTTAAAAAAAACCATGCTCCCTCCTTTGCATGTAAATTTCACGCACCCAAAAACGTCTTTTTCTTTCTTTTCTTAAAGATTTCAAAATCAAGTAGCCATAACTAGCCATTGCAATTAAATTCAACACTTGCACCCATTTATAATTATTCATTTTATTTTTCTTCAATTCTCTCTGTATTTAACTACTTCTTTACGAATCTACGAAGCCGCCATTGTGTCATAGTCGGCTTCGAGTTCAACGATTTGACAGTAGTTGGCTCCGGCTCCGAAGCCGGAGCGAGAGCCGAAGCCACCATTGTGTCATCGCCTTAAGATTATTATAAAGTTTATTTACAAATATAAAGAGATTCATATAAACGATAAACTGAAGCCAGTTTGATGATAATAAAAGGAACAATTCACTCGGACATGCAGCCTTTTATTGATACACTTATTTGTGGACAAGAGTTAATTAACCATTTTTGGAAACTCCATATTTAGGTTGTCCAGCGGTACCCAGACAGAGTACCACTGTATTCAGGTGGACTACCTTGGAAGGAACATATTACTCGTTCTGATTCAACTTCTTTGTCTTTCTCTTCGATCGAGGTTTACGCTCCGTCGACAAAGGGTCGGCTCTGCAGGCTAATTCCAGTGAAGTTACAAGTTCATCTTGGAACCATAATGCGCTTTACTCCGCCTTCAGGATAGTTCCCGCTACGTTATCTGCGAGTCAATTTCGACTGTCTAAGGGCCAGTTCGAAGTTGAGTGACAGATAATAATTGATTCTGCATCAAGCTCTCATCACGTAGACCTCAGTGAGGTGTAGCACATCCTCTTGGAAGGGCAAGCTACCCAGCTGTTCTTCCTGATGACTTACAGATATTCCTCTCTGGCAGTTAGTCAGATCTCTACTTACCTAAGATTAATTTGTTTCGTCGTTTATTCACTGGACTTCACGAGCCAGTCTAACAAGTAATTGGTGTAAGCCACCAAAAGATCGTGCCCTAGAGGACCAAACCGGGGCCCCATAAAACATTACAGCTTGAAAAATAATCAATGATAAGTTTACTTTCCAGATTCAGGTTTATAAAGTGATACAATGTTTTGCTTAATATGTTTACTCGTGTCAAGGTTAAAACCTAGATACTTGACGTGGTCAGTCCATAGAATATCAATGCCGTTTACTGTGAGGTTGGCGAAGATATGCAATTTTTCTTTTTCGCTAGAAAAAAATGGACTTCGTCTCTTCGGAGTTTATTTTTATTTTCCATTTGTGGGAATAATTGGGAACTGAATGAAGTCCCTGTTGCAAATTAGATTGAATTTTTGTTGGATCCACATCGGAAGTACAAATAGTTGTATCGTCCGCAAATACTGAAGACTAACAATTTGTAAAGGCTTTTCCAATAAGAGGTGTTATTTTAATTAGCCCGCTATTTCGGTAGATGTCACTTCTGGAGCTGTCATTTTTTTACATTTGACAAGTAGAAACTACGCCATTAATAAAAATGGAACGATACACGATTCAACAACGCATTGAAATTATTAAAATTCACTATAAAAATTTTTGGGTCGTCGTGAAGCACCTTGTCGGACCGCAATACAGAAATTGGTAGAAAAATTCGAGCTGTCGGGACAAGTTAGTGATATGAAGAATAAAACCCGTGCACGTCGCTCAAGAACAGCGGAGAATAGTGCTGCTGTAGCCGCAAGTGTTGAAGAAAACACAGGTTTGTCCATTCCTCGTCGTTCTTTGGAATTAGGCATTCCACAAACGTCATTACACCGTATTTTGCATAAAGATTTGGATCTTTAAGCTTACAAAGTTCAGTTAACACAAGAACTCAAGCCGGCCGATCATCAACAACGTCGAGTCTTTGCTGATTGGGTCCTTGAAATGCATGAAAATGATCCGGAATTCCATCGAAAACTCATCTTGAGTGATCAGGCCCATTTCCACCTCGATGGCTTCGTCAACAAGCAAAATTATCGCATCTGGGGCTCGGAAAACCCAAGAGTTGTTGTTGAAAAGCCTCTCTATTCTCAACGTGTGACTGTTTGTTGCGGTTTATGGTCTCGCGGGGTCATTTGACCTTACTTTTTCGAAAATGAGGCTGGAGCAACAGTTACAGTGAATGGATTGCGCTATCGACAGATGATTAATGATTTTTTATGGCCGGAATTGGATGGTATTGATCTGGACAACGTTTACTTTCAAGAAGACGGCGCTATGTGCCACACAAGCAATGAAACCATTGATCTTTTACGGGAAAGTTTCCGGACTGTGTTATCTCTTGAAGAGGTGATCATAATTGGCCACCGAGGTCTTGTGACTTAGCACCTTGCGACTTCTTCTTTGGGGCCACGTGAATGAGGAGGTCTACGCCAACAGCCCAGCGTCGATTCAAGACCTCAAAGATGAAATTCGTGAGGCTATCGAGGACATAGGGCAGCCACTTTGCGATTTGGTTATGGAAAATTTCATGAAAAGGATATGGTCCTGTAGGCGTTTTCGTGGTGGTCATTTGGCTGATGTTATTTTCCATTATTAACGGCATACCTTCCTCTTTATAATAAAATAAAGATCCTATCATTTATCCGGCATTTTTCTTTGAATATCAAAATAACACCTCTTATTGGAAAACCCTTTATCAAGTGATCAGGTAGGATGTTATGATCAGCAATAAGGCCTAAAACTTTCCTCTTGATGACTTTTTCTAAGATTTTTGACAGATTATTTAATAGGCTTATAGGACAGTTGTTGAACACAGCTGAAACGAAAATAAAACATTAGTATGCGTTTTTAAAAAAGTATTTTTGACGTTCCTATTTGTTCAGTGCCTCATATCCAGATACAGCCTGTAACTTTAGGAATTTGCTGAACGAAGAAAAGAAATACATCAGTTATAATTAAGTTAATTAATGAAATTTATTTAATTAAACTACAGGATTGCAAATGCAGTGCTATACTGCCAACAAATCGAATTTCTTGGCAGTACAACAACAACACTATGTAAACATAAACATAGTGATATCTAAGTGAAATTCATGCACCGTTCATAATAAACATTTGCTAAATGTGCAAAGATGTTTAGATATGAAAAAGGCATAAACTCGCAGCATGTGTAAACACGTATATTCACAAATTTTAACAATTTTTGTTACTGTTGACATGTCACAATCACTGTTAACACGAACTATTTTTCACATTTTTTACAATTATTATGCATTATTTATCCTGCAAAACATAACTAGACACTTAAGAGAATGTTATTATAAACTTACCTAGTTAATTATTCCAACAAATTGCGAAAAACCAGCACAATAGCACAACACTAAACAAACTTGTAAACCGCGATCGCGACTGTCAGATTGATATGGTGAAAAGTCAATCTAACTAATTAGACGTCACGGTATACACTGGTGATGCCAGACAGGTGTGAAAATCACCAGGTAAATTAATATTCGCGAAAATTAATTTGACATTTTCCACAATAAGTGGGAAAGAAACAGATGTGGGAACGAGATACAAAAAGATCGAGAAAATTTTACGTTCTACACTGGAAATCAACATAATAGAACAGAGAGACGCCATATTGAAAATTTTTGGAAAAATTAAATTATTTAATTAAATAAACAAGGAGAATTCATGGATAACTAAAAATAAATTAGTTAATTCAAATTGGCATAGTATGAGCAAGTTGCAAAGGTCATTCCAACAAGAAATATATGCTAATTTTGCAATTTTCTTGTGGAATGTATGATAAAATGGCTTCTCAGGGTCTATAAAAAGCGCGGTTCTCCCTAAGGAAACTCTCATTATTTCGACAATGATCTCGAATGCAACTTCGCATAAGATCAAAGTGTAGTAAGGTTTTTTGAAAAAGGTGATCATAGGAATTCGCATAAATATAAAGTACCCAGGTACAATGTTTTACATGCTAAAAGGTGTTGTTAAAGGAAATTCTTTGTGGTGAACAAATTGGTTTGGTCAAGGGATCAAGATAAGTATTTGTGTTTTTTTTTGTGATTTGATGAATTTTTGTTGGCAGAATATTTTAGATTTAAGTTCTTCTACATAATCGGTACATATGTGCTAGCTTGGCATATTACTGGCACATGTAGAGAAACGCACTTAGTTAAGTTATGATTAAGAGTGTTTAAAAATAATAGTCAATTTTTAATCTAAATTCTGCTAACATAAAGGCTAAATATATGCCAAGATTTGGTATGTTAGTGATACATGCTAGCAGACATTAATTAAATTGTATAAGCACAGTGAATAAAAAAAAAGGGAAACGACATAAAACATTAACGTAGAATAAGGCGTAATTTAGGAATTTATTAGTCAATAAAGTGCCAGTGAACACAAGCACCCATTCTTATTATTTTATTACACCAATACACTAACCTCCCTAAAGTGTCGTAATATAGCTGCAATTGTTCAATTGCTGCTACATTACAAAACACGGTAGTTGTCAGGACCATCAGGTGGCTTTCCAGACTTTAGCAATGGTATGACATTGATTACCCTCCACATTGACGGGAAAACAAATAAATATTTAACAAGTTTTTATTTTTAATCAATGATGTTAGCACCCTCATTACCAAGAAACTTTTACACTAGATGTACAAATTTGCAATGCCGGATCGAGTAAAATATCTGAAAAGGACATTCTGGATATATCATCAAAATTTTCAAATTATTTGTCACATCGAAAGAGTTTGTAACGATCGGAAAAAATGGAAATGCCTTGGCGCAATATCGGGTGAGTATGGTGGCTGAGGCAGTACCTCCCAACCCAATTCATTGACGTTTCCAGGATTCGTCTTGCACAGTGCAGACTTGCAATATCATGTTGCAGAACAACGTCTTTTCTCTTGACAACCACTGGACTCTTTCCAATTAAAGATTGATTTATGCATTCCAATAGTTCACAGTAAAGGTCTGTATTCACAGTTTGTTCAGATTTGAATTTCAGCACTTACGATTCCGCGAATAATCAACCAAATACACAAACGCGTTTTTTTGGGATGCAAATCTGGCTTAGGAATAATTCAAGGTGATTCATTTGTAGAGAACCACTTACTTTGGTCTTCGAATTATCATACAAGACCCATTTTTCGTCTACAGTGATCAAGCGTTCAAAAATCATTTCTGTATTATGTCGTTGAAACAATAAGGTGCATGCTGTGCACCGGTTAGCTTTGTTTTCTACGGACAGATTATGCAGGACCCAAGCATTTGTTCTGCTTACTTAGCCAATTTGCTTCAAATGTTCTTGGATGGTCGACCAAGGTCGGTTAAGAGTGCTCGACAGCTCCTCGATTGTCTGACACGAATTTGCTACCACTTCCACCTAAATATTAAACAAATATTGACACGCGCATACACGACATTACTTTCCAGTCCTACTTACAACCTTTGTGGAAACAAAAGAAATAGGGGACTGCCAATTTAATTAATTCACTGTAACAACATTGATCTGTATATCTATAGATATATTTTCCTCTGCCATAAAGGAGTTTTGATTTCACTTTTAGTTTTTATACCCCCAGATGCGTAACTCCTGGAATATAATACAAGCCACGAAGTCGCCGAAGGCACCGACACATTAAAAGGCCGTAATGTGCCGGATATAGCATGCAGTAAGGGCTCGCTCTCACTGCTTTTTATATACTCGTCATGGAAAAAACTAAAATTTCATCTTATACAGGTCCTAAAGACTAAAACTATCGCCTCCAAAGAAAAATGAAGTTAAAACAAATTGCAGCCAAGTATGTCTTGTTTGTAATGGTTGCAAAAAAATAGGGAAATTATAGCGTTTGAATAAAATAAAAGCAGTAAGACAAGGCAAGAAGACTGTGGATGTCGCCTGCTGACCGGCCCTCTGCTATATTTTTTCGACTTTGTTCATGGCTTGTATAGTCCGGGGGTTACGCTAAATAAAATCATAGGGGGTATACTAAGTTTTTCATTGCATTTGTAACTCACAGAAATAATGCTGGTAGAGCACAATGGATTGCACACACACCCATAATATTAAAAGTCGTTTTGATTTTATCATGTCCATCTGTTTGTCAGTCTGCCTATTCTCAAAATAACTCGAGAACGCGGGCATTGAGAGAGCTGAAATTTTGCATATAGGCTTTAAAAAAAAGTAAAATAAGTTCGAAAATGGGATGAATCAGGCGATTTTTGCGTAGTGTTGCCATACAATTTTTTTTTTATATTTGGACACTGTCTTAGACCGCGTCGACGTAGAAAGCTGAAATTTGATCCACAGCATTTTCATAGCAAAAGTAAAATAAAAATAAAATATAAAATTTCAAAAATGAAGTAAGTCGGACAACCCCTTCCTGGTGCTGCCATACCCCTTCCTGGTGCTGCTATACCCCTTCCTGGTACTGCCATAGCGAGGTAGGGGCACGGGTGGGCAATGCCCCCCCCCCCCCCCCCAGAGAAGACCGTGTAGGAATACGAAGCAATTATTACCAATAATTTGCAATTTTTTCTTTCATTCATTCTTCTTTCGTGTAGTAAGATATACATACAAGCATAATTGATTTTATTCAATTGTTTGCAAAATTTTGAATAACTTCAAAATCCTTTCAAATTATTCGTAATAATGAATTTTTCGTATATCTACTTTACCTCAATTTTTTAAGAAGAAGACAAATGTCGTTTTGGCCAATGTGCTGAAAGGAGATTTTAAATGTCGATCAGTCAAATAAAATAAATAAATTCTCTCAAAAATGGGAATTAATGGCGACTTTTCCCACAAATTATTGTATTATGCGAATTCCGACCATTTTTATCCTAGGTACCAAAAGCATAAGAAATACACCAAAAGCAATAGTGCAGTTCACGTAACTTTCGAAAACTAATTAATTTTTATTGATATAGGAGAGATATCTATAAAAGTACATTAGCAACTAGGCGCAAAGTAATACATATTAATTTACTACTTTTCGATATCTTAATGGCAGAAATTGCCAGAATATGGAATTCCCACGATCTCCCAATACTGATAACACCCACCCTCTTTAAAGCAAAGCGTGTAAACAGAAGCACGTTCTGTTCAAATAACATAGGATTATACAGCAACAACTTTGGAACAAACTTTGGTGACCTCTTTCAATATCTCAGAAAAAAGTGCTTTCACGCGATATTAGATGAGAGTAAATCTGAAAATTCCGCCACTTGTCATTATCATTTATTTATGAAAATTAATCAATTTGCCGTTGCTGTTTCGTTGCATGTAAATCTGCAATATCACATTTTTTGTCTTTATTCGTCAAACCAGAGGGCGACATCATAAAATCTGGAAAGTAAAAGGCCAACGGGCCGGCTACAGCCGTGCAGTAATAGCTCACTCCTTAGTATATATAGTAAACAGGAATGGTGATAAGCCAGATGTTAGAATATAGAGCAAACAGGAATGGTTGAATCGTGTAAAATTCGTGTACATGAGCGTAATTTATCAATAGCAGGAGATTATACATAAGAGTAAGTGAGATGCTGCAGGAAAGATTTGTCAAAGCTGGGTGCAGAATTGTCAAATGTGACTTTGTATTGTGAGCAGATTTAGTCAACTTAAAATTCTTTTGCGAAATTTAACACAAGTACCGAATCAATTTTTTTCAAAACTATTTATCTTTGAACTTAGTGCAAAGTTTTATAGTGCCACTAGTGACTGTTAAAATCTTCATATCAATTAAAAAAACAGAAATGGAGTGTTCGGTCAGTGCTTGCAAATATAAATTGGATTATAAACTAGGGAAATCCTGTTTGAGGCAACTGCACTATCTAAATTATCTTTTTTGTTAATAGAAGCAGAGATTTATATAAATTAATTATGTGAATTATTTCAAAATAAAGTAGAAAAAGAACATTTTTTACCACAGATGCTACGCACAAAACCTTTGTTTACTTTTTGCAAATTGACAATTTGCTTAGAATAGGGATGGCGCATGTAAAAATGGACTACCAACACAACCAGAAATTCTTTACGCAAAATATGGCTCTTAGATATGACAAAATTTTACCAGCAATTTTAATGTGAAATATGTATTTGAAGACCGTGTAAAATTTTATTTTGCCAGAACTGGATTGTAGACTTAACCGGTATTATAATATAATAATTCAATTTTTATTATATGCTACGAATTTGTGATACAATTATTATTTATATCAATAACTGTAAGTTGATCAAAATTTTTCTGATGACATGCATCTGGGCACAAGTGTAGCAGAATGATCGTGATTAATATGTGTAGGTTGGCCCATGACACAGAGATAACAAGCTATGGCCGATCCGAAAGGAATTTTTTGTGTTGCTACGTCATGAGGTGACAATGTCATTTCCAGCGAATTTGTTTTGAGTTTTTCGTATTTTATTGACTGAAATACGTTTTGAATATATTATAATATTTTTCTAACCATTAGTTTCTTCGTTTAATTCACTTCGCGAAAAGTAATTAGTTATGTGCTAGTGAGAAAGCAAAGAAATTTTTAGATTGAAATTGACACGAACAAATTTGTGACAATTGTTGCCAAAGCAGGCAAGCAACCAATTGACCATGCTAGTAAGTATGTACACCCCATGAAAACCATTGGAAATTTATAGAAATATTATGGTTAATGGATATGGCAAGGAGGAAGACGAAGCGAACTTGTCCGATTTCGTGTGCCTAGTTTGATATTTGATGTTTTGCTGTGAGTTTGTGTTGTTTTAGATGATGTTTGTATTTGTCGCCCCGTGATCGACGATGCCTCGAGTCGATGACTTAACTAAAGGGTAAGCCAGCAATGTTCGCTCCAATATTCAATCAACGATGCCTCGGCCTGATGTAGGGAAGGCCTCAATTTGTTTCTTAGAAATTTACTGGGAATTTTTTCTTTAGAGAGTGTGTACGTATCATCAAACAGATCTGTTTGCATTTGAATGTTTTCCATTGAAGTTGGAAAATCGTGGCACATATGCTAGAAATTATCAAGAGTCAGTGAAATTTTCTCTTGTTAAAAGTGAGTGTTAGTGATCTAAGTTAAAATTATAATTGAAATTATGGAGTGGAGTAATAAAAAAACAATAGAACGAGTCGAAAATTATAAGGAAAGACCATGTTTGTGGAATCCACTGGATGAAATCTATAAAGTTTCATAAAAAAAAATCGATTCGTGGTTTGAAATGGCGACGGCAATGGATTGTGATACAGATGCAGTGAAAAGAAAGATGAATTCGCTTTTAACATCTTTCAGAACGGAGAGACAGAAACAAGGTGAAATAAAATCTGGGGCAGGAGGAGGCGAGGTATATTTTTCGAGTTAGTTTTCACACACTTAACCTTTTTAATGGCCAAATTTAAACCAAGAACAGGAAAGAATACATTTCAAGCAGTAAGTAAAGTTTTATTAATATTTTGCCAAATAAAATACGTCTAGAAATTGTAATATTGCTTTATTGATCTTGCCACGGTACACGGCCTGATGTTGTCAAATACTGGGCGTATTCCATTCTTACTTCTTCAGACTCTCTCGCTGAATTTCGTGGGGTCTTCCTTAAAGGAAGAAATGACTGTGATTGTGCAGCCTCTCACTGCCAACTACCTGCTCTCACCTCAAAGAGGGACTCATAATCGAAAGTTCCACTTGGGGTATATATATTCCGCGAATTTTCACTTTTTATTAAGAACTTATTTTTATTAAGAAGTTATGGAGGTAAACACAAGTCAGTACTACTGAAGTGGCTTTTTCAGATTGCAAGAGCATAGGTTTTCTAAGTAGTCTAAATACTGCAGAATTTATTCCGAAAATATTCTCGATTATCCGGCGTGATCTTGACAAACGATAGTTGAATATTTGTTCAACTGATCCCTTCGCGTATGAACCTGAATAGGGCTTTAATATGTGCTCCTGTAAAGGAAATGCATCATCTGCGACGAGGATGAAAGTTACAGGTTTTTGTCTTCCCTTGAGCGAAGTATCCAATGGTATTCCAAGTTGATTGCTTTTCATTTTATTCCATAATATTGTATTTTTAAAAACGCCTCCATCGGAAATTCTCCGTTGACATCCTACATCGGCAAACTAAAATCTATAATCTGCACTTGCATGTCCTATAAGAACTATTCAGAATAAAACGGAGCTTCAATGTCGAACAATTTTACAACTTCACAACCTGAAGATGTAGGCAACTGAAAAACAATGTATTCAAAATAGATTTACAAAAAAAAAAAAAAAAACAAGAAGACTATTTCAAGAAACAGAGGCTGAGAATGAACATGCTACATAGGTATTCAAATCCCCGAAAATGAGCGCAGCCCCTGAAAGGAAGGAAACTAAGTAAGATCCTAGAATTGCAGAGGCACACAAAATTCTCAAAGACACTGCTACTCAAAGGACTCAAAGAAATGACAATGTAGCCTTTGCAGAGCACATTGCATTAAATTTAACGGAATATAGCTCTCGCACTAGAAATGTCGTTCAACATCTCATATCAAATATGTTATATGAAGCAGATATAGCAGATATAGCAGATATCAGTTACACCAACTTCATCTTTTTCGCCAATATCGAACGCTTCGTATTCTTCACAGCTCCTGTAGCACATAGTTCATCGCCAAATGACACATCCAGCTTGTAAGAGCCATAGCCTGAAATAAGTAGCTTTCCTATGAAAATGGCTACTGCTGTCATATGAATGCCTAAAGAAAAACATTCTTCCACATATACGGACTCCGCAGCAAACTATTTGCAAAATATTACTTCGTATTAATTTTTCTACTCGTAAACCATCATCTTACTCATTTTATATTATTATTTATACTAAGAAAAATGTTTTTTTTTTTATTTCATGTGGATTATTATTTTCTTGGAGTGATACATAGACATAGGTTTTTCAATCAAAAAGAAGAATATCGTTAACTTTATTTTCTGTTATAGTATTTTATAAAGATATATAATACATATTCGATTTCCAATACACAAAGACGTTCAGTGTATATGAAATAAAACACACTTAACGCCTTTGTGTGGCTGACCCTAAAATATGTACACTTGAAATTAAACGTTTTTTCATTACTTACCTGTATGTTATCCTGTAAAACTTCTATAATAGCAGGCACACCTCAGGAACTATACTTGATATCGCCTGCTTTAATATTTTAAACAGGTACATTAAGCTTGTGTAGGAATCACCACTAGCCAGAAAACGCAAAGTAAGAGCTAACCTTTGTTTAGAGGGTATACAATCTCGTAGAAGAGATAGACATGCTGTTTCGGAAGCTCGTGGCGGTGGCGTACTTCTCGCGTGTAAAAATAAGTCCAATTGCAGCAAAATTGAACTTCCTTGTTTCTCCAATACCCTCGATATTGAGCTCATAGCTCATAAGCTATCTCTCCTAAAATATGACCTATACATAATTTGTTGCTACATTCCTCCAGACTCCCTAAATATTGTCGATGACAAAGGTCAAAATATTTACGAGCTACTCATTTTAACATCCAATTTTATCCATGGTAAGATGGAACCTATTGACGAATTACTACTTATTGGTGATTTTAACTTACCCAATATACATCCAAATGTCTTGGTTTTTTGAAAAGGTGTAAGAAATATTTCAGCCCATCAAATATAGCGCTCCTCTACAAGTCCTACATCAGACCCAGAATGGAATACAATTCCCATATCTGGGCCGGGGCTGGTCGCACAGCCTTAGCTTCATTGGATATTGTCCAAAAGAGAGCCTGCAAGCTCATTGGCGATGTGGCAATTACTCGTCATATCGACTCGCTCGAGCACCGTCGCAATGTTGGATGCCTTTCGCTCCTTTATCGCTATATGCATGGCCAATGTTCTGATGAAATATCTAGTCTGATCCCTTGTAGAATAGTTCCTGCACGCAATA